>CATIWC010001017.1:0-433084 GCA_948472305.1 Vicia faba
AATAATAAAAATAATAATAATAATAATAATAATAATAATAATAATAATAATAATAATAATAATAATAATAATAATAATAATAATAATAATAATAATAATAATAACAATAATAATAATAATAATAATAATAATAATAATAATAATAATAACAATAATAACAATAATAATAATAATAATAATAATAATAATAATAATAATAATAATAATAATAATAATAATAATAATAATAATAATAATAATAATAATAATAATAATAATAATAATAATAATAATAATAATAATAATAATAATAATAATAATAATAATAATAATAATAATAATAATAATAATAATAATAATAATAATAATAATAATAATAATAATAATAATAATAATAATAATAATAATAATGTTAATAAGTCATCAATGTCATTAAAAATAATTATAAAAAATTAAAAAAAAGGTTGTCATGTCAAAAAAAAATTGTGATTAGATTTTTTAAAGAAACAAAATATGAGAATCTTTATATGTTGTGGAACGAGTTTAAAATTTTCTTTTACAGAGAGATTATTTAAAACCCGTATATATAACAGAGAGTAAAATAATTATTAACATTAAATATCGTTGGTTGATGCACTTATGTGATGAAAAATAAAAATTATGTATAAAAATTATGTTTGAGATAATCCCTTCTTGATGTTGTGTTTATTCAAATATTATTGTTATTGATCATAATATAAATCTTAGTATTGTTTACAACTGTGTGATATTGAAGAGTTTAAATGATAAATATGCTAGAAAAACTAAACATAGAACCTATATATTGACGAGGAAGAAAGGATAAAACTATTAGAATATTGACCATAACCACAACCATTGCTACCTAGTTCTTTAAACTGCATTAATATCTTAATTTGAATGTAACAATCTTAAGAGAAAAAATAGTAAAAGCATATGACATTGCAAAATGAGTAAATGCATTGGGCTAGCCATGCTAAAAACTAATGGCACTAGGATTTCTTTTGGGTCGGTCACGGGCTTAAAAAAGGAAAGCACAATCATCAATTCAAAGTCTCCTTATTAACGCATGGAAGGTACATTACAACCTTGCATGGAGTCTCACACGAATCCATATCATAGACTACTACTTGTTGTTAGATATCATCGAATAGTCTCTCACATTTCACACATTCAAGCAAGGAATGTTTGTAATTTTTCTCTAAATATAAGGCATCTCACATGAAATTTAAGATATTCTCTTAATTATAATTTACACTTTATTATTCATTCTCTCATTGACTTGGATCTTGGAGTGCTAACATTGTAAGTCTATCTCCACGTCGTTGCACTAGAGATTTACCTTCCCGTATCAAAAATAAACTTCATCATCTCACAAAGTATTTATGGTTTCCTAGCAAAATAATAGCATCGTCTATGGGAATCAACTTTTGGTTCTTAAAAATTTCCATAATTTGCCCCCTTCTCATCCAAAGTCATAGATCACAATAAAAATTACACTAAAAAAAATAATATGTTTTTCGATCCAACCGCAGAAATTGACATAGCTTCTTTATCCTCCTAACCGTCTCATACTTTCTTCCTTGATTCTATTGGTATCAGGTCTTATAAAAATCCCCTCAAATAATCAATAATAGTCAAAAAATAAAAATAAGATTGACCTTTATAGGATTTCGAGACCAGAGGAAGTGGGTGCAACTCCTAACACGACGATTCCATTGGTCATAATCATCGTTAGAGCCAACCACTCAGTATTGGGGATCCTCATCGATGATGTAAGTTCATGCAACTTGACGTGTAACACCTGTGAGTGTAATATCATCTCTTAGATGTTTTAAATGATATCAAAGCTAGGTAATATGTAGTATTTGTATGTTGGACATTATCTCTCTATGTATAGGTTGCATTTTCATATTATGACACCTTTAGATCATGTCAAAATTATTTGAAGAAGTTAAAATGATAAAAAAAAAATACATTTTTGTGAAAAATCATGTTTGGAGTCGACTCACCTGTGGTAGGAGTCGACTCCCTCTGAAGCATTTTTGAAAACAAACTCTCTGGTCAGCATGAGTCGATACATAGGTGTTTGAAGTCGACACACAACACTAAGGAGTCGACTTCCTCGAGTTGTGGGTTGAATCTCACTGAAAGTGTTTTTACATATTAATTCTCTGGTCCAAAGGATTCAAGTCTCACACATCTGTAGTCAATACATAACATGAATGAGTCGACTCTCACGTGTGTATCGACTCCTACTTAAGTAGTTTTTCAAAAATCCTTCTTTGTCCAAAAGGAGTCATCTCTCAGGCTGTATGAGTGGACTCCCTTGCCCTTAAGAGTCGATTCCTACTTTGAATGGGTTGGCCCCACTGATCAAAATATCTAATTTTGTAATTTTTCAAACTTATTTTTTTGCCATCCACACACACACACGTGCGCGCACGCACACACCTATATATAGTCATTCATGCATCATTTCTCAAATACGAAACCAAAAATATATACAACAACTACACATTGCATACATACAACAACTACACATAATCATTTTTTGTGTGATCAAGCGATAGTTTGATAATGTCCAATTAGGATTCGCTGTAGTCGATTGGGTTGAAAGATCTTTGGGGGTTTCAAATAAGAAAACCAAGGCGTGGTTTTACTTCAAGATCATTGGTGATTTGAAGGTTTTGGACAAGATTACGCAATTTGGATTCAGCCGAGTGAAAACTTTGAAGAACAGTGGGTTCAGTCGAAGGAGTAACAGTAACTGGAGGATCACTTTGGTAAATCTTGGGTTACGATACGTTCGCAATTTGGATTCAGCCGAGCGAAGACTTTGAAGAACTAGGGTTCTGTCAAAGGAGTAGTAGTAACCGAAGGATCAAATTGGAAGTTTCGGGTTACTTGATCAAGCTCTGATCAAGGAGAGAG
This sequence comes from Vicia faba, assembly GCA_948472305.1. Taxonomy (NCBI): domain Eukaryota; kingdom Viridiplantae; phylum Streptophyta; class Magnoliopsida; order Fabales; family Fabaceae; genus Vicia; species Vicia faba. Next base: position 2,932 of record CATIWC010001017.1, read on the forward strand.
AAGAAGATATGATCAACATCAAACTTATGGTTTGAAGGGTTAGATTGCTATTTTTTCTCTTTTAAACAATATTTTATAAAGATTAATTCTCATTATCGGAATTGGTGGTAGACATACCTATATCGAGGTCGATTAAGGAACTTCCTAAATAAATCCTTGTGTCTATTTCTTTCTCTCTTACTCTCTCTTTTACGTTTACTTGCAAATTGTGAAAACTTAAATTATGCAAATGATATATTGAGATAAACTCTTCGTTTAATATTACAAATTATTTTGTTGAGTTGATTACAATATTTTTGATTGTAATTGGATTTACATATCAACAAAACCATAGAAAAATCTATTTTGAATCGATTGCACACCAAGTGTTCGACAAATTACTTTAGTCATATTTTTTCGATTATTTCACAGGAAATTGATTGCTATGGTGTGGTTTATTCAAACGTTGTTTGCTAGAAATATATAATTTGTTTTTCTCATCGTTCATAAACTCGTTCTATCGGTTTAACGCATATCCAGCTTTTTCGATAATGGTTCAGATAGACAATTGACGATTCAGGTTTGTTTATGCGCACCATAGTTTAAAACATTTTTAAAAATAGAATTTTAACTAGAAAATTTCATTTGCGATCTATTCACTCTCCTTTAGATCGTATCCTACCGTCTAACAACACCCTAAAAACCCCACGCTTATTATAATAAACTAAAACATGCAAATAACATATATATACACTTAAGATGTTACTCGACATCAAACTCATATGCTCTGTAACACATAATTTAATAAACAAGACATTCAACACCTGTCATCGCATGCTCACTTTCACTTTGAGTATTATCGCATCGGAATCATAAAGATAAACATGCTTTGAAAAATCTTATGTCTTATAAAATACTTTGTTAAAACTCAACAAATACGGAAAAATCTCCTCAATGCAACATAGTAAGCATCAAACACGATATCATAACATTCCACTCTCTAATCAACATAAAAAGAATATAGATAACGTCGTTTGCCCCATCCAGTGTTAAAGATCAGAGCAACGTAATCTAAAATGAAAAACAAAAAATAAAAGAAGAACAACCTCACGTCATCCTCCGCTCTAAACAGCTACTCAGTTACCTGTTTATCTGTACTCTAAGGAGAAGCACATACCACAACAACAAATGGGTGAGAACTCACATTAATAAAGTAAGTGGTATATACTAAAAGGTAGAGTATCAATACATATATATTATACAGATGATTGCATATAACATGTCACAATATATTCTCACACCCAACTCAACAATCACACACAAACATATATTATGCATACAACTCACTTATGCAATGCAACTCAACTATGCAACTCAATGCATATGCATGTGGTATCAATATCAATATTTGGACCTCTCAGGAACTGAGTCCCCTCTCTGAACAAATGTTCCCCCTCTCTGAGCTCCAAGCCCCCTCTCTGAGTTTTAAATCCCCTATCTGAGCTTGGGACAAGCCAGTAGTTCCCTCTCTGAACTTGCGAACATGCCTCTTGACACAACTCAAATGATGCATGAATTATACATATCAATGTCAATACATTAATACCCCTCTCTGATCCTAACATAATGCACTGACGACTCTCATAATCCCCTCACTGGATTACCATACAACATATTTAAAATAGGAAAACATATCAACACACAACAATATTTAACCACAACAAATATCACAATGACACCCATTGTTTGCAAAACACAACATAATTCCTTATTTATCAATGAACTCAATAAATCGATCAAAGTCATGATTAATTATCAAGTTACATCAAAACAATACCAAACATTATCTAATAGTGTTAATCAGCACCTAACAGTACCAACACTCGCCAAGAATAAAACTCTATCACGAAAAGAAATCGAGAAAGAAAATTTTGCACTGCCATTTGAGCTACGTCCAACTTTCTGGGGCTATGCACAGAAGCGCTATGTGCAGGTTTTCTGGGTTATATGTGGGATTGATATGCCCAACTTTCTGGGGCTATCGCGCAAGCTTGCTATGCCCAGCTTTACGGGGCTACCGTGCAGGCTCGTTATGCCCAGCTTTCTGGAGCTATGCCCAAATGCCCAGGACAACAAAAATAAAAAACGCGATTTTCACCATTGAAGCTCATTCCAAGCTCCAATTTTGACTCCCAAATTGAACAATAAACACAACATACATGTTATAATGTATTCATAACAAACTAGTTTATCCGTTTTAACACATTAAAATCTCTTTTTCCCCAAAATCATACTCATCCCAAAACCTTCAAAAGTTCATCAATGGAGGAAAACATCAACAGTTCTAAAACAGTAAAGTCACACATAATCTTACACAAAAATTCAACATCAATTCAGCCAACAACATTATAACAACACAAGAACTCATAATTAATCAATACAAAATGCCCTATTAGAGGTTAATGACTTATCTACCCTACCCCTCATGCATATACCATTTATTAAGGTTATTCCCCCCTTACCTTAATTACTAGTAAGAACTATGAATTGGATTGAGTAGTTTCTTCTCAACTAAAACTCCAAATTCTCCCTTTTACATCTAGTCTCTTCCTCTCAACTCTTTGTACGTATTGACAACGATTTCCTCAACTCTAGGTTTATCTTCTAATTTTATATTTATGGTAAGTTTCCTTATAATTATAATCTTGGCCCAACTAAACACAAGTTTATCTCTAATAACCCCCCCTCCCCCCGACTTTATATTATTCACCTTTTAACCCCATTTTCTCTATTTTTCATTCTAATTAAATAAATCACAATAAATTTTTATTATTTTAATTATTAAATAATTCTAAATAAAATCTATCAACTTCTAACTACTCTCTACACTCTCCTCTCAAGGTCACACATCCCTACCACCTAAATTAATTCAATTATCACTACATAATAATTAAATAAATACACAAAATTCATAAATAATTTAAACAAATAAAATAATCTAAATTAGGGTGTTATAATTCTCCCCCATTTAAAAAAAATTTGCCCTCGAAAATTACCTTAAGTAAACAGATTCAGATACAAATCCCTCTTTACCACGTAAGTGCTTCACTTCCCGATCCTCTATCCCCATGGGTGAGGCCTCCACAATCAGGTTATCTCTCACCTGCACATCACCCACTTGGATGACATGAGACGAATCTGAAATGTATCTCCTCAACTGAGACACATGAGACACATCATAAAGATTAGCAACCGACAATAACAAAGCAATTTGATAGGCCACCTCTCCTATCCTCTGTAAAATTTGGTACAGACTAATGAAACGCGAAGTAGTTTTCGAGTCTTCAAAACTCTACCAACACCAGTTATCGGATTAATTCTCGAAAACACTTAGTCCCCCTCTTGGAACTCAAGTGATTTCCTTTGCTTATCATGGTAGCTCTTTTAGCGACTATACAAATCTCTCATCTTCTCTTGGATCACTTTGATTTTCTCTATGGTCTGTTGAATGATCTCAGGTCCAATCATATCACTCTCTCTTGATTCATACCAACATAAAGGTGTCCTACACCTTCTACCATACAACGCCTTAAACGGTGTCATTCCAATACTCGAATGGAAGATATTATTATAGGTAAACTCAATTAATGGCAAAAAATCCATCCCAAATACCTCCTTTCTCGAGCACACAAGCTCTCAACAAGTCTTCTAAGGATCAAATAGTCCTCTCAGTCCGACCATCTATCTGTGAATGAGAAACAGAACTCAAACGCAGCTTTGTGCCCAAAGCCTTCTGCAGACTCTCTCAGAACCTCGACACAAACCTCAGATCTATGTGCGAAACAATACTGGATGGAATCCCATACAAAATGATTGTCTTCTCAATATACAACTCTGTTAGTCTCTCCAACGGATAATAAGTCCAATTAGAATGAAATGAGCTGATTTAGTCAACTTATCCATAATAATCTAAATAGTATCACAAATCTTCATTGTTCACGACAACCCAAACACAAAGTCTATCGAAATGTTGTCCCACTTCCACTCAAGAATAGACAACGAATACATCAAACCCAATGACTATAGTCATACACTGTCTATGAATAGGCCTGCCCATGTCTTTAAGAGAATTTTCCAAATCTGAACTCTAATGAGAACAAGGTTAAAATTCAGCTCCTTGTAGTTATCATCAGTATTCCATGGTTTGATAGATAACCATATCCATGGGTTGTCCTTGATAATACGTTGAACATCGTGTTAATTATTTATGAAGATATAATATAATCATGGTTCTAGTTCCACTATTTTGATATCTGTTGGGTCACACCAGATCCCAGTAAAGCCAACACTCAGAGATAACTTGTGGATCAATTTTTGACACAAGAATTTTTCAAGAACAACATCCAGGTTGTCTTTGTAAGCATCTTGAACATCATCGCCATCCTAGGCACAAACTCTGGATTTTCTCCTTGATCTAGATTGTTTTACTGTCACTTCTGTTTTGATACATATTTTCTTGTTGTTGTTGATCTTGGTATTTACTTGATTCATCAATAATCTTGTTTGTTGGTAAATGCAGGTATGGGAAAAGAATCACATGCTAGATCTAAATAGGAACTAAGCATTTTTCCTTTGTCCAACATCCTTCTACTTTTCATGGGACTGGTACCGAAACGAATGAACCGAATGAGCAAATAGATAACAGTAGAACCGGGTAAAGATACTAGGAACACATCAAACAATAACTCGCATAGCAAACAAGAAACTTGCAGAGCGAGTAGGAGACTTGTAGCGAGCTGAAACAAAGGACAAAAAGCACAGACGAAAAACACATAAAAAATAGGTATGAGTTACTGACATAGATGAGTATAGGAGCACTCACTATAATCCAAGATGAACAAAGGAGGAAAGGATTCAAGACAGAAGACAAGAAAAAGCAGATTGAGTTGCAGACATAGATAAGCACATGAGCATTCACTCTCGTCCATATGAACAAAGGAGGAAAAAATTTACGAAAGAAGAGAATTGAAAGAATCAATCAATCAAGTTGAGATTGCAGAAATCTTAGAGCATTCTTGCTTGGTTATCATTGGCATAAAGAGAGAAAATATTATTCTTGCCTAATAATAAGAAAGAGAAAAAAAGATTGTTCTTTAGTTGATAATAGATATCTTAGAGAGAACAAAATTGAAAATTTTATTTTTCCAACGTTGTTATATTTAGATACAAATAATATATTTAACCAAAAAAAAAATCATAAAATTTGACACATGATTCTCTGTTGAAGAAAAAGACTAAAATTACATACAATAATAAATAAAAAAATTTCATACACAAAACTCTCCCACAAAAGATTCAACACAACATGCTTAAGACTGAATTCGAATTTAAGCTGGAAGAGACGTTTACCATCTCAACCAAGTCCTCAAATATTAATCCTTCATAAAATTAGTATTACTAAACATTCTCTGTACATAATTCACGATTGAACGGCTGAAATCCATTACTAATAATATAAGTCATTACTAACATAACTAGAAATGATTAGGATTGATAATAAAACCAATTAAGAAGGTAAAAAGAAAGTAACAAAACCACAACACTCAACTAATAAAACCAATTAAGGAGGAAAAAGCAAGTTTTATGTTTTGTCAGGAGGAAGGCAGAGCTAAGGAGACATGGCAGTTATTGCTTAAAGCAGAGCTCAATACAATTTTTGAAGGACATATCAGTTCAACAGCCCAAAAACAGAGGCAGAAACACTGATTTTATTTTCTTTCCTTTACTGCTCCATTCGAGACGAAGCAAAACTATATATATACACATCATAGAATTGTGATGATGTTGGCCAGAAAAATTATCAAAGAAATAGCATTTTATCCTGTTGTGTATGCTTCTAATCTGTGGCACTATCACCACTACTTGCTACTTCTTATTGTTCAGCATTATCTTCTAGAATAGTTGGATCTACTTCTAAAGAAACACTGAGAGGGCCTTGCGGAGTTCCGAAAAGTGTAGTAAATATCTGTCTGTGGCATTCATCACAAAAGTAGATATAGGTGAAATGGCCTTCGTATGGGAGTTTATGTACTGCAGCTCCAGGTAGCACGCGATGCACAAAATCAGTCACAGACGGTGGAACCACTTTATCATCCATTCCCTGTTAACGTTTGCAGTGTAATAAGTCAATAGTTTTACTTCCAAAAAGAAGTCATATAGGTGAAAATAACATATTTTTCTTTCTCTGTTTCATTTACTTGAAATGTCTCTTGATAACCAAATAAGAAACATATTTCATAGTAGAAAATGTAGCTTTACATTCCTTTTTATGTAAATGAACCTTTATAGAGGAGAGTCGAAGGAACAGAACATAGAAGCACTCACTTGCCATATATGTATTGGACCGAGAAAGCCTGTATACTCCTGAGTTTCTGTGAAAAATGCTTTGAGCCAATTAAGAACATTCTTCCGATTGTATTTTCGTTTCTGCAACTTGAGGTCTAAAAGGCTGAAACCCCAATTTGAGACCTGCAAAGCAGCTTCCTCCACAAAGGGTTTCACATTTCCTTGCCTGATCGATTCTTCGACATCCCTTTGCCAAAATTCCTCATAGATTGGATCTTCCAGTAGTGCCTTATCCTGAAAGGAGGATTCAAATCTTTCGTGAGAAGATGCATATGTACATGTAAAGCAATTAAAACTCTTGGGCTCTGTAATTTCAATGCATGCTTAAAATGTCTTATTGTTGCCATCCATTTCAACAAAAAATCGATAATAATAATGCTTTCAAATTTGTTACTGAGCCGAGCCAAGCAAAGCAGAGCAGAAATGAATCATATCTTCCATATTTTCTTATCAACCATCTAACTAGGAGGATATAGACGACAGACATAAAGTGTTCATCAATGAAAATGCACAAACACTAGAAGCCATATTTGGACATAATGATTAAGAGACAAACTAGAGATAAGCAAAGTTTCCCTTACCCTATTTCCCAGAGATAAAGACAGCCACCTATCGATCTGACCATGTTTCCCTGACAAGAAACTTCGCTGATAGAAGAAACCAAGAAGTCTAGGAAAACTTTGAGCTAAGAAGTACATGAATTTTCTTTTTCGCGTCCATTTGGTCCAGGTTCTTCGTCTCTCTTCCTTTGTCATCATAGGATCATATGGGTTCACCATGGGGGCAAACATGGCAGCACCTGTGAGTTAATGCACGACATCTGACAGATCAATTTCATAATGCATGTTATATGCTTATTCTCACTGCTTATAATAGAAAAAAAAATACGTGAATCTAAGTGCAGCCAAATTTATTCAAGTTAAAAGTCGCATGTACACACACACAAAAAAGAGAAGTATAAGACAAAAAAGATCTATTAGTATTAATACCTGCAAGTCTATCAGGTATGTATCTAAGTGCTGCCCAGGCATGTTTGCTTCCACTTGAGTAACCAATAACCCAAAACTTGTCAACACCAAGAGCATCAGCTAAATACGACATATCTATTGCTGAGGATTCAAGGTTTCGTTTGGGATGAGGGTCACTCTCACCAAAACCAGGCAGATCATAAGTGAGCAAGTGAATGCCGAACTCTTCCAGCAGTGAGTCTTTAACTCCAGGAATTCCTAATTTCAAAATTAAAAACATTCAACAATGCCTCAAACTTAAGGTGGAACGTAAAGTTCAAAACAAACAATCAAAGCTTTAAAAAATTTCAAACAACCTGCAAGCCGAGATGAAAGAAAAGTATGAGGAGCAATAACTGAAAATCTAGCTCTGTCGGCCGATACACCTCGCTCCTTATATGCCATGTATCTTCCATCGGGAAGCACAATACGCGAAGCACAAGCAGGATGCAAAAATACTTGCTTCACAAGTGGGGCAGATGGATCATACTCAAAATTTACATACAAAGCTGCAAATAAACCAACCATATCATGTCAACCAAATATAGAGCAGACCAAACATTAGCTAAACATACAACTTAAACTTCTATAAATAGATCAAACAACCTAAAAAAATACAATACAAGAAATCCTTCTAGGATTCCTCTCAGAATTTGGGTTAGACCTAACTCATCCCTAAAAAACCGGCTTGTAAGGTAAGTATTACCCCCACTTATAAACACAACACAAGCCATATATATCTCTAAGCAATGTGAAACTAAATCCACCCCTCAAACCCAACACAATGTAGGTGTTGGAAGCTACAATGAAGGCATTGAGTTCAATTATAACATGAATTGAAAACCCAGAACTAAAAATAAAAACCTGATGTTATTTATTGATAAACCCCGAAAAAAGGAAACATATGGCAATGAAGTTATAACCTGAGAAAGCAAGTAAGAAAACCAAGAATATGACAGACCATACATGAAATGGGTCTTTATCCTCAGGCAAATAGTCATTAAAAAAGCTCAATTTGTTGAGCATCTCGTGACATGGTTCTCTTACTCTACTCCAACTCTTTCCAAATTTCCTAACAAGAAACGAATCTTGATTCAACAAGTTTTGTTTCACTATATCCCTACAACCTTTCCCAAACTCCACAGTTAATTCCGAAACCCCAATCATGAACTCCCTCACGCATATCTTGAACCGTATCCACTCTCTCTGATTCATGAATCTGGTTCTGGAAGTTGGGATCAGAGAGATATTACACACATTTTTGAATCAAGATTGTGGTGGAAAGAGAAAAGTATGTGCATAGGTTTGGAAAATGAGTGGTGGTGTGATGCGGTGGAAATGAAGTGGAATGTTGAAAGAGTGAAGAAAAATGGGTTTGGAAATTGGATTTATAGATGGAGACATTGCACCTTTAACGATTAGTCTACACTTTTTCTTAACCGTTTTTCTTTTTACCAAAGGAAATTTTAATATATATTTTTGGGAAATCACTATCTTTGAATTTAGTTTAATATTTCTATTTTTTTCAATCAAATATTATTATTTAATGATAATTTAAGAGTGTTTGCAGTCCGGTTGAAATAGATTTTAAAATAAAAATAGTGATTCTCAAACTAATTATTTAAATACTTCTTAAGGTGGAGTTAATTACTTGCATATATAGAGACAGAATGAAGCATGAACATTAACAAGGTAGCAAATCATGGACATGTTATATTGGACTTCTTGTGGTGGAATAATTTTCCTTTTTTATTAGGGAGAAGTTTTTCATGTAACGTTTTGATTTACTTAACTCCATATTTGATTAGCTCATGTAGTCTGTCTCTCATTTAAAAAGGATTTTGGTGCTTGGTTTTTATCTGCTTGTTTGATATATTTTTATATCTTTGCTTTTTCTTTTATCTTTGTTGGTATGGCCTAACCCTCTATTTTTGTATATGTTTTTCTTTTTACAATATAGTATTTGTTTCTTATAAAAATAAAAATTTATTTTGGGTTGGTCAAAATGACCATCACTCGCGACCTAGTAGAAACAATAATTCACTCAAATTATCCATAATACATGGAAACTACTATATAAAAGAGTATACAAGATTCAGAGCTAGGATACATTCAATGGATCCCTGCGTCACACTCCTGGAAAATATCGGGTTTTTATAACCGCTCAATTACATAAAAGGCGTGTATGCTAATTTTAGGTATGCAATTTCAAATTCAAACTTCATTCAGTATTCACCTTCACATACTAACTTGGATGTTGGATTGTTAACTTTGCATGTTAGACCATTTTCACCATATTTGAGGCTCACACTGCAATAAATAACGCATTTCATGATGAAGTTGTTACGTCATCCAGAAAAACAACGAGGTATTAAGCATAGGCGCACCATGTTTTATATTTTTTTTTAATTATAAAAATAACAACTTACCTCGATTTCTAATACATCTGACGAGTAAGATTAATATGGACGCGCTTCGATTCCAAACTTTTGTAGTTGATGTTTTATTTTGATTATAAACGTAAACTAAAACAACCAACCCTTTGGTTTTTCGATATAACCGAGAGATCAACTAATCAAATTTCACTATAAAAGCAAAAAGATTTTACCCTAATTCTTACTTATTTGTAGTCGCCCCAAACTCGCAAGCATCATTCTTTGGAATGGATTGCAAGACAGAAAAAACCTTCAATGTTCTTATAGAACAAAATATTTTTTTCCTGCCATTGTAATCTATCTCACATAACGGTGTTGATGTTGTTGTTGGTGTTGGTATTGTTGTTGTATTTTTGCTCATTACATAGATTGCAAGTGCAGAAAAATCATTTTTGATTCAAAGAGACAATGAAGGAAGCTCCCTTCTGTTTTTAACAGGTACACAATGAAGGGAGCTTAATTAATCAGATGATGGATATCAGCAAAGATATTCATTCAAAAGAGCAAGATTCATTTTAAACAATTTATTTTGATATTTCGTGTAAGCAATGTAAATTCCAAAAAAAAAAACTTTTTCACCTCGATTTAAAAAAAAAAACAAGGTGATAGCTATAATCAAAAGATTTTATACATTAGTTTTATGTTAAAGCCGAGGGATAAAGTTATCAGATTTTACTATAAAATACCATTGTTAAATAGATTTTACCCTAATTCTAATTAATAAGTAGCCGCACATGATAGAGGAAATATTTACCACTGTCTATTGGTATGGAAACTTTTGATCTAGAATCACTTAAGAACATATCTGTGTGATGGATTGCAAGTGCAGAAAATAAAATAACTTGCCGATAGATTTCAGGTATGCTACCGAATTTCTTCTCTAGACCATTCAATGTTCATACCCTTCTTTAAAAATAATGATAATTGATGATCGTGTGTTGTTTACTATTAATTTACAGAACTGGACTAAGTAAAGGATATGCTTTTGTTAATTTCACTAAGCCTAAATCAGAAGTGAGAATTTGTTGTGATATTCTTTGTAAAAAATATAATTTAACAAAAAATAAAAATATCTTGCACCTCGGTGTTTCTAAAAATCGAGGGGACATTTTAGTGTTAAAGTTAAGGATATTTGTCACCGTCTTTAATCAAATCCTCGTCGTCCATTTCATGACTATCAATGCTCAAGACACTACCATTAGTGATCCACGTGAAACCTAGGTTAACTTACATTATAAAAGTATTATGAATCTAAAAAATTGATAATAAAACATCATGGAGCGCTTGAAATTTTCCTCCATTTTAAGATATGCAAGAGTCTTTGTGATGAAGAGTTCTCTATGATTGATTGCAAAAGCAGAAAAATATATGGGTTTAAGGTTTGTGTACTTAAATATTTATTTAAGAAGAAAATTATTTATTTATCTAACCCTTTTTTTTGTTGATAACAGAAACAAATGCTGTAGCGGTAAAAATATTGAGACTAAGTTATTGGATTAACTTGACTCGCACAAATCAAAATCAAAATCGTCACTGCACTTTATTGTTTCCAAATGAATGGGAAAAGAGTGAATAATCCAAAAGAAGGGGGAAAGATTCTATGTAAGGGGGTTAGTTATGCAAAGGGAAGATATTAGCACCCTAAACATCTATGGTACTCTGCAGGAACCTCTTTGTAAAATCTGTATGTTTTGGCTATAAAATGTTATATGAAAATAAATTGTGATGGTGAGAAAAGAAGTATATTTTTTATGATTTTTACACCCGCCGCAGTTGTGAACCTTAAGTGCCTACGTACCACCTTCCGTGCAATAGGGGATCAGGGCACACATAGTTCCTCTTTAAAAAATTTAAAACACAAGTGCGTTGGTTAATTTTAAGAGACAAGACATCATTGTCATTGTCCGTGTGGAAAACATACTTACTACCCATAATTATGAGAAAGGAGAATTTGCGTCATCTCAAAAAGGAGGATATGACTTGGATTTTACAATCAACAATGCCTCACTCAACACCCAAGTAGAAAATATATCACTTCACTATATATTGTAGAAGTATAGTTGTTTATATTACTATAAGGATTGATAAGAGTCCAATCTTTTGAGAAAAGTTTTTAAATATAAAAGCCAAAATGACAAAATACTTTGAATGAGATTTATTGACTTTTAGTCTTCTCACAAAAATGTCAAGGTATTGTTAAGCTAATTGAAATTAATTAAGAAATAATTTTTGAAAATACATGGATATAAGTCCAAGTTTATTATGAATGTGATTCAAGTTTTAAAACAAAAAGATTTATTTCAAAAGGAGGGAGAAGATTTTTGAAATTAAAGAAGATGGGAGGAGATGAAGAGACTATCCTAAAGCATAAGGTAAAAGTTAAGGAAAAATAACCATCTAACCAACAAGAAGCCAACATTTGACACAATGAGTCAATATAGAATTTTCATCCTTTGGATTTGAAACCAAACAAGCTAAGATGATAAACCTCTTAAGAAAACCAAGCTCCAATTGCATTAAGTCTTCACAAAAATTGGGCAGAGTAACAGTTGTATACAAGTGAATTCCAAATCACAGACTAAACATGTAATCACAATAACCTGCACACAAAACAAACAAACAACCCAATATCTTGGGATAAACCCGAAGTACTCCAGACAAAATAACAATCAAGGTCACAAAGTCTCAAGGTGGGTCAAGGTTTCTAATCTTAAGTCCAAGAAGTCCATCACTCCATAATGCCAATGATAGTAACCATGTAGTCCAAGTAACATTAAAGCTTTTAGGATTCAAGTTGATTATTAGGTATCTTCAAAAAGAAATGAAAAGCTCAAGTGAGCAAAATAAAAATAACATGAAGATAAAGGCTCAAGTGAGCAAAGATAAAAATAGCATTAAATTTAAATGCTAAAGTAAATGATACATAAAGTAAAAGCATAAAATAAAAACATAAAATAAAGTCAATTGTTAGGAATTAGTAGTTAGTTGGATGACCATATTGAAACTTTACATTTTCGAACTCATTAGAGAATTGGTAGAACCAAAGCCTCTCAATAACAAGTTGCATTTGCTTTTTGTCAAGTATATCATCCATTTAAGAATTCTCAAGATAACACTTAATGATTAATGATGTTTAAGTGATCCACTTTGACCAAGTTGATGAAGTTCCATTAGAGGATTGGTAGAACCAAATTCTCCTAACAATGGATCTCAAGGTTATTGGATCAAAGGGTTCAAATTAACATACTTGGACTTGCAAACATAGGTTTGAGCCACAAATGATCATTTTATAAAATCGGGACAAAATTTAGCGTTATGTTAAGCAATCGTAAGTGGACTTATATAGAAGTCGCACATATTTTGAGGTCGGTCAATAACAATCTATGCACCTTATGTTTTGAGACATGATATGTAAATCATGCTCCAATAACATTTGGTACAATAAAAATGGGATAAGATGAAGAGGGAAGGGAAAATGAATAAACCACATTTGAACCAAAATTTAATCAAACTATTATTAAAATCATTCATCCATTTGTATAGAGTTAGACTCAATACCATGGATCCAATGATGTTAATAAAGTTCATGATCAAAATTTTAATCCAAAGATCAGCCAGAATATATATACAAAAAAATAAAATTATATTTAAAATAAAAGAAAAAGGTTTTTAAAATGATTATAAAATGGAAATAAGAGAGAAAAATAGAAACTATATTCTTATAATCAAGAAAAAATAAGTAAGACCATATAAAAATCAAGAATGAACTCAAATATTTTTATAAAATTTTTGGTAATTTTTTTAAAGTCAAAAACTATTTTTAAAATTAAAAAAAGTAAGTGAAATAAACCAAAAATGATAAAAAAATAACAAAGTCAGAAATAAAAAATAAATGAGGTCACCAATATTTGTCAAAATGTCATTGGATCCTTTCCTATTTTTTCAAGATTTAAAAATGAAGAAAAATATTTTTAAACATTTAAAATAACTCAAATAAAGTGAAAAATTATTTAAAAAAATACCAAAACACAAAATAAAATTGTGAAAAAATAAAAATCAGAAAGAGAAAAATTAAAAGTATTTTCCATAATTTTTTTAGATTTTTTGGAGTTAAAATAAATTTTCTATAAATTTTTGAAGTTTAAAACAATTTAAATATAAAAATCAGAAAATAAAATAAAGTAAAAAAATGTGGACCAATGGATGAGAGTCAAAATTTGTTAGTAAGCTAATCCAATAGATCAGACGCGTAGTGCATATCATGGTCATTTCTGAATAAAACATTAAATCACATAAAATCAGATTTTCAAAATTTCCAAATGACACGCCATCATTGGTTGGAAGATGACACGTTGGTCATCTTCAACCTCCAGCCAACGTGAAACTTAGGTCCCTCAAACTGTAAAATCAGAAGCTTAGACCTATGCCATTCGTTTCGTCTCATCAAGACAAAGACAACCACACCTTCGCGAAAAATATATATAAATTGTAGCTCAAACAATTTGGAAGAGATGTTTTGAAAAGGGATTTGAAATTCCGTGATCAAAACATGCTTCCAGTTAAAAACAAGTGTTGTGACTAGGACCAGGATGGTGAGAGCTTCACAATAGTATCAAAGTTTGAGAGAATTGGTGAAGGAATCTACCTATTGAAGTTAAGTTGCAGAGCTCTGAAATTGGACTTGGCTAGCATGATCCAGGGAGTTTTAGAGCTTAATTCTTCTTCTGTTAGCTTTAGTAAGGATCAAGAAGGTAAATTGACAAATAAAAATGATTGCGAAAGGTTGTAAGAGCAAATTCGAAGTTGCAGAAAATTGAGTTCAAGAGAAAGTTTGGCAGGGTGATTCTGGCTTTCCAACTTGAGGAAATGAATGAGGGATAATCCTCTATTTATAGGGAATCAAATGGGATGCTCAAGCGTGTGAAATGATGAAGTTTGGAGGGAAATCGTGTGAACCTGATACACGAGCAAAGTGTATCTGTTTAGTATAAAAAATCATCCAATCCTTGCGTTTTAAGGCTCTAATCCATTATAGAAAGTTGGTTAAACATGTTTAGACCAAAAACATGTGCTAATTTGATGTTTAGAAGCTACAATCATGAATTTCAAATTCTGATTTATGGTGAAACTTCAGTTTCAAGTTAGCAAATTCAAATCAATGGTGTGTATGATTCAGGGCATCTCAAGACTTGATTTTTGTTGCATTGGAAAGATAAGATTACAAACTTTACAATGTGCAGAGAATGGGATCAAATGAATGCTTGAGCTGAAAGTTGCAATGAGTCAAAGTTGAGAAAAAGAGGTTGACTTTCTATACTTCGAAAATTTCTAAGTTTTTCTTCAAAAATAACTTGTAATGTCTTGCATCCAAACATGGCTTTCCACTTGAAATTTGCTCTTGACCAAAAAAGATGGCATGAAGTAGATCTCTTTAATGACATTTTGAAACTTGAAACATTTAAAATATCCAAATATTGAGAGAGTCATGACTTGTTGAAGTTGGAAAAAATTCATGAAATAACCTATAATCTTTTGCATCCTTAGGGCATCTTCCATCCATTTTCACACTTTGCACATAAAAGAAAGGTTGAAGTTCACATCTTCAAGATCATTTTGGAAAAATAATGGATTCAAGGTGATAAATTGATCAAGTTATGATCATTTGAAGTCACATAAGAGAATTTGAGGGTTCATCTGGAGGACTTGTAATCTTTCTTCATCACCAAGTTTCTTCCATACAAAATTTCCCTGAAAATTTTGAAGTGATTTGTTAATAACCATTTGAAGAGAAGGATGTCTTTGGAATCATTCAAAAATACCAAAAGATGAGCAAGATATATCCCTTTGAAGTTCAAAACCCTAACTCCTATAGCAAGAAAATGCCTTGGGAAACCTTTGCAATTTTGGCCAACCTTCTTGCACAAATACCTATTATTCCCCAGTGGAGCTATTCTTCTTTCCTTAGTGGAGCAAGTGTCTTTTCTCCCCAGTGTGATGTACAAAGCAGTGCCAGTCATAACTCTTTCATCCCTGGTGACAAAAAAAATTATTAAGATATCAGCAGTGGTGTTTTTGTCCCAAGATGTTTGTTTCTTAGGCGGTGGAAATGAAGACTTTTTGCCCAGGCGATGTTATCCCCAGTGTGGCCTGAGTAGAATTCTTTTTATTTAAGAATCTCCATACCCCCCAATAGAAGCTATCTTAGTCAAGGGATTCGTCTAGAAGTTTCCATCCTCAGCAAAGATCTCCTCTTTCTAACAGAAGATAAAGAATTTGTTCCCTCAGGAAGTTGGGAGCCTGATCAAAATCCAAGATTTTCTATGAACTGCAATTTATTTTTGCAGTATCCTCCCAGGGAAGTTACTTCCTCAACAATATCAAACTTTAGAGGTTGGTGGTTCTAAATCTCGGTTCCCCATTGAAGTTCATATCGCCTTTTCTCTACAGAAGATCAGATGTGCAAGGATAATCGTTCAGAAGTTCATTGTCTTCTCAACAGCCGATTATTGATATGTTTCCTTGGTGCATTACTAAACATGTATCATTACATTGCATCTACTAAAACACGTAGCATTTCCATTGTATGGAGCATTATGCTATAAAATTTTCCCAAACATGCATAAGTATAAGCCAATTATGTTTACTTGTGGTGGCTAAATTGTTATGCGCTTAGATTTGGATTATCTTCACAGCAAGCCCAGGGTGATCCTATTATGTTTCCCCAGTGGATTTTGTTTTGATTCACCACCAGTCGGGTCTTTGGTATTTCCCATTTTCCCAGTAAGTCGTGGTTTTCTCTTGCCCTTGCAAGCCTTTGGTTATTTTATCTGTGTTTTCCTTTTCCGTTAGAGTGCGAATAAGAGTGGGTGTATATCCTTTCTTGCTTCTCAAGTATTTGAGTATCCATGCTTGGTGTGTGGTCATTCAGATAATTGCCACTCTTGAAGAATTATACCCCACCTTTGTCCTGAGGGATTTTGTAGTTCTTGCATATTTGCAAACTCTTAAAGCCCAACGCGTGTTAGCAATCCTTGTTTAGAGTCCCTACAGTTGGTCTCTTTTTCTAAACACAAGTCCGCCTTCAACCGGTATTCTGTTTAGGTTCAATACATATGGGAATCCCTAGTAAGTTTGTGGTTTGCGCTTGCCCTTGCAAGCCTTTGGTTATTTTACCAGTGTTTGCCTTTGCAATTAGAGTGCGAGTAAGAGTCGGTGTATAGCCTTTCTTGCTTCTCAAGTGTTTGAGTATCCATACTTGGTGTGTAGTAATTCAGATAATTGCCACTCCTGAAGAATTATACCCCGCCTTTAGCCTGAGGGATTTTGTAGTTCTTGCATATTTGCAAACTCTTAAAGCCCAACGCGTGTTGGCAATCCTTGTTTAGAGTCCCCTTCGGTTGGTCTTTCTTCCTTTTCAGGTTCGTCTTCGCCCGACGTTCTCTTTTCTTTCAGTAAGTTCACCATTGCCCGGTGTATTTCCACCTTAGGTTCACCTTCGCTCGATGTCCCTTCTTGTTGGTTAAGGTTCGCCTTCGCCCTATGTTCTCTTTCCTTTGGTAAGTTCACCTTTGCCCAGTGTCTTTCCACCTTAGGTTCACCTTCGCCCGGTGTCCCTTCTTGTTGGTTAAGGTTTTTGCCTGACGTTCTATTTCCTTTGGTAAGTTCACCTTCGCCCGGTGTCTTTCCACCTTAGGTTCACCTTCTCCCGATGTCCCTTGTTGTTGGTTAAGGTTCGTCTTCGCCCGATGTTCTCTTTCCTTTGGTAAGTTCACCTTCGCCCGATGTCTTTCCACCTTAGGTTCACCTTCGCCCGATGTCCCTTCTTGTTGGTTAAGGTCTGTCTTTGCCCAAAGTTCTCTTTCCTTTGGTAAGTTTACCTTCGCTTGGTGTCTTTCCACCTTAGGTTCACCTTCGCCCGGTGTCCCTTCTTGTTGGTTAAGGTTCATCTTCGCTCGACGTTCTCTTTCCTTTGGTAAGTTCACCTTCGCCCGGTGTCTTTCCACCTTAGGTTCACCTTTGCATGGTGTCCCTTCTTGTTGGTTAAGGTTTGTCTTCTCCTGAAGTTCTCTTTCCTTTGATAAGTTCACCTTCGCCCGGTGTCTTTCCACCTTAGGTTCACCTTCGGCCGGTGTCCCTTCTTGTTGGTTAAGGTTCGTCTTCACCCGACGTTCTCTTTTCTTCAGTAAGTTCACCTTCGCCCGGTGTCTTTCTACCTTAGGTTCACCTTCGCCCGATGTCCCTTCTTGTTAGTTAAGGTTCGTCTTCGCTTGACGTTCTCTTTTCTTCGGCAAGTTCACCTTCACCCGGTGTCATTCCACCTTAGGTTCACCTTTGCTCAGTGTCCTTTCTTGCTGGTTAAGGTTCGTCTTCACCCGACATTCTCTTTTCTTCGGTAAGTTCACCTTCGCCCGGTGTCTTTCCATTCTAGGTCCACCTTCGCCCAGTGTCCTTTCTTGTTGGCTAAGGATCGTCTTCACCCGACGTTCTCTCTTCTCCATAATTCACCTTCTCCTGGTGTCTTTCCTTCTTAGGTTTACCTTCGCCCGGTATCCCTTTTTGTTGGTAAAATCCGCCTTTGATCGGTGTTCTATTCAGAGTTAATATATATTTGTATCCCCAGTAAGTTTGCCTTCGACTGGCGTCCCTTCGTTAGAGTCTTCTTCAGTCAGTCTCTATCTTATGCATGTCTAACCTTGACCCGACATCCAAGAGATTTACTCAAAAAACTATTGCAATAAAAAAATCAACAAAAAAATAGAAAATATAGAAAACCAAAAAATATAATAATTCTTGACTGGTTTCGGAGTGCAAATTTTTGGGTTCTCTTAGTATTTAATCTTCTTCCACCTTGAAGGTTCGAAAGGCTGGAGCCAATCTCACCTTCAGGTTGAAGGCAATTAAATAAGGGCAGTTGTTGCACCCCAAAATTTACCCTCCTAATTTCTCTTTATCTGGCTTACGCTTAACATCACATTCGCATCTTTGCATTAGGTCATTAATAGGGCATACATTTAATTCAATATAGCTCTTTGGTTCAAAGTTCAGCGTTTGTGCAATATAATGGTTTTACACTGGTTAAGGTGTTCGTATCCAATAAAGGTTGGTTTCTTCTTCACGCATTTGGGCAGTGGAATTAGGGTTGTGAGTCGTGGTCATTAAGAATTTAAAATTCTTGCAACTGCCATACCCTGTTTTTACCCCTAATATGCTCATTCATAACATCATATGCATTTGCATCATAGATCATTTCATTTATTTGACTTCTTAAAACATTGGATCAAAGGGCTCTTGGTATTAGGGTTTTGGATCACAAGCATCATGGATGTCCTCATTGACAAGATTCCCCAAGATACAGGTCATCTCCATCAATATACATCAAAGAGCAAAAGCATTAAGGGTTTTAACTTATTGTTCTTAAGGCTTCATCATGTTTCAATTGATAATATTTTGGGCTTGGGTTTTAGTCCTCTTCAAGCTCTCATGGCACCTTCTCATTAATGTGTTGTTAAGGCTACTTTCTTCTTCAAAGGATTCCTCGAGGTATTAATGTTCTCTCGAGTTGTTATTACTTGTAATGCAAGTTAAAGTTTCATGGGGAATTGAGGATTTGATTAAGGAAGTATCCATTCAAGTTTCTTAAGGCGCAAGTGTCATAAGTATTTCTTGAAATGCAAGGTACAGGTAAACACAAAGGTTATGAGGCATGGTCTCAATATTAGTTAAGGTTCTCAAGCACATGTTTGTCAAGAGTTGATTCATGCTAGTATTGGAAGAAAGTTCATGTTGTTAGAACATAGTTTGATTCTACAACCCTTATTTAGAGTTTTGATGATAACAAACACAAAGAACAAATATGCACTCTAAAATTATGTTATTTTGTATGCAGAAGTTCTGACCAAAGCAGCATCAGAAGTTAAGCTATAGAAGCTCTCACGTTGAGGTAATCAGAATTTACGCTGAAGAATGATGATCAAAACCTATGCTTAAGTGAAGAATACTTTGATTCTGAACAAAAGTAAGTCATCAATGTTCTGAAGCATCCGCAGTAGGCAAGATTGTAAGATTCTGAAGCGTTACTATTCAATCAAGACAACATCTCATGCAATGTTCTTCTCATGTCCAACATTAAGTGTGATAATGGACATTTAAGCATCACGCTTAATGTTGGACATGATTCCTTTGCCTATATAAACAAGCTAAGAGATCAAATTGTTCATGATTTCAACACACGACTGCTATACAATTCAAAACGCTGCAAGCTTACTCACTTACTTTCTACGCTCTAAATTTGTGTAAATTATCACAGTTGTGATAACTGTTTTTGTAACGAAAAACAACTATACACAGAATTCTTGTATCTTTGATTAAGATAGTTTTCCTTGAGATTAACCGGATTGTGGTTGTACTCAAGAGGACTTTGACAGTTGTCAAAGTAGTGATTGTAATCTGTTTGTGATTAGTGGATTAAGTCCTTGTTGGAGAGAGGCGAAATCACCTAGACGGGTGGACTGGAGTAGTTTGAGATCAAACGAACCAGGATAAAAATACTGTGTCATTGCGCATTTGATTTTAAGTTTTTCAATTCACCCCACCCCCCTCTTGTGTTTTTCACTTCTTTAATTGGCATCAGAGCGCCTGGTTCTGAGTTAACACACTTAACCGTGTCAGTACAAGATCCAAGCTTTAGAAAAACACTATGGTGGGATCAAGCCAAAAACATCAGCAATGACTATCATGAAGACAAGGACAGAATCAGTGGCAAACCTCCAGTCTTTGATGGAGAAACATTTGACTACTGGAAAGACAGAATTGAGAGTTTCTTTCTGGCCCATGATGCTGATCTATGGGACATGGTAACTGATGGATACACACATCCAGTGGATGGAAGTGCTCAGAATATAAACAGAAAAATAATGTCTGACCAGCAAAAATGTGAATTCAGAAACCATTATAAAGCCAGAATAATACTCCTCAGTGCTATCTCATACTCAGAATATGAGAAAATCTCAAATAGAGAGGCAGCCAAAAACATGTTTGACTCTCTGAGAATGACGCATGAAGGAAACATACAAGTCAAAGAAACCAAGGACCTTTCATTCAAAAGTATGAGGCATTCAAGATGGAAGATAGTGAATCAATAGAAGCAATGTTCTCAAGATTCCAAATCCTTGTTGCTGGGATGAAGGTTCTTGACAAAGGATATTCTACTGCTGATCACATAAAGAAGATCATCAGAAGTCTACCCAAGCAATGGAGGCCAATGGTCACATCACTTAATTTAGCTAAAGATCTCAACAAGATATCTCTGGAGGAACTTGTCAGCTCCCTCAGAAGTCACAAGATAGAGCTAGAAGAAGATGAGCCTCAAAAGCAAGGTAAGCCACTAGCATTAAAATCTAACAAAAAATTTGATTCTAAGGTTTTGCAGGCTATGGAAGAAACCTCTGATGGATCCTCATCAGAAGAAGATGAATTGTCTCTCCTCTCCAGAAGGGTGAATCAACTGTGGAAGCAGAGACAAAGGAAATTCAGAAATCCTAGAAGATCAGAGAATCAAAATGAATCCTCATCCAGATATAGAAAGTCTGAGTCTTCCTCTGGACACAGAAGATCTGAAGGTTCTTCAGGACACAGAAAGTCAAATAACAAGGACATCATCTTCTATGAGTGCAATGAGCAAGGGCACTACAAAAGTGACCGTCCAAGGCTTCAGAAGGAGAAGCCCAAAAAGAAGTTCTTCAAGGAGAAGAAGAAAATTCTCATGGTAACATGGGACGATCCGGACACCTCTGATGCTGACTCAGAGTCAGATGATGAAAGAGCAAACATAGCTCTCATGGAAAACGTGTCAGAAGACAGTGAAGCTTCTGGTTCAGACTCAGAATCAGACACTGAAGAGGTATTCCCTAACTTCACTATAAATATTAACTAAGGCTGAACTTGCAGAAAGTCTAAATGAAATTCTGGAAAGGTAACAGCAAATCAGAGTCAAATTCAAGAACCTGAAAAGGGATCTTGTCTTTGACTCTGAAAAGACTGAGAGTCTCAGATTAGAAAATTCTGAGTTAAAAGAAATTTTTTCAAAATTAGAAAACGATTTGCAAAACTCTTAGAAGGAAATAATCTCAGAGACTCCCAGTAATGCTGATGAGATCATCAAAGAGTATGATCACAACTTTCAGAAGTTTCTGGCTAAAAACATAGATAGAAGCAAGATGGCTTCAATGATCTATGGAGTTAGCAGAAATGGCAGAAAAGGGATAGGATATAAAGTTAAGGTACCTACACCTAAGAAAGTCATGGACTTAGTCATAAAACGCACACCACTTAAATCACACTTCATATATGGGCACACACATGACATCAAATACACTAGTAATGATTACTCTTTCAGACCAAAATTCAACCAGAATTTGGGTAAAACTAACAAACCATGACCCAAGAAGATATGGGCACCTAAGGACAAAATTATATATGTAGCAGATATCTTTAGTAGCAAGGCTAAAACACCATTCATGGTACCTGGACTCTGGCTGCTCTCGACACATGATGGGAAGAAAGCATATGTTCCAAAGCCTGGAACTTAAACCTGGAGGCTACATGAGCTTTGGAGGCAACCAAAGAGGAAAGGTCATTGGCTCTGGAACAGTAGGTAATGGAAATCTTCCCTCTATAAATAATGTGCCCTTAGTTGATGGATTAATGCATAACCTGTTATCCATAAGTCAATTAAGTGATAACGGTTATGATATAATCTTTAATAAAAATTCATGCAAAGTTGTTAGCCAGAAAGATGGAACTATCATGTTTAATGGAAAGAGGAAAAACAACATTTATAAGATAAAACTTTTTGAACTAAAAAGTCAGAATGTAAAATGTCTTCTCTCTGTTAACAACGAGCAATGGGTCTGGCACAGAAGATTGGGGCATGTTAGTATGAGAAGAATATCTCAGATTAACAAACTCAATCTGGTCAGAGGACTTCCTAATTTGAAGTTTAGCTCAGATGCTCTGTGTGAAGCATGTCAGAAAGGAAAATTTGCAAAACCTGCTTTTAAATCTAAAAATGTTGTTTCCACCTCTAAGCCATTAGAACTTCTGCACATAGACTTATTTGGACCAATAAAAATTGCGTCTGTCAGTGGTAAGAAGTATGGGTTAGTGATCGTAGATGACTATAGCAGATGGACATGGGTAAAGTTCTTAAGACACAAGGACGAGTCACACTCTGTGTTTGTTGCATTCTATAACCAAGTTCAGAATGAAAAGGATCTTAGAATTGTCAAAGTCAGAAGTGATCATGGTGGAGAATTTGAAAATAAAAATTTTGAATCATTTTTTAATGAAAAAGGCATCTTGCATGACTTCTCTTATCCTAGAACTCCCCAACAAAATGGAGTTGTAGAACAAAAGAACAGAACACTGCAAGAAATGGCCAGAACCATGATCAATGAGACTAACATTGCTAAGATCTTCTGGGCAGAAGCAATTAACACAGCGTGTTACATTCAAAATAGAATCTCTATAAGATCAATTCTGGAAAAGACTCCATATGAATTATGGAAGAACAAAAAGCCAAACATTTCTTATTTCCATCCTTTTGGATGCACTTGTTTCATTCTGAATACTAAAAATTATCTGAACAAGTTTGACTATAAAGCACAAAAGTGTATCATGTTAGGATACTCTGAACGCTCAAGAGGGTATAGAGTATACAATACAGAAACACAGATTGTTGAAGAGTCAATCAGTGTTAGATTTAATGATAAGCTTGACCCTCAAAAGTCAAAGCAGAATGAATTCTTTGCAGATATAGAAGTTGAATTCACGGGTACTGAAGACAACTCGTCAGAAGTTCTCAACAGAGACGCTCTAACAACCTCAGAAAGAAATATTGCAAGCAATCCAACACCTTTCGTTGATCAAATTCAGAAAAGGCTATCCAGAAGTAGCATAGCTCACCCAGAAGATAAGACACTGGGAAAGAAGGATGATCAAATCAGAACAAGATCAACATTCAGAAATTCTGAAGAATCCCTCATGGGACTGGTCTCTCGGATTGAACCAACAACAATTGATGAAGAGCTTCCGAACAATGACTGGATTCTGGATATGCAAGAGGAATTAAATCAGTTCACCAGAAATGACGTATGGGATCTGGTTCCCAAACAAAAAGGATTCAACGTCATTGGAACAAAGTGGGTGTTTAGAAACAAATTGAACGAGCAAGGAGAAGTCATCAGAAACAAAGCACAACTGGTGGCACAAGGTTATAGTCAGCAAGAGGGGATAGACTATACAGAAACCTTTGCTCCAGTCTCCAGGTTAGAATCTACCAGACTCTTAATCTCATTTGTGGTAAACAATGGCATCACTCTGTATCAGATAGATGTCAAAAGTGCATTCCTAAATGGCTATATAGATGAAGAGGTATATGTGCACCAACCCCCCTGGGTTTGAGAATTCCAAACACCCAGTATATGTTTTCAAACTAAAGAAGTCACTCTATAGTCTGAAACAAGCTCACAGAGCTTGGTATGAAAGACTAAGTAACTTCCTGTTAGAAAATGAATTCACCAGAGGGAAAGTGGATACAACCTTGTTCTGTATGACATTTAAGAATGACATTTTAGTGTGTCAGATTTATGTAGATGATATTATCTTTGGATCTACTAAACCCTCTATGGGAAGAGAAGTTGCTAAGTGCATGCAGGCAGAGTTTGAGATGAGCTTAATGGGGGAACTCAAATTCTTTCTGGGCATTCAGATAAACCAAACTCCAGAAGGAACTTACATTCATCAGAGCAAATATGTCAGAGAGCTTCTGAAGAAATTTGATCTCTCAGAATGTAAGCCTTAAAAGACTCCAATGCACCCCACGTGCATTCTGGAAAAGGAAGAGGTAAGTAAAAAGGTAGAACAAAAAGTCTACAGAGGTATGATTGGTTCTCTCCTTTATCTGTCAGCTTCAAGGCCTGATATTTTATTTAGTGTTTGCTTATGTGCTAGATTCCAATCAGATCCTAGAGAATCTCACTTAACAGCACTTAAGCAAATTTTCAAGTATCTGAAAAGTACTACTAATCTGGGTTTGTTTTATAGAAAATCCAATGAATACAGCTTAGTAGGATACTGTGACGCTGACTTTGCTGGAGACAAAGTAGAACATAAAATCACTTCTGGAAGCTGCCAGTTTCTGGGAGACAATCTGATCTCATGGACCAGCAAGAGACAGTCCACAATAGCATTGTCAACAACAGGAGCTAAATACATAGCAGCTGCTGGATGTAGCATGCAAATGCTCTGGATGAAAAGTCAACTTGAAGACTTCAACATATTTGAGAGTAACATTCATATCTTCTGTGATAACACTTCATCTATATGTCTCAGTAAGAATCCCATTTTGCATTCTAGGGATAAGCATATAGAAATAAAACATTATTTTATTAGGGACTATATTCAGAAAGGAATTCTTACGTTAAAATTTATTGACACAGACCATCAATGGGCTGATGTATTTACAAAACCCCTTTCTGAAGATAGATTCAATTTCATTCTGAAACATCTCAGCATAAAGTTATGCCCAGAATAACATGTTTTATTTGCATATCTTAACCCTCAGAACTTTATTATTTTCTGTGAACATCTGATCAACCTGTCTTCAGAAGTTAGAAGTACAGTTGCCTCAGAATCTATCTATGAAGATCTGAACGTTTCACTTCAAGGATAGAGACGTGCAATTCACATCATCAAACACTTGTAATCCTATCACAAGCTATCTTCTGAGGCTGAAAACGCGTTCAAATTCTGAAGGGTCCAAGGCTCTGATTGGATGCATTGAGACACTTGTCAGTGGTAACCGTTCAATATCTTTCTAAATCCCCTAAATTCAGGTTTCATTAATGCATATAATCATTACTTATTTTCTTGCTTATTGTTTGCATTTTCAAAAACCTATTTAAACTCAAATTACTATTTAATTCATTCACTTTTAATCTCTTCTATATTCTCTCTTGTTTCAATCTTTATTTTCAAAAACCCTTTCCATTTTCTTTAACGAACCCGTGTGAACAATGGCATCATCATCAAGTCTCAAGAATCTCAGTGCTCATGAATCTTCATCAATGGAATAATATGAAGAACCCATTAGAATGCTTCTCACTCCTGTTGACAACCTGGAAGTTCTCTCTGAACTGATCATTAATTTTGAGAGTTTACAAGAAAATGGGTTTAATCTCTATGAAGACGTAACTGCACAGGGATGGAACAAGTATTTTGACTGTCTGTTGGGTCCAACATTTCCCATTCTCGTCAAAGAGTTATGGATTCATGCTACCTTATCAAACCACCAGGTTACTTCATATGTTATGGGGAAGAAAATAGTGATAACAGAAGATCTTATTGGGAAACTCATTGGATATAATGGCGGTGGAGTCAGATGCATTGATATGGCAGACATGTGTTCTGACCTAAAATCAATTGCCATGGAAATCTTCTCTTCTGGACAGCCATCCAGCAAGATCAGAGACTTAAAGGATCATCACAGAATCTGGGCCAGAATCATTCTGGGATGTATCAATCACAGGAAGCCTACAAGCTCTCCTGATTACATCAATATTGATCAGAAATTCCTGATGTATTTCATTGCTAAGAAGACCAAGATAAACCTTCCACACTTGCTCTTCAACCATCTCAGAACAAGTGTGAAAGAGACAAGAGAAGAGGAAAGGACTAAGAGGGATTGGATTCCCCTAGGAAGACTGATATCAGATATTCTAACAGAAAACAGGCTGATAGAACATCTGACAGAGGCTCAAGAAATAAGAACTTTGGAAGCAACTGCTGGGAAGCCTTTGAACGCCAAGAATCTGAAGAAAATGAAGATCATTGAGAACATTAAGAAGGAACTAACTGTTACTTCTCATGAGACCATTACTTCAAGGAGAATCCCTCTGAAGAATTTTCCATTATTTTCTGAGATTGATGCCACACCAGAAATCATAGTCAGATGCCTTGAAGCTTGCAAGGATGATGGGACTGCTCCAGAAATCAACATTCAAGATCTGCACAAGCCAACTCCAGAGGTTGTGTTAAAGAAATCCAAAAAGAGGAAGGCAGCAGGAGAAGGATCCTCTCAGAGGACACCTAAAGCTGCGAAAAAGAAAGGTAATCCATCTTCTGTTTCTGCTTTAGAATAAATAACTGTTACAACATCTGAAACCATTCCCCCTCAACCAACAGAAAATCCTTCACCCCAAACCTTTGAAGATTTTGACATAGAGGTTGATCCATCTGTAACTCTAGGAAACTTTCTGAATGAACCTCATTCCCCAAATCAAAATCCAAACCCAGAACATCATCAACCAGAACTTGCCAAAGTTCTATCTGACATTGAACTGTTTGATCAAGATTTTTCCTCTCCCGTACCAGAAAATACAAACACTCAACAATAACCAGAAAATCCACAACCACACTCTCCTCAACAAGAACATCTGAACCACAACTCACCACAACCAGAAAATAGACACACTCTCACTCTCTCCACCTTCTGAAAACCCATCTTCTGAAATTCCTGAACCAGAAACCCAACACGCTGCCGCAAACCAATCTGAAGACTCTCCTTCAGATTCTGATACCATAATCCCAACCCCTGGAATAACAGAACCTCTTACGGTTCGCTTACCTCTCGCCATTCATGATATTCCAGAAATCCCTTCATCATATGAATCCACACCACCAAACACCCCTAACACACCAATTATTATTTCTGACTCTCCCACTCCATCACCCATCAACCGTCCAGCTGACAACCTCAGACTTGTCATTGATCCACAAGTGCTGGATAGACTAGCTTCCACCTCACACAAAATTTCCATTCCCAAACCTAAACCAACTGTGATCGGTGGATCTGGAACTGACTGTTTAACGCTGGTTCGCGAAATGTCGCGGAAGCAAGAGTCGCCACCGTCTTTTATTTTCTCCAACATGGACAGGACAAAAGCACAGAAAAATTCCTTATTAAGATTAGTTCTCGGTTCGGGAGGTAGATTTATAGAAAGGGAAGGTGTTATCACCCTTTCTATCCATGGTTATCCATGGGCTCTTAGATACTTGCTCATTTGTGTTTTCAAAATGTTTGTTTGCTTT
This sequence comes from Vicia faba, assembly GCA_948472305.1. NCBI lineage: Eukaryota > Viridiplantae > Streptophyta > Magnoliopsida > Fabales > Fabaceae > Vicia > Vicia faba. The sequence continues at coordinate 30,905 of CATIWC010001017.1, forward strand.
TCAAGGTGAGTGGGTTTGAAAAAGTTTCGTTTAAAATTTCAGTTCGACTCTTGTATCAGTCCTCAAGAGTGTTTGAAAAGTTGTTTTTGAAAGCTTTTTGCAAAGTGTCGGTGTGAAAAAGAAGTTTTTGATTTGTTTTGAATTAGAGCAAGTATCTACGAGTCATCTACCTACCCTAAGGAATTAGTCTGTGTAAATGTCCTTGAGGTAGTGCCATCCCACCATTGAGAGGTAGGTAGCACCACCGTTGGAGGTGTTCGGGTCAATTCGAGGATTAGGGACAATGTGGTCACCAGAGCAATAGGAGGATACCTTAGAAGCTACCCCCATGCCATGTTCATGGACGTGAGGACTTACTAAAACGTCCTCTACTCGACGACCACGTTTCGAGGGGCAAGGCAACAGTGAGGCGTACCCTAGGAGTGGTGTGTGAATTGTGTGTCATTTTCAGATAATATTTGTCTTGTCATGCATTGAGTGTTCTACGCTTTGATTTTATTTGAGCATACATTCTTTCATGTGATTATTAACAGTTAAAAGGTGCGGGAATTAAAATGCGGGAAAATAAAGGTCCTACGCTATTACAAGGCGCGGGTCTACATCGCCAAATTAAACCAAGACCCGATTTGAATAAATAAAATGCGGAAAGTAAATATCCTAATTATCTATTACAAAGCTTCGGGGCAAATACATTATATTTAAAAAAGGGAATAAAAGTAAACGTGCGAAAAGAAATAAAAATCGAGAGTGCGAGGGCGTTGGACCCTTTAAGGAAATTAAATTGGAATTGAAAATTGATTTAATTATTAAATGAGAAAAAGAACTTATTTTTTATGTTTTTGGATTTATGAAATTAAAGAGAATTAATTGGAATTAAAAAGTTAAATAAAACCCTAGTTCTAGATTGTTTTTAATTATTAAAGAAAATTGTTTAAGTTTGACCTAATTTAACCTAATTATTTAATGACAAGTTTATTTACAAAAATAATTAATTATTAATAATAAGAATAAGATGAAATTATTTTATTGAGAAAAAAGAATAAAAAATCTAAAACCTAATTTCTACCTTTTTTAGTTATTTAGAAAATACATTAAAATTAAACCTAAAATTAGACTAAATTGATAAACAAAATTTATTTACAAAATATTGATGAATTAAAAATTAAATGAAACATATTTTTATTTTTTTTATTTTTTTTTTATTTTTTTTGGTTTTTATATTATAAAACTAATTTTGTGGAATTAAATAAAACAAAAAAAAAAGAAATAATTAAAATAAATAATAGAGAAAGAATGAAAGGGAGAAAATACAAACATGGGGGGGTTTCTGCCCAAATTAGGAGGTATATGCAAGTAATTTGGCCCAAGAATTCAGGCCTTGTTTGACTTTTCTGGGATTGTGTATTGGTGGTTGACTGATGCGTATGGTGGGCCTCACATCCTGACCTTTAGATTCATCTCCTGGGACATTTGGCAAGCCAAGGCGTTGAGTGCATGGTAGATCACTGAAGGGCACGCTGCATAGGAATAGGTTAAAGAAAAAATTATGAAATATGCAAGGGGACCTGGGAATCGAACCCAGGTCCCAGTGTTCACAAAGCACGTCCTCTACCACTTGTACCAGGCAACGCATCTGTATGTATCATAGAAAACAAATATTATAATAAGAAAATAAAAGCTAATGATATAAAACGCGCCAGATTTTAAATTGTCCAACCACATAGTGACACGCCAGGCTTCTTCTTCATTATCCCTGAAAATACCAAACAAGTAGCGGGGGTTTTAAACCCCCACTAAACAGCATAGCGAATAATAGCGATTAAGCAATGGGCAATGATAAATTGGGCGCGAGGTGTGGTTTTGAATCGTCAGGAAGTTCTGATTCCAATGGCATATGTCTCGTTGCCTAATTTTTCCTCATGAAGAAGTCCCTAATTTCAAGCTCCTGAAACCCTAAAAAATTTCCATGGCAACTTTCTATACAGGCAAGATTAATTCAATTCAATGGCACCATTAGCTTCAGCATGATCATGTTAGTGTAAAACAATCATTAGAATGTATGGAAAATGCGTGCAAATCAAAATAAGAATATGCAAAAGTTCATGAACAGGGCAACGTGTTTCTACCAATTCTGGATGTATGGGGATGTGATTTTGATTGGAAAAGATTCCTGGATGTGTAAGCAAGCTATTGGAATGCTTCTTAGGCCTTGAAACGTGCTCTATGTGTGTTTTCAGTTTTGAATTTTTTGAGAGAAAATGCAAAGTTGTTCTGAGGTTGCAGCGCAGCTTTCTTGTTCTTGTGATTAGGTTTAGGTTTTGCTTATGTATGTGAATGATTTAGGTTAACAAAACAAGCCCAAAATCCATTCAATCAATGTTTTTGAATTTGTGATTTTCATGAATCTTTTTCAATCTTTTTGTCATGAAGAACATGCCTATTTGCATAGAATCTTTCCTTTTTTGATGTGCACGAAATCTTGAGTGAATAAGGAGTGGAAATGCTGCATAAAAAGATTTGAAATGTGTGATTTGCTATTTTTGTCATATTTTATTTTAATTAAATGAATTAATGGGATAATAAACTCAATTAATTAATAAAAAATAAGAAAATAACTTCCCTTTGGGTCAATGGGTCGTGCATAGCTTTTGGGTGATGATTCTTGGAAGAAATTGTGGCCCATTAGCAATTTTGAGGCATTTGAAGCAAAGTTGATTTTTCAAAATTCCTAAAAATTTCCCAACTTCCACAAGGCATATCTTGCTCAATTTTTAAGCTTTGATCATGTTCTTGGACATTTTGGAAAGGTCTTGAAGTCCTCTAACCAATGTCTTTGGTCCCATGTCATTTTGATTTACCAATCTCAAGTTATGGTCTTTGACTTAAAGTGCCTTTTTGTTGACTTTTGAAAATGACCTATAATGTTGAGATTGATAACTTTTTGTGAGAGCATTTCTTGGACTTGAAGTGTGAAGAGGAGTTGTAGGAAATGTCATTCTCTTCAAAATGAGCTTTGGATGGAATTTTTCTGATAAACCATGTGGAAGTTATGCCTTGGTCAATTTGCAGTTGACTTTTTCAACTGTCCAAATATAGAAACTTTTGCATCTTGAGACTTTTTGAGCCATGCCTTGAGAATCATGATCAAGAATTGATCAAATGATGTTTGTGGCTTTAAAATAAGATGTTGACCAAAATTTTTGACTTTTGACTGTCAAATGACCATTTTGCCCCTGCAGTTGACTGTTGAGCAATTAGGGTTTTTGACTGTGCAATTTTGTGCTGTAAGTCTTGAAACTTGGCATAAGGATGCTTGAAAATGTTTATAGGCATGTGGGACTTGTTTGAACCCTTGGAAACTTCAACTTCTTTGCCAGAACCAAAACCCTAATTTTTGACTGTTAGGAGGCAATTGGACTGTGCAACTCTTGGGAGATTTTGAAGCATGATCTTAGCAAACCTTGAAGAATATGGGAGGGCAAATTTGGGGTACAACAGTTGCCCCTGTTCAATCTTCTTAAACCTGAGGATGTAGATTGGCTAGCGTGCCTTTCGTAATCCGAAGGTGGAAGATGATTGAACACTAGAGTGCCTAGAAATTTGCGCTCACATAGTAGTGTGATGGTGGGAATGAGCATACAGATGCCATTTGGAGATTGATGGATAGGAAGATGGGATTATAGATGCCATGTTGAGAGGTGATGGATAGGTGGATGGGCTTATAGATGCCATCTGGGTGTCGATCGCGTAAGAGATTCCTTAGCGAGAACTTGCGTACCTGAAAAAGAAAATGATTACCTGGCCTGTTACAGGAGCTGGTCTTCAAACTCTTTGTGTAGATGCGCCCTGGCTGGATGCAGGTATCGAATCTTTAAACCTCTTCAGACGTGCCCTGGCGAGATACAGGAATCGAGTCTGGAGCTTCAAAAGGTGATGAATGAATCAGGGATGGTTACTACCTCAACGGGACGATGAGAGAACCTTGGGCGATTACTACCTCAACAGTAACGATGAGAGAACCTGGGGAGATTACTACCTCAACAGTAACGATGAGAGAACCTGGGGCGATTACTACCTCAACAGTAACGATGAGAGAATCTGGGGCGATTACTACCTCAACAGTAACAATGAGAGAATCTGGGGTGATTACTACCTCAACAGTAACGATGAGAGAATCTGGGGCGATTACTACCTCAACAGTAACGATGAGAGAATCTGGGGCGATTACTACCTCAACAGTAACGATGAGAGAATCTGGGGCGATTACTACCTCAACAGTAACGATGAGAGAATCTGGGGCGATTACTACCTCAACAGTAATGATGAGAGAATATGGGGCGATTACTACCTCAACAGTAACGATGAGAGAATCTGGGGCGATTACTACCTCAACAGTAACGATGAGAGAATCTGGGGCGATTACTACCTCAACAGTAACGATGAGAGAATCTGGGGCGATTACTACCTCAACAGTAACGATGAGAGAATCTTGGATGTCTTCTACTGAGTCTTTATCAGGAAAATCTTTAGGAATCAATTTAACTGGACCAGAGAAGGCCTTTGACTGGATAAGAATCAGAAAAATCTTTAGGAGTCGATTTAACTGAACCAGGCAAGGTCTTGGAATCTTCAACTGAGTCTTCATCAGGAAAATCTTTAGGAATCGATTTAACTGGACCAGAGAAGGCCTTTGACTGGATAAGAATCAGAAAAATATTTAGGAGTCGATTTAACTGAACCAGGCAAGGTCTTGGAATCTTCAACTGAGTCTTCATCAGGAAAATCTTTAGGAATCGATTTAACTGGACCAGAGAAGGCCTTTAACTGGATAAGGGTCAGAAAAATCTTTAGGAGTCGATTTAACTGAACCAGGCAAGGTCTTGGAATCTAGCTGAGAACTTAACTGGATCTTTCCTGAAAGGTAAAGGTCAGTCATATGCAATGCATGATATGGATCAAGCAATGATGTTCTCAATGTAAATGAGATTGTACGATATGATGCGTTTATGCATGTATCATGATGTGAATGCGATGTTTATGAATGTATGTTTTTTGCCTAGGAAAGTAAATCCTTGACGGGTGCCGGGAAGTCACATCCTGGGCTGATGGTTGGAGAGAGTTCTTTGTTGTTTCCGCTGGGGATGATAGTTGCAAGAATACCGGTAGGAGAAGATAACTCCGTTGGGGAATAGTTTTGGCGAATGGATTACTCTGCAGGGAGAAAATACTCTAGCTACCTTGCTGGGGAACAGTACTCTGTAGGGAGAGAGGTACTTTGCTGGGATGTTGATGGTAACTTCGCTGGGGATACCGTTGTTATGTTGGAAGTGTTAATAGACTCCGCTGGGGATAGGAAAACTTCGCCGAGGACGATCTTTCCGTGGCTTTTGGCTGAGGATAACCCAGTTATATCCTGGTAGGGAAATAACCTTTGAATAAAGCCGGGAGACGCGTTCGTGCTCTGTAGGGGATAAGCTTCTAGAATCTACTGGGGATAAGCTTACTGCTGGGGAGATGATTCAAACTTTCCTGGGGAAATCTTGAACTATACTGGACTCTCCTGGGGAAATTTTTGAGATATTGTTGTACCCCAAAATTTTCCCTCCCATTTCCTCAACATTTTCTCATCAACCTTGAAGATCAAGATCCAGTTAGGGTTTCCTCTGCTCAAGACTTCTCCTTGCACTGTGGACTCAAATTAGGGTTTGTGTTTGAACAAAGATGTTTTGACCTAAAATGCCTAAGATAACTTTCATGCTTCATATTGGACTCCCAAGTTTACCCATACCAAGTTTCAAGTCTTGATTCCAAGTTTTGCCCAGTCAATTGGACAGATGACCTAGAAATCAGCTGTATTGGGGAAAAAGTCAACTGTGGCCAATTGACAGTCAAATCTCATGAAAATTGACCCACATCAACATTATGAACTCATATGGACCATTTGATCAAGTTTGGATCACAATTCCACAAGAAATTTGATCAGATCACCAAAAGGGCAAAATGGTCATTTTTAGGGTTTTGACTGCACAAAGGCAATTTTTGACTGTTTGACCTAGCCAATGGCAAACAAAGCTCACATATGGACTCAAGGACCCCATGAAATGGTCTTGACACATTCATCAAGCTCAAAAGATCCCAAGTACACAAGATTGACAGTTGAATTTCCCAGTCAATTGATCAATTTTGACTGTATACTGAAAAGTCAAACTTTGACTTTTTGGTCAAAATCAAGAGTCAAGATTCATTTTTCATCAAAACATGCCAAATCATGAAACTTGTTCACCAAGAAACCAAGAAATGCAAATTAGGGTTTGAAATGGAATTTTTCATAACTTAGAATTTTTCTAAGTTATGGAAAACCCTAATTTTTCCCCAACTTTGCCCCACTTTTTCACCATGATTCATTTGGATTCAAACAAAAGTCAAAACATGAAAGTTGTAGCTTGTTGCATAATCTACAACTTTGATTCACAAAGTTTTCTCATTTGAAGCTTGTATCTCAAGTTACAAATTTTTGAATAAGGACACTAAACCATTCTTAACTTAGTGAATTTTTGACCTATTTTGACAAGTTTTTCTACCCCACTTCAAGGCCATTTTCCATACACTTCCACTTGGAATTTCAAATTTCACTTCAAAGATGGATTGTAGTACACATTCCAAGCTTTCCAAAATGTCAAAGAACTTCTCAAACAACCTCATGGTTAGGGAGAATCGAATTTCACAATATAGCAAAAACTCACTTTTGAATTGGCCATTTTTCATGTTCATAAGTTATGCAAACTTCTCAAAACCAGCATGCCCTTGATTACAGGTCCTTAAACCAAGTTACACTCAATAATTTAATGCTTGTTCATTGTGTCAAAATGTTATTCTATGAGTTCAAGTATTGTACACAAGTTTGATCCATTTTTAGATAAAGTAAACTATCCATTTTTGCAAAAGTTCACTTTATGTCCAATTGGTAAATCAAGCAAGTACAAACCAAATCTCTTTGGCACAAGATTATGAACAAATTACTCTGATCAAGAGAGGCTTTGCAGCAGGATTAGAGGTCCCCTACTGACCTAAAACACCAACTTGCATTTTGTTGCTTAAAGTTCAAGAAATAGGTCATAACTTGTACCAACTCAGAAACCAGCTTACAAACACAAGAACAAAGTTATCAAACACATTACACACATCATAACCAAGCTATTGCACGAGCCATTTGCCTCCCAAACATCATCAAACCAAAAAACACCATCAAACTGCAAAAACAGAGTTGCCTCTGCAGTTTGAGTGCCAACTTCTATTTCTCTCAAGCATTCTTGCCAAAACCAGTTCATACACCTTCCTTACCATCTATGCAAGCTAACCAAAAGCAAAAGCACGATCTGTAACACCTCCAAGCCACTTCACCATTTTTGTTTTTCTGTTTTGCAGTTGAAGTTCTCCAGCACGATTCAGGGAGTTTCAAGACAAAGTAGAACTTGGAATAGCATCCTTACACTTCAAGGAAGCTATACAAATCATCATCTTGCTCTGAAAACTCCCCCATTGCAAAGCATGATTCCAACTGAACAGGTATATTCATGGAGTTCTATCTCTCAGTATAGGCATTGTTAGCTTTAGGTTTGTGAAGGAAACATGTCACAATCATAGCCCTGAACATGCCCATATGATTACATTTCATTTATATTATGTGTGCTTAGAGAATTTTGGTTCTGAATATTGATGAAAAGTTAGGTCAGAAATTGGGGGAGAAGAAATTCTCCCTCATCTTAGAGAGTTAGGTCAAGTTCTTTACATGGTTGAATTCGTCTTCTCATGCTCTACACTTTTCATGTTATGAGTTTTGCTTGAAAGTCCAGGAATCAAGAGATAGGAAACGCGTGGGTGATGTTGTTCAGAGGTTGAAGATGACTGGTTCTGGGCTGGGCCTGGAATGTTTTTCTTATTTGCACCTTGTTTCCACTTTGACACCCCCCTGATCCATTTTGATTTTTACTTGTTATTTTCTATATTTTCTTTTTGATCTTGTTTCCATATTTTTATTCAATTCATAAAAAACATTAAAAATATTTTTTTTATATTTTTTGCATTTATTTTGATATTTATTTGACTATTAGTTAGTTTTGTACATAAATAAATAATTAAACATATATACTTTTTTTTGTTTAAAATATTAAGATAATACAAATATATTTTTTTTACACACTTTTATTTTATTTTTACTTCCTGAAAATATTTTGTATAAAAAAAAATACCCTTTTTATTTTTATATTAAAAATTATTAATTAAATAATACATATCTTGTAAATAGTACAAATATATATATATATATATATATATATATATATATATATATATATATATATATATATATATATATATATATATATATATATATATATATATATATATATATATATATATATATATATTAATACATTTAGAGTAAAATGCCAAAAAATGTATATATTTTATTTTTTAATATTTAATACTAAAAAATACCTTTTTTTACAAATATACCATATTTCATTTTATTTTTGTATATAAATAATAAGTATTATATAAATTAAATAATAATACATTTAATAAAAATTAGGGTTTTGCCCTAAATTCAAAAATACTCCAAAAAATAATATCTTTTTATTTTCTTTTTATTTTACATCAATAATACTTTTTTCATACATATAAAAATTTCTTTTTGCATTCTTGCATATTTGTCTTATTTTATTTAATCTATGCAAAATATTTGCCTTGTAAATATTCAATATTGATGTAATAGTTTTAGGTTTACATTACTTGTCAAAATCCCCATTCGAACATTTGTACCCCCCTTCCCATATTTGGTTTTGTAATAGCTTAGTAAATTTATTTTCGCGCTTTATTGCTTTCTAATTATGCCATGTTAGAATTAGGGTTTGTACGCGAAAAAACGACAAAATAGTTATGACCTAATCTCAAGACAAACAAGCATGAAAGTGGACACACAAATCACACTTGCACCCCCCTAGGGTATTCCACTTGTTGCCTTTCAAATTGGGCCATATTGCATGTTAAGTCTCTTTGGGCAAAACAAACAAACAAATGATCATAGTCCCTCGATAACATTTTCAAAATACTTCCAAAACAAATGATCAAGTCCCTCAAAGAAAATGCCCAAAGATACTTGACACCGTTGCAATTATGGTCTAAACGATGACCCGCGCCCGTCCCTTTCACATCCTAACATGAGATTGTCCACCAAATACAATGGTGGAACAAACTCATTAAAAGGGTTAAAACATAGCAATAAACTTTGAGAAATTTAGGAGTAGACAACCTCTTAGTTACTTGAATCAAACTTGCAAAAACTAAACACTTGCCTATTTTCAAAAACCACACATCACTACACTTTCAAAACAACTTTCAAAAACAAATAAAAACTTTTTTTCAAAAGACATACACCTTTGTATACATCCCAACATGGATCATTACAAAGGTTGCCACCACATTGGCTTCTTTTCAAAAACATTTTCAAATCCACACACACACAAGCACCATTTAAAACAATTGAAAACAAAAGGCAAGTGATCTAAGCAAGTAACTAAGAGCCCATGGATAACCATGGATAGAAAGGGTGCTAATACCTTCCCTTTCTATAATATACTCCCCGAACCCAAGAAAACATCTCAAAAGGTTTTTTGCTGTGTGTGATCGGTGGATCTGGAACTGACTATTTAACGCTGGTTCGCGAAATGTCGCGGAAGCAAGAGTCGCCACCGTCTTTTATTTTCTCCAAATGGAAAGGACAAAAGCACAGAAAAATTCCTTAAAGAGATTGCTCTCGGTTCGGGAGGTAGATTATAGAAAGGGAAGGTGTTAGCACCCTTTCTATCCATGGTTATCCATGGGCTCTTAGATACTTGCTCATTTGTGTTTTCAAAAATGGTTTGTTTGCTTTTCAACTGTGGGTTTTAAAAAGTTTCTTTGAAAATTCCAGTTCGACTCTTGTATCGGTCCTCAAGAGTGTTTGAAAAATTGCTTTCGAAAGCTTTTTGAAAAGGTGTCGGTGTGAAAAGTATTTTTGATTTGTTTTGTTTTGAATTAGAGCAAGTATCCACGAGTCGTCTACCTACCCTAAGGAATTCGTCTGTGTAGATGTCCTTTAAAGTAGTGCCATCCCACCATTGAGAGGTAGGTAGCACCACCGTTGGAGGTGTTCGGGTCAATTCGAAGGTTCGGGATATGGTGATCACCAGAGCAATGGGAAGACACCTTAGAAGCTACCCTCATGCCAGGTTCCCGGATCATGAGGACTTACTAAGACATCCTCTACTCGACGATCACCTTTCGAGGCAAGGCAACAGTGAGGCGTACCCTAGGGGTGGTGTGTGATTTGTGTGTCGTTTTCAGATATTTTGTCTTGTCATGTTGTTGGTGTTCTACGCTTGTTTTTATTTTACCCATACAGTCTTTCATGCTTTGTTTAACAGTTAAAAGAGTGCGGAAAAGTAAATCTAAAGCTATTACAAATGGCGCGGGTCCACATCGCCAAAATTAACCAGGACCCGATTTGACGGAAAATAAAAGAAATTAAAAGAATTAACAGTGCAAGAAGTAATTACAAGGCTTCGGGAGAGGTACATAATTATTTAAACGACATAAAATAAATATGCGAAATTAAATCGAAACGAGGGCGTTGGACCCTTTTGCAAAATTAAAATTAATAAGGAATTAAAATTAAAATTAAAAGAAAATGTTTTTGGTATTTTTATGTTTTTTAAGATTTAATAGAAAAAGAATTAATTAAAACTAAAATAAAATGTTAAACCTAGTTCTAATTATTTTTTTAAGTTATTAAGAAAAATATTGGAGTTTTTTAACCTAAATGAAACCCTAATTAATTTACAATTTTAATTATGAAAATAAATAATATTATTGTGAAAAAGAAAAATCAAAAGGAATAAAACAATTATTAAACCTATTTCTACATTTTTTATATTTTGTTATTAAAAGAAATTAAAATTACAACCTAATTAAAACTAAATAATTACATGTGAATTTATTTATAAAAATATTAAAACAAGAATATTTATAGTATTTTTTATCTTTTTCTGATTTTTATGCATTTTTTATATTTATGAAAAATAATTAATTAACTGAATAAATAATAATTAAGAGAAATAAAAAAAAATGATTGAAAATAAAACACAAGAAAAAATACTAAGAATTGCAAACCAGGGGGGGGGAAGTCCCAAATTGGAGGTATAGATCCAAGAATCCTGGCCCAATAGCATTGGCCTGTTTGGACTTTTTTGCTAGCATGCTGAAGCGTTGACCTATGCTCATGATGTGCTTCAGATCTAGGCCTTTGGTTTGATCTCCAGGGGGACGTGTCACACTTGATTTGGAAGTGCATCATAGTCCTCAGTAAGTGGAACGTCATGTGAACCTGGATTGAAAAATAATATGAAGAATAATACAGACCTGGGGCTCGAACCCAGGTCTTGGATGTCAACACAATCAGCGCTTGCCAGCTGAGCCACTTCAACTATTTGTTATATAATAAACAGCAAATAACAAAAGATGAAACTACGCGTTAGTGGGATAAAACGCGCGAATTTCAAATCAACCAACCAATTCATGCCACGGACTCATCTTCTTCATCGTGTTATATTTTCCTGAAATACAAAAGCAATAGACAACGGTTTTTGAACCGTTCTGTAAGGTACCATTAGAAAAAATAACGAATAGGCCATAAGGCCATATAAATTAAGCGCGACTGTTGTATCTTCTTCGTCCAGATGCACTGATTCTAATGGTAATGGTCTTGAGGGCCAATTTTTCCTCTTTTAAGAATCCCTAATTTGAAGCTTTGTGAACCCTAGAAAATAGTCATGGCGAAATCGTATATACAACATAAAAACGCAATTAAATGCATTGGTTAGTTTCAAGACAAGATGATAATCATGAATCAATGAATAAAAGTTACAAAAGATGCTTAAATCATGATGCACGATTGTCAATTTTTCTCTGCACAGTTCATGTTCGTTTTACCAATTCTTGGCGTTTTGATGGATGTCTTTGATTGGAATGTGTTCAGGGGACCTTGAGGAAGCTATTGAAACAAGTCTTGTGCTTTGAATCGACCTGTAGAGATGATTTCAGTTTTGACTTTTTTTGACAATTTTCCAAGTTTGTTCTTAGTTCTTCTGCGCAGCTTTGTGTCTATTGTGATTAGGGTTGTGATCCAGCATTTGTATGGAGTCTATTAGGTCAAGAAAAACCAATCAAATCCATGGCATTCATTGTTTTTGATAATTGATTTTCTAAGGATCTTTTCATATCTTTTTCCATGTGCATTTGATTCAAATCATATCCAATTGCTCCAATTCTTTCCTTATTTGGCCAGGCACGAAATATTGAGCATAAAACATGTATAAAAAGATTGGTTAGGGTGAATTAAATATTTTTCATATATTTAAATGATTTAAATGAATTAATATAAATAAAAATTCAAATAAATAAATAAAAAATGAGAAAATACTTCCCTTTGGGCCAAGTGGTCGTGCACATGCTTGGAATGATGAATTGTGGAAGAAAAATGGGCCCATTAGCAATTTTAGGTCATTTGAATCAATGTTGACTTTTCAAAATATCCAAAAATTTCCCAACTTCCACAAGGCATAACTTGCTCAATTTTTAAGCTTTTCTCATGTTCTTGGACATTTTGGAAAGGTCTTTGAGTCCTCTAACCAATGTCTTTGGTCCCATGTCTTTTTGATTTACCAATCTCAAGTTATGGCCTTTGACTTAAAGTCCCTTTTTGTTGACTTTTGAAAATGACCTATAATGTTGAAATTGATAACTTTTTGTGAGAGCATTTCTTGGACTTGAAGTATGAAGATGAGTTGTAGGAAATGTCTTTCTCTTCAAAATGAGCTTTGGATGGAATTTTTCTGATAATCCATGTGAAAGTTATGCCCTGGTCAATTTCAGTTGACTTTTTCAGCTGTCCAAATAAGGAAACTTTTGCATCTTGATGATTTCTGAGCCAAATTTTGAGAATCATGATCAAGCATTGATCAAATGATGTTTGTGGCTTCAAAATTATATGTTGATAAAAAATTTGAACTTTTGACTGCCAAATGACCATTTTGCCCCTACAGTTGACTGTAGTGCAATTAGGGTTTTTGACTGTGCAATTTTGTGCTGAATGCCTTGAAACTTGATATGAGGATGCTTGACCATATTTGTAGGCATGTGAGACTTGATTGGGCCTTTGAAAACTTCAATTTCTTGATCAGAACACAAACCCTAGTTTTGACTGTATAGGAGCCCCTTGAACTGTGCAACCCTTGGGGAATTTTGTGACTTGACTTGGCAATTTCTTGAAGAATATGGGAGGGCAAATTTTGGGGTACAATAGTTGCCCCTGTTCAATCTTCTTAGACCTGAGGATGCAGATTGGCTGACGCGCCTTTCGTAATCCGAGGGTAGAAGATGATTGGACACTAGAGTGCCCAGAAATTTGCGCTCACATGTTAGCAGTGTGATGTGGGAATGGGCTTATAGATGCCATTTGGAGATTGCTGGATAGGATGATGGGCTTATAGATGCCATCTGGATGTTGATCGCGTAGGAGATTCCTTAGCGAGAACCTGCATACTTGCAAAAGAACAAATGAGTACCTGACACGTTGCAGGAGCTGGTTTTCAGATGCTTGGTATAGATGTGTCCTGACTGGTTACAGGAGCTGAGTCTGGAGCTTCAAACGGCGATGAATGAACCAGGGATGGTTACTGCCTTAGCATGAATGGTAAGAGAATCTTGGACGATTACTACCCCAACAGGAACGCTGAGAGAATCTTGGGTGTCTTCTACTGGGATAAGAATCAGGGAGATCTTAGGGTCGATCTGACTGAACCAGAGGAGGCCTTTGACTGGGTAAGAATCAGGAAAATCTTAGGGTCGATTTAACTGAACCGGACAAGGTCTTGGAATATCTTCAACTGGATAAGAATCAGGGAGATCTTAGGGTCGATCTGACTGAACCAGAGAAGGCCTTTGACTGGATAAGCATCAGGAAAATCTTAGGGTCGATTTAACTGAACCGGACAAGGTCTTGGAATATCTTCAACTGGATAAGCATCAGGGAGATCTTAGGGTCGATCTGACTGAACCAGAGAAGGCCTTTGACTGGATAAGCATCAGGAAAATCTTAGGGTCGATTTAACTGAACCGGACAAGGTCTTGGAATATCTTCAACTGGATAAGCATCAGGGAGATCTTAGGGTCGATCTGACTGAACCAGAGAAGGCCTTTGACTGGATAAGCATCAGGAAAATCTTAGGGTCGATTTAACTGAACCGGACAAGGTCTTGGAATATCTTCAACTGGATAAGCATCAGGGAGATCTTAGGGTCGATCTGACTGAACCAGAGAAGGCCTTTGACTGGATAAGCATCAGGAAAATCTTAGGGTCGATTTAACTGAACCGGACAAGGTCTTGGAATATCTTCAACTGGATAAGCATCAGGGAGATCTTAGGGTCGATCTGACTGAACCAGAGAAGGCCTTTGACTGGATAAGCATCAGGAAAATCTTAGGGTCGATTTAACTGAACCGGACAAGGTCTTGGAATATCTTCAACTGGATAAGCATCAGGGAGATCTTAGGGTCGATCTGACTGAACCAGAGAAGGCCTTTGACTGGATAAGCATCAGGAAAATCTTAGGGTCGATTTAACTGAACCGGACAAGGTCTTGAAATACGATTGAGAATTTAACTGCATCTTTCCTGAAAGGTAAAGGTTAGTTATGTGCAATGCATGATATGGACCATGCAATGATGTTCTCAACATAAATGAGATTTGTAAGATATGACGCGTATATGCATGCTATAATGATATATGTGATGTTTAGGAATGTATGTTTTCGTCTAGGAAAGTAAATCCTTGACGGGTGCCGGGAAGTCATATCCTGGGCTGATGTTGGAGAATAGATTTTGCTTCCGCTGGGGATGATAATTGCAAGAATACCGGTAGGAGAAGATGACTCCGTTGCGGAATAAACTTGGCAAATGGAGGGTTCTGCGGGGAGAAAAGATACCCTAGCGACCATGCTGGGAAGCAATACTCTGTGGGGAGAGGGATGCCTTGCTGAGTGTTGATAATAGTTTGCTGGGGATAGGAAGACTTCGTTGACGACGCTCTTTCCGTGGCTTTTGGCTGAGGATAACCCAGTTATATCCTGTTGAGGAAATAACTCTTTAAATAAAGCCGGACGACGCGTTCGTGCTCTGCGAGGGATAAGCTTCCAGAATCTACTGGGGATAAGCTTATTGCTTGGGGATATGAATTCCAACTTTCCTGGGGAAACTGGAGTGGACTCTTCTGGGGAGTTTTGAACTGTGGGGGAAGTGATTCCTTTGAATGTTGGTATACCGCCGGGGAACAATCTTTAGGCCGAGACTGCCGGGGATGCTTGTTAAGAATATATGCTGCTGGGGAAGTATTGAAATCTACGGGAGGATACTCAATTTCCTTGAGATTTATCAACTCTGCTTGGAGAAGCATGTATTGACCTGCTGATTTACTCTCTGGGGAATTAATACGTACTAGTCATATTCTTTAGCCGAACCTACCTTGGTACCTTGGAGGATAGAACAATGGGACTGCTCCGACAAATCTTTATTGCCCCTGTTTCTAGTGTCACCTGCAATTAATTCCTTTGTTTCGTATGCAAATATTTATGAGTTAGCAAATTATTGTCAATGCATATATCACAAATTGAACCTTGGACGTTCTTCACAAAACAAAACAGAAAAAGAAAAACACTTGGCACGTTTAACTGAAAATATATTTGTATTGATTTTTGAATGGCCTGTGAATAGGCGTTTTGTATACAAGAGGCTGACGTCCTAGCAAGAGAACGCCGCCGAACAAAAGAGTTTATACAAATTTTGTACAAAAGAAAATAAAACAGCAGTGTGAAATGAATGATCCCACTGGGTTTCAATTCTGCTATTGCCTTTATAACTCCGAGCGTCTCATCACTTGATGACCTTGGTTGAAGGTGAAGCTGACTGATCGATGCCGTCTAAACTTGATGTAGATACCGGATTCTGGATGCAAAGTGATCCAATGAGACATAGTATTACGCTTTTATCCCTAATTTTTGCCTGGACCGCCCTTTCGGGTTTTCGGTCCACCGGGATACCCATTTTTGCCCAAGCCGCCTTTTCAGGTTTTCGACTTGCCGGGTGTACAGATTTTTTTCATTTTCATCCCTTCATTTTGCCCGAACCCTTTTGGTTCGACGGGAAGCCCTAATTTTTGCCTAGGCATGTCAGCCTAGCGGGTCTTTTTTTATGCGTAGTATCTTTTTACTATGTCTGCATTGGCGGGGTGAGGAAGGTCGTCACCATCCATATTGGTTAATGTTGTACCCCAAAATTTTCCCTCCCATTTCCTCAACATTTTCTCATCACAAAACCCTTGGAGCTCAAGATCCAGTTAGGGTTTCCTCTGCTCAAGACTTCTCCTTGCACTGTGGACTTAAATTAGGGTTTGTGTTTGTCTAAGGATGTTTTGACCTAAAATGCCTAAGATGACTTTCATGCTTCATATTGGACTCCCAAGCTTACCTATACCAAGTTTCAAGTCTTGATTCCAAGTTTTGCCCAGTCAATTGGACAGTTGACCTATAAATCAGCGGTATTGGGGAAAAAGTCAACTATGGCCAATTGACAGTCAAATCTCATGAAATTTGATCCACATCAACATTATGAACTCATATGGACCATTTGATCAAGTTTGGATCACAATTCTCCAAGAAATTTGATCAGATCATCAAAAGGGCAAAATGGTCATTTTTAGGGGTTTTGACTGCACAAGGGCAATTTTTGACTGTTTGACCTAGCCAATGGCAAACCAAGTTCACATATGGACTCAAGGACCCCATGGAATTATCTTGACATGTTCATCAAGCTCAAAAGATCCCAAGTACACAAGATTGACAGTTGAATTTCCCAGTCAATTGATCAATTTTGACTGTATACTGAAAAGTCAAACTTTGACTTTTTGGTCAAAATCAAGAGTCAAGATTCATTTTTCATCAAAACTTGCCAAATCATGAAACTTGTTCACCAAGAAATCACAAAATGCAAATTAGGGTTTGAAAATGGAATTTTTCATAACTTAGAATTTTTCTAAGTTATGAAAAACCCTAATTTTTTCCCAACTTTGCCCCATCTTTTCACCATGATCCATTTGGATTCAAACAAAAGTCAAAACATGAAAGTTGTAGCTTGTTGCATAATCTACAACTTTGATTCACAAAGTTTTCTCATTTGAAGCTTGTATCTCAAGTTATAATTTTTTGAATAAGGGCACTAAACCATCTTTTAACTTAGTGAAATTTGACCTATTTTGACAAGGGTTTCTACCCTACTTCAAGGCCACTTTTCATACCCTTCCACTTGGAATTTTGATTTGCATTTCAAAGATGGATTGTAGTACACATTCCAAGCTTTCCAAAATGTCCAAGAACTCATCAAACAACCTCCTAACTTGAGAGATTCGAATTTCACAAGTTGGCAAAAATTCACTTTTTGTTCTTCATCAAGACATGTTCATAATCTTGCCAATTTGAAATCAGTTTGCTTTATGCTTGATTACAGGTCCTTGAACCATTTCATACTCAATAATTTAATGCATATTCAATGTGTTAAGGTGTTGTTCTTTGAGTGCAAGCATTGTATGCAAGATTAATCCTAAACTAGATAAAGTGGAATTTCCATTTTTGAAAAGGTTAACTTTATGTCAAGTTTGTAATCCAACAAGTACATGAAAGATCTGCTTGGCACAAGATTATGTGCATAACACACTGATCAAGAGATGTTTATGCAGCACATTAGGAGGCTCCCTACTAACCTAAAACCACCAACTTGCTTTTGTTGCTTAAGATAGAAGAAAAGTCCATAACTTATCACAACTCTCATCTCAGCTCAAAAACACAAGAAAGAAGTTATCAAACACATCAGAAAGAACATATCCAAGCTAACACACGAGCCCTTGCCCTCTCAAACACTCCCATTGCCATAATCACCTCAAAACTGCACAAACAGGGGAGCCCCTGCAGTTTGAGTGCAAACTCCCAATCCCTTCGAGCATTTTGATCCAAACCTTTTCCTCTACCTTCCCTATAACATATGCAAGCTAACCATGTCCTAAAATCAGACCTGTAACACCTCCAAGCCACTTCACCATTTTTAATTTTCTGTTTTGCAGTTGGAGTTCACTAGCTCGATTCAGGGAGTTTCAAGACAAAGTAGGAATTGGAAAAGCATCCTTACACTTCAAGGAAGCTGTACAAGTCATCATTTCACTCTGAAACATCCTCCATTGCCAAGCTCGATTCCAACTGAACAGGTATATTCATGGAGTTCTATCTCTCTTATTAGGCATTGTTAGCTTTAGGTTTTTGAAGAAAACATGTCACAATCATAGCCCTGAACATGCTCATATGATTAGATTTCATTTATGTTTCGTGTGCTTAGAGAATTTCATGTCTGAACATTGATGAAAAGTTAGGTCAGAAATTGGGGGAGGAGAAATTCTCCCTCATCTTAGAGAGATAGGTCAAGTTATTTATATGGTTGAAACCGTCTCTTCATGCTGAACATTTCTTGTGTTATGAGTTTTTGCTGAAAAGCCAAGAATCAGGAGTTAGACATTGAAGGACAGGGGCGCGCGTTTTTCAAATGTTTGAGCTGGAGGTTGAAGACAATGATCAATGGGCTGGGCCTGTGTTATTTTGCTTTTCACACCATCTTTTTTGGTTTACACCCCCCTGAGCCCATTTGCTCATTTTTTAACATTTTTGACTTTTTCTTTTTTGGCTGACTTTGTTTTTTTTTTCTCATGCCATTTAAAAATTAAAAATATTTTTTTTCATCATTTTTTTGCATTTATTGCATATTTATTTGTTTATTTTCTTTGTTTGTACACAAATATATATATATGATTATTAGAATAAATGTAAAAATAATGTAGATACATTTTTATTTTTATTTACCTTCTGAAAATATTTCACACAAAAAAATACTCTTTTATTTATTTTATTAAAATATTAAATAAATATTTATTTTGTGTATAATACATATTTAGGGTTTAATACATATATATATGTTTATTAATATATTTGAGCTAAAATGTAAAAAACACTTGAATTTTTCATTTTTATTAATATTTGATACAAAAATACTTTTTTTCACAATATACTTCATTTTTACATTATTTTTATAAATAATAAATAAATAGTTGTATTAAATTAGATAATAATACCTTTTCTTTAAAATTAGGGTTTTTTGCCCTAAATTCAAAATACTCCAAAAAATAATACATTTTTTATTTTCTTTTCTCTTTTACATAAATAATATTTTCTCATACATATAAAAACTTTCTTTTTGCATTTCACACATTTATTTAATTTCCATTTAATTATGCAATTTATTTACCTTGCAAATATTCAAAATGATGTAATAATTTAGATTTAAATTCTTATCAATATCCCCATTTGAACATTTGTACCCCCCTTCCCATATTTGGTTTTGTAATAGCTTAGTAATTTTAATTTCGCACTTTATTGCTTTCTAATGATAACATGTTAGAATTAGGGTTTGTATGCGAAAAAACGATAAAAAAATAGTGTGACCTAATACAAGATAAACAAGCATGAAAATGGACACACAAATCACACTTGCACCCCCTAGGGTATTCCACTTGTTGCCTTCAAATAAATGGGCCATATTGTATGTTGAACTTCTTTGGGCAAAGCAAACAGTTTGAATGATCATGGTCCCTCGATAAAACTTTTCAAAACAAACAAAAACAAATGATCAAGTCCCTTAAAGAAAATTGCCCAAAGACATTTAACGCCGTTGCAATTATGGTCTAAACGATGACCCGCGCCTGTCCCTTTCACATCCTAACACAAGGTTGTCCACCAAATACAATGGTGGAACAAACTTGTTAAAAGGGTTAAGACATAGCAATAATCTTTTGAGAAATTTATGAGTAGATAACCTCTTAGTTACTTAAATCAAACTTGCAAAACAAAACACTTGCCTAATTTCAAAAGCACCCACACAACACTACACTTTCAAAACAACTTTCAAAAGCAAATGAAAACCTTTTCAAAAGACATACATCTTTGTATACATCCCCACATGGATCATTACAAAGGTTGCCACCACATTGGCCTCTTTTCAAAACATTTTCAAACCCACTCACAAAGCACCATTTCAAACAATTGAAAATAAAAAGGCAAGTGATCTAAGCAAGTAACTAAGAGCCCATGGATAACCATGGATAGAAAGGGTGCTAATACCTTCCCTTTCTATAATCTACTCCCCGAACCCAAGAAAACATCTCAAAAGGTTTTTGCTGTGCTTTTTAACCTTTCCTTAGGATAAAATAAAAAGTCGGTGGCGACTCTTGCTCAACCGAAACATTTGCGAATACAAAACGCAAAACCTCAAGTCAGTTCTCCCACCGTATCACAGAACTGGCGACTCTGCTGGGGAATGTCTTAAAAGTGGAGTAACCTTAGGGTTTAGATCACCTTTGTTTTCAATTGTTTGCTTTGTTTGCTTTTATATTTGTGGGCTTTGCATCGGAGTTTCATAGATCCTAACCCGGATCTGGGAAATACCCTTTTTTAGGTAGCATAATCTGTGAGGGACCTGTCCGGCGTAGACCGACATGGGTGAAGCAGTGGCTACGTTGGTGTGGCATCTTAGTCTGTACCTATATCCCTTGTGTTGTAACGGGGAGAATATAGGTCTTCTAAGGGGTCATTGAACACCAACCAACCTTAGAACCCTAAATTGACCAACTTGGCTATTAGGACAGTAGCAGTATGCTACACTCATTGAGGCTAAACTGTCGAGATGGTTCTGGCCGCGAGAAAAGATTGCGATGCTGGAGTTATGACCGATTGAGGGTAGCCAATGATTTGAGATCCTCTAGAACCCGGTTACTTCTGATAGGACAGGTTTTAACCAACAAAACCAAAAGAGGGTAATACCTGAAACTCATGCTGGCCTGAAACCTAAGGGTATCTTGTGTGACTTGTGTGCCTTATTTGCCTATGTGAATACTTGTGGTGTGCTTCATCATAGCATCATGCCATCATACCATTGCATGCATCCTGTATAAAAGACTAACCCATTTCAAAGACAAAAAAGGTTTCATCTTTGCTCTGTTTTATAGGACATCATGATGCCCGTGCGTAGAAATACTGTCCGGCTCAACTTTGTTCAACCACCAGTGTTACTCAAGGATTTGGTTGGAAGGATTCCAAACACTTCTTCTTTCATCAACAGACATGGCTCTCTCCTTGGCTTGATCACTGCAAAATGGGACCAACAACTGATAAGTGTTCTGACCCAGTTTTATGACCCTCTGTACCACTGTTTCACTTTTCAAGACTTCCAGCTGGTCCCTACCCTGGAAGAGTTTTCTTATTTGCTTGGGATCCCTGTCTTGGAACAAACTCCATTCACTGGTTTGGAAAAGACTCCTAGGCCTGAAGAGATTGCTGCAATTCTCCCCTTGACCAAAGAAGAGGTACTGTCTAACTGGGAAACTAGAAATGGGATCAAGGGCTTTTTGGTCAAATTTCTGGTTGGCAAGGCTAATGATTTCTGGGATGACTTGGACTTCAAGGCATATGAGGACATTTTGGCTCTTTTGATCTATGGTCTGGTACTGTTTCCCAACCCTGACACTTTTATCAGTATCCATGTCATAAGGATCTTCATGTCTCGGAATCCGGTACCCACTCTTTTGGGTGATGTTCTACAACAACTCTATGCTCGTACTGCTCGAAAACGGGGAACTCCGTGGTTTTGTACTCCTTTGCTAGTAAGGTGGTTTATTTCGCACCTTCCTAAGTTCGTGCTGAAGAATGAAGAAGGAAAAGGTTGGGCTCGGAGGTTAATGTCTCTCACTGATAATGACATCACCTGGACTCTCAGAGGTTTGGATGAGGTAGCCGTTATCGACCGTTGCGGAGAATACCCTAATGTCCCGTTGATTGGTATCCAAGGAGGAATCTCTTACAATCCGTGTTTAGCTCTCCGTCAGTTTGGAAGAGCCAGAGGAGATGGGCCTCATGAAATGTTGGTTCCTCACTTCCATTTTGAGTTTCAGGCAGACAATGACAAACTACGCCAGGGGTTCATTAGAGCTTGGGACAGAATCCACAAAGCTGACCCACATGAGTTGGGACCAAAGACTTCTCTACCAATGGAGCCCTATTGCAAATGGGTCCGCATCCATGCTCAGAAGTTGGGTATACCCTACGAAGCTGTTAGACCTCTCATTCTGGAATCTCCTGATGAAGATGGGGTTCCTCCAACTGTCCTCCCTCCTCAGATACCTACTGATTTTGACACCATGAAGAGATCTTGGGCGCAGTTAAAGGAAGAACGGGATTTCTATCGGGAGAAGTTCAACGAGCAGGAAAGGAAGATCCAGAGGCTGACTAAGCAATTGGAGGAAGAACGGGTCCTGAACAACTACATCAGCACTGAAAAGAGAAGGCCATGGGAGCATTGATGAAGCTTTGGATGTTTCCTTTTATAGTTTATTTCCTTTCCAGTATTTTTCATTCCTGTAATGCCTAAGGGCAAATTGTTGAACAATTGAAAATTTTAATCTAATGAAGTGTGTTTCCCTTTTTGTCTACAAAGTTGAATCTTGTTTGTCTTTGAAAACATAAAACATACGCATTCCATTGCACCATATGCATAGTAGGTACCCTATTTCACAGGTTGCTTAATCTCCTTCGCTGTTTATTTTGAACAGTCATCATGAACCCAGAATCATCCAGTGAGCAAGCAATCAAGGCCCTTCAGGCCCAAAGTGCACAGTTTCAAGAGATGGTCCTAAGCCTAGCCCAAGGTCAGCAAGAGTTGAAGACTCTACTCATGAAGAAGAAGAAGAAAAAGAGGACCGCATTGTTCAACACCGGACGCAGATTTGGGAACACACTCCATAATGAAGCTGATCCAACCACTTCTTCTGCTGAGAAGAACAGTCCCCAAGGGGGAGGAGCTCCTAGTCCCGCAGTCTCCGACAACGAGACGGACTATAACGACGAACAATACCCACCTGCTGCTGACAGGTACAAGCAATTGGAGGACCGCTTGAGCGCCATGGAAATTCAGAATGTGCCGGGACTGGATTTCGGAGATTTGGGGTTATCTTCTGGGGTAGTAATTCCACACAAGTTTAAGGCGCCTGCCTTCGCCAAGTATGATGGGGTCTCCTGCCCAAAGCTGCATCTGAGGTCGTACGTAAGGAAAATCCAACCTTACACGGCGGATAAGAACCTCTGGATTCTCTTCTTCCAAGATAGCCTCTCGGGGTCACAGCTTGAATGGTTCTACCAATTGGATGGAGCCAGCATCCGGCATTGGGAAGATTTGGCAACCGCATTCTACAGACAATACCAATACAATTCTGATCTCACTCCCACGCGTACCCAACTTCAGGGTATGTCTCTAGGGACGGGTGAAGGGTTCAAAGAGTACGCTAAAAAATGGAGAGATTTGGCTGGCAGGGTGCAGCCACCATTAACTGATCGAGAGCTGGTTGACATGTTCCTTGGGACTTTGTCTGGTCCGTTTTTCAATCATTTGGTTGGTAACTCCTCCGCTGGGTTTACAGATTTGATATTAACAGGGGAGAGAATTGAAGCCGGCATCAGGTCAGGCAAGATATAAAAGGCTGCCTCCACAAGTGCTGAGAAGAGGCCGTTTAAGAAAGAAGCAAGTGCCGTCTATGGTCCTAGAAGACAAGTCAAGCCCGAAAGTCGCCAAGCCGTCAATGCTTTGGTCATCTCCAAACCTGCTGCTGCTCCTCAGCAGTACAATCAACAAAGAAGCGAAAGGCCCAAGAGGCAGTATACCCGACTGAGTATGACCTTATCTCAAATTTTACCCCAACTATTATCCACCAACCTGGTGACCCTCAAAGAAGCTCCTAAAGTCGTCAACACTGCATCTCCTAAGTATAACCCGAATGCCCGGTGTGCTTATCATTCTGATAGTCCCGGGCACACTACTGATGATTGTTGGGCCTTAAGAAACAAAGTGCAAGATCTGATCGACGCAAAGGAAATTCAGTTTGAAGCGCCAGAAAGACCAAATGTTGTAACGGCTCCTATGCCCCAGCATAGGGTAAATGCCATTGAGGAAGAAGTGTACGCTGTTTCGGTAGATGAAGTTGTTACCCCTCTGAAGACCGTCAAGAAGAACCTACTGCGGGCCGGTTTATTTCCGGGTTGCAGTGAAGGTTGCCTGTTCTGTGCTGTTTCCCTATCTGGTTGTCCCTTGCTGAGGTTAGGCGTCCAAAGCCTAATGGATAGCAAGGAGATTCTGTTTAAGAAGTCTGCTGTTCAGTTGGTTCCGGTAAAAGAAATTTCTGTGGTTACCATCTTCAATAATCCAATCAAGGCTCTCCCGAAGAAGCCTGTTCAAATCATGACTGTTGCACCTGTGATTATTACTATTCCGGGGCCTCTCCCCTACGTATCTGATAAAGCTGTCCCCTGGCATTATGGGGCAGACGTATATGTGAATGGAATCAAGCAAGAATTCGACACTGGCGCCAGTATCTGCGATATCACTGGTCCAGCCAAGGTCACCCGCAGTGGCAGGCTCTTCTCGCCTGACATTGCACCGCCCGCTATTCGAAAACCCCTCCTTATAACACCTACAAGTGTACCTGTTACTGTTGCTGATCAAGTTGTTCCCCCTGCTGCCGAGTCATCTAATGCTCGGGGCAAAGGGATTGAAGAAGAGCCTGCCCGGATGGAGGCGCCAATACCTATAAATGCTGAGGCCTCCCAACAAGAAGTGGAGGAGATCCTGAAAATATTAAAGAAAAGTGATTTCAATGTTGTCGAGAAGCTGGGGCATACGCCCTCCAAGATCTCCATGCTCTCCTTATTGCTATGCTCCGAGGCCCATGCTAAGGCCTTGATCTCATTTCTCAAGACGGCCCATGTGCCGCAGGAGACGTCTGCAGTCCAGTTCACTGATTGCGTGGCAAATCTGACAGCAGACAATGGCTTGGGTTTTTCAGATGCTGACCTGACTGCGAAGGGAAGAGACCACAATGATGCCCTGCATGTCTCTATCGAATGCAGGGGCACTACTCTGGCGCATGTATTGGTGGATACTGGTTCCTCCTTGAATGTTCTACCGAAAAAGGCTTTAGACTGTCTGGATTATGAAGGCCTGGAACTGAAGCCCAGCAATATCATCGTCAGGGCCTTTGATGGTTCCAAGAGAATGGTTCATGGAGAGGTTGACATCCCTATTCGTGTGGGCTCTCAGGTGTTCGACTCTACTTTTTATGTGATGGATATACGTCCATCATACTCTTGTCTACTGGGTCGACCTTGGATCCATAAAGCTGGGGCAGTGACCTCCACCTTGCACCAGAAGCTGAAGTATCCCGTCAGGGGGAAGATCGTCACTGTGCAAGGAGAAGAGGAGTATATGGTGAGCCATTTGAATTCCTTCAGATACATTGAGATGGACGGGGAGTTTATTGAAACCCCCTTTCAGCATTTCGAGGAGGTGCATCCAATTTCAGCAGCAGTAGAAACAGCGGTCGAAGAGAATGTTTCCTTGAAGATGGCTTCCCTAAGGGATGCCCGGGCTGTGGTTCAGAAAGGCAATTGTGCAAACTGGGGTCAGCTTCCTGATTTCACTCAGAAGAACGACAAGTTTGGGCTGGGCTTTACTGCAGAGGCTCAGAGGGCTGTGCGCAAGGAGAAAGTCAGAAAGGCTCCAGTGTTTATTTCCAGCTCAAGGGTGAATGCTATCGAGGAGGATGTAGAGGAAGCAGAGTTTGACAGTTGGATCTACCCGACTACCAGCGACGGACCAAGCAACTGGACGGCAAAGGATTTTACCCCTATCACATTTGTCACGTAGTAATTGATTTCTTTTGATTTCCAAATTTGTAACAAACAATATGTTAAAACTTTGTCGGCTCGGTGTCCTACCCGGGGCATCGTAGTTCCATTTGTGAGGGCTTTTTGTATGACATTTTCATATATCATCAATCAAAACATTGGACGTTTGTTGCATTTCAAATCTTGTGCTCCTTTCCTTTCTGTGTTATATATATTGCAAAACAGCTATATTTACACACACTCACTTATACAGGTTTCAATCCACCCTGGATCTCACTGGTAACAGCTCTGCTACTGCCAGTTATGACTTTGAAAATCCGATCAACTTGGCCGAAGACGAAGGTGAAGATGATTGCGAAGTACCTGGTGAACTCGCAAGACTGTTACTCCAGGAAGAGAGAGCTATTCAACCACATGAAGAGCCTGTGGAGACAATTAACCTGGGTACTGAGACGGATAGGAAAGAGGTCAAGATTGGTGCCAATCTAGAGCTCAGCGTGAAGCAACGATTGATCCAGATGCTACAAGACTACATGGAGATTTTTGCTTGGTCCTATGAAGATATGCCTGGTTTGGATGCCGACATTGTAGTTCACCATCTGCCAACCAAGGAAGATTGCCCTCCGGTAAAGCAAAAAGTCCGACGGATGCGTCCAGAGATGTCTGAAAAGATCAAGGCCGAGGTTATGAAGCAGTTTGATGCCGGGTTCCTTGCAGTGACTTCTTACCCCCAGTGGGTTGCCAATGTGGTGCCAGTACCGAAGAAGGACGGTAAAGTCAGAATGTGTGTCGACTACAGGGATCTGAACAGGGCCAGCCCCAAGGATGACTTCCCGCTACCTCACATTGATGTCCTTGTCGACAATACAGCTCAACACAAGGTGTTCTCCTTCATGGATGGTTTTTCAGGGTATAATCAGATCAAGATGGCTCCAGAGGATATGGAGAAGACTACCTTTGTGACTCAGTGGGGCACCTTCTGTTATAAGGTCATGCCATTCGGATTGAAAAATGCTGGGGCAACCTATCAACGTGCCATGGTTGCTTTATTTCATGATATGATCCATCATGAGATTGAAGTATATGTTGATGACATGATTGCAAGGTCTCAAACTGAGGAGGAGCACCTTGACCATCTGAGGAAGTTGTTTGACCGACTCAAGTTATACAAGCTAAGGTTGAATCCCAACAAATTCACCTTTGGGGTAAGATCCGGAAAATTGCTAGGTTTCATTGTAAGTGATAAGGGTATCCAGGTGGACCCTGCCAAGGTAAAAGCCATACAAGAGATGCCGATTCCAAAAACAGAGAAAGAAGTCAGAGGTTTCCTAGGACGACTGAATTACATTGCCCGATTCATCTCACATCTAACTGCTACTTGTGAGCCAATCTTCAAATTACTGAAGAAAGATCAAGTGGTACGCTGGAATGATGAATGTCAGGCCGCCTTTGAAAGGATAAAGGAAT
The DNA here is from genome assembly GCA_948472305.1 of Vicia faba. NCBI lineage: Eukaryota > Viridiplantae > Streptophyta > Magnoliopsida > Fabales > Fabaceae > Vicia > Vicia faba. Next base: position 58,342 of record CATIWC010001017.1, read on the forward strand.
ATCTCCAAGAGCCACCCATTCTTATGCCTCCGGTGGAAGGAAGACCTCTGATACTATACTTGACAGTGCTTGATAATTCAATGGGGTGTGTGTTGGGGCAGCATGACGAGTCTGGCCGAAAAGAGCACGCTATTTATTACTTGAGCAAAAAGTTTACCGACTGTGAGTCTCGTTACTCACTGCTTGAGAAAACTTGCTGCGCTCTTGTATGGGCTGCTCGCCGGCTGAGACAGTATATGCTGACTCACACTACCTTATTGATTTCAAAGATGGATCCCATCAAGTACATATTTGAAAAGCCCGCTCTGTCTGGAAGAATAGCGAGATGGCAAATGATCTTAACAGAATATGATATCCAGTATACAACTCAGAAAGCAATTAAGGGAAGTGTACTGGCGGATCATTTGGCACACTAACCTGTGGACGATTACCAATCATTGAACTTTGATTTTCCGGACGAAGACATCATGGTGGTAACTGACTGTGAAGTACCTGGACCGGATGAAGGACCTGAGGAAGGATCCCGATGGTCTATGCATTTTGATGGAGCCTCCAATGATTTGGGTAACGGCGTCGGCGCTGTAATCATATCTCCTAAAGGAACTCATACTCCCCTCACCGCCCGATTATGTTTCAGCTGCACCAACAATATGGCAGAATATGAGGCATGTATCATGGGTTTACAAGCTGCAATCGACTTAAGGATTAAATTTCTAAGTGTTTTCGGAGATTCCGCTCTCGTGATCAATCAGATCAAAGGCGAGTGGGATACGAAACACCCGAATCTTATTCCTTACAAGGAGTATGTGTTGACCTTGCTTCCCCACTTTGAAGAGATAACTTTTGAGCATTTCCCCAGAGAGGAGAATCAGCTAGCGGACGCACTAGCCACGATGTCTTCAATGTTCAAAGTTAAATGGGACAATGAGGCTCCCCGAATCATTATCTGGAAGTTGGATGAACCGGCATACTGTTGCGAGCTCGAGGCTGAGAAGGTTGTTGAAAAACCCTGGTATCATGAGGTGAAGAGGTATTTGGAAGCTCAAGAATACCCTGAAGGTGCATCTGTCAATGATAAGAAGTTCATGAGGAGGTTTGCTGCAAAATTCTTCCTCAGCAACAGCATTCTCTACAAACGGAATCATGATTCGACTCTGCTACGTTGTGTGGATAAGGCCGAAGCGGAGAAAATCATGATGGAGCTGCATGAAGGTACATTTGGAACACATTCCAGTGGACACACCATGGCTAAGAAAATCCTTCGGGCAGGATATTTCTGGTCCACAATGGAAGCCGATTGTTACCAACACTCCCGAACTTGTCATAAATGCCAGATCTATGCTGACAAGGTGCATATCCCTCCGGTTCCTTTGAATGTCCTGACGGCACCTTGGCCTTTTGCAATGTGGGGCATCGATATGATCGGTGAGATCCGACCAACGGCATCCAATGGGCATCGCTTCATCTTGGTGGCGATCGATTACTTCACGAAATGGGTTGAGGCAGCTTCCTATGCCACAGTAACCAAGAGCGTCGTGGCACGTTTCATCCGGCATAATCTGATCTGTCGGTACGGCGTCCAAGAAAGAATCATTACGGACAATGGTACCAATCTCAACAACAAAATGATCACTGAACTCTGCGAACAATTCAAGATACAGCACCACAATTCTTCTCCCTACCGGCCAAAAATGAATGGGGCTGTAGAGGCAGCCAATAAAAATATCAAGAAAATTGTGCAGAAGATGACAGTGACCTATAAAGATTGGCACGAGATGTTACCGTTCGCTCTTCATGGGTACCGCACCTCAGCAAGGACATCAACCGGGGCAACTCCTTTCTCCTTAGTCTATGGTATGAAGGCAGTCTTGCCAATTGAAATCCAGATACCCTCTCTCCGAATAATGAAGGATGCAGACTTGAATGAAGATGATTGGATCCAGACTCGACTTGATCAATTAAATCTGATTGACGAAAAGAGGCTCACTGCTATCTGTCATGGTCAAACGTATCAAAAACGGATGATCAGGGCATTTAACAAGAAAGTCAGACCGCAAGAGTATCAAGTGGGGGACCTGGTAATCAAACGCATCATCCTTCCTCAAAGTGATCCCAGGGGAAAATGGACCCCTACTTACGAAGGGCCATTTGTGGTTAAACGTGTGTTCTCAGGAGGAGCCATGATCCTAACCACCATGGATGGTGACGACCTTCCTCACCCCGCCAATGCAGACATAGTGAAAAAATACTACGCATAAATAAAAGACCCGCTAGGTTGACATACCTAGGCAAAAATAAGGGCTTCCCGGCGAACCAAAAGGGTTCGGGCAAAAATAAGGGATGAAATGAATAAAAAAATCTGTACACCCGGCAAGTCGAAAACCTGAAAGGGCGGCTTGGGCAAAAATGGGTATTCCGGTGGACTGAAAACCCGAAAGGGCGGTCCAGGCAAAAGTTAGGGATAAAAGCGTAACACTATGTCTCATTAGATCACTTCGCATCCGGAATTCGGCATCAACTATCTGGCTCAAGATTTCGGCATCGACCAATCAGCTTCATCTTCAATTAGGCAGCAAGGCGATGAGACGTTCAAAGACATAAAGGCGATAGCAGAGTTAGGAACCCAGTGGGATTGTTCACATAGCTGTTTTGTTTCCTTTTTCAAATTGTAAACTTTATACTATTTGGCGATATCCTCTTACTAGGATGTCAGCCTCTTGTACAAAAAACGCCTATTCACAGGCAAAGTTTAAATCAATATAAATATGCTTTTCAGTTAAAAGTGCCAATTGTTTTCTTTTTCTGTTTTGTCTTGCGAAGAACGTCCAATGTTCATTTTTGATATATGCATTTGACATTAAATTGCTGATTCATAAATGTTTACATATGAAACGAGAGATCGATTACAGGTGACATCAGAGACAGGGGCAATGTGAAAGTGTTTTAAGCAGTCTGTTTGTTTTGTCCGCCAAGGTACTAAGGTAGATTCAACTGAAGGAAGTGGCCAAATCATCTCAACTCCCCGCAGAGTAAAGCAAGGCTCAGCAATACTTTCCCCCAAGCGGAGTTGACTCCCTGACGATCCTGAAAAAGCACAACATTCCCCGGCGGGTCTTAAAGCTCATCCCCAGTAGATTCTGCAAGCTTATCCCCTGCGAGGCACGGACGTCTCACCCGAGTTTTATTTAGAGTTATTTCCTCACAAGGACTTATAACTGGGTTATCCTCAGCTAAAAGCCACGGAAGACCGCTCTCGGCAAAGTTCTTCCGATCACCGGCGGAGTTTATCTTTGGTATCCCCCAGCGGAGTTTATCATCATTATCCCCAGCGGAATCCATCATTAAAGTCCTCAACAGGCCTCGCATCAAAGCTTCGGCCAAGTATCTCTTCCACAGAGCAATTCTCCGGCCGTTCGTCAAGAATTTATTTTCCTAAGATGAAATTACACTCATAAACATTTCACATTTTCATACATTTTGCTTACATACATGATAAAGTGCATACAACACTATCTCATGTTAAACATCATGGCATCATGCATATCATACATCATGACATTGCATACAACTTATGTTTTATCTCTTCAGGGAAAAAGACAATCCCAAAGACAACTACCTTCAATTGTCACAATTCCAGATTCGATACCTGTATCTAGCCAGGGCACATCTGAGAGTGACCAGTTTCCAGACTCGATTCCTGTATCTAGCCAGGGCACGTCTGAAGAGTTCAAAGATTCGATTCCTGTATCCAGCCAGGGCACATCTACCAACTACAACATCTCCAGATTCGATTCCTGTATCCAGCCAGGGCATATCTGTTAACAACCATCTCCAGACTCGATTCCTGTATCTAGCCAGGGCACGTCTGAAGAGTCCAAAGATTCGATTCCTGTATCCAGCCAGGGCACATCTATTAACGACTATTTCCAGATTCGATTCCTGTATCTAGCCAGGGCACGTCTGTGAACAAACCGATTGAAGATTCGATACCTGTATCTAGCCAGGGCATATCTGCAAAAGGAGATTGAAGATCAAACACCTGTAACAAGCCAGGAAAACATCCGTCTTTCTTAAATACACAAGTTCTCGCTAAGGAATCTCTTATGCGATCGACACTTCCAGATGGCATCTATAAGCCCATCTCCCTATCCACCATCTCTCCAAATGGCATCTATAAGCCCATTCCCGACACCGTATTGTTGAGACTCCAGCATGCGAGTGCAAATTTCCGGGCACTCTAGTGTCCAATCTTCTTTTACCCTCGAGTCACGAAAGGCAAACTTGCCAATCTAACTCTTCAGGTTCAAGAAGATTGAACAGGGGCAACTGTTGTACCCCAAAATTTGCCCTCCCATTTCCTTAACATTTTCTCATCACAAAACCCTTGGAGCTCAAGATCCAGTTAGGGTTTCCTCTGCTCAAGACTTCTCCTTGCACTGTGGACTCAAATTAGGGTTTGTGTTTGTCTAAGGATGTTTTGACCTAAAATGCCTAAGATGACTTTCATGCTTCATATTGGACTCCCAAGCTTACCTATACCAAGTTTCAAGTCTTGATTCCAAGTTTTGCCCAGTCAATTGGACAGTTGACCTATAAATCAGCGGTATTGGGGAAAAAGTCAACTATGGCCAATTGACAGTCAAATCTCATGAAATTTGATCCACATCAACATTATGAACTCATATGGACCATTTGATCAAGTTTGGATCACAATTCTCCAAGAAATTTGATCAGATCATCAAAAGGGCAAAATGGTCATTTTTAGGGTTTTGACTGCACAAGGGCAATTTTTGACTGTTTGACCTAGCCAATGGCAAACCAAGTCCACATATGGACTCAAGGACCCCATGGAATTATCTTGACATGTTCATCAAGCTCAAAAGATCCCAAGTACACAAGATTGACAGTTGAATTTCCCAGTCAATTGATCAATTTTGACTGTATACTGAAAAGTCAAACTTTGACTTTTTGGTCAAAATCAAGAGTCAAGATTCATTTTTCATCAAAACTTGCCAAATCATGAAACTTGTTCACCAAGAAATCACAAAATGCAAATTAGGGTTTGAAAATGGAATTTTTCATAACTTAGAATTTTTCTAAGTTATGAAAAACCCTAATTTTCCCCCAACTTTGCCCCATCTTTTCACCATGATCCATTTGGATTCAAACAAAAGTCAAAACATGAAAGTTGTAGCTTGTTGCATAATCTACAACTTTGATTCACAAAGTTTTCTCATTTGAAGCTTGTATCTCAAGTTATAATTTTTTGAATAAGGGCACTAAACCATCTTTTAACTTAGTGAAATTTGACCTATTTTGACAAGGGTTTCTACCCTACTTCAAGGCCACTTTTCATACCCTTCCACTTGGAATTTTGATTTGCATTTCAAAGATGGATTGTAGTACACATTCCAAGCTTTCCAAAATGTCCAAGAACTCATCAAACAACCTCCTAACTTGAGAGATTCGAATTTCACAAGTTGGCAAAAATTCACTTTTTGTTCTTCATCAAGACATGTTCATAATCTTGCCAATTTGAAATCAGTTTGCTTTATGCTTGATTACAGGTCCTTGAACCATTTCATACTCAATAATTTAATGCATATTCAATGTGTTAAGGTGTTGTTCTTTGAGTGTGTTATACCCCAAAATTTGCCCTCCCATATTCCTCAAGAAATTGCCAAGCCAAGTCATAAAATTCCCCAAGGGTTGCACAGTGCAACTGTCTCCTATACAGTCAAAACTAGGGTTTGTGTTCTGATCAAGAAAAGGAAGTGTTCAAAGGCCCAATCAAGTCTCATATGCTTACAAAGATGGTCAAGTATCCTCATATCAAGTTTCAAGGCATTCAGCTCAAGATTGCACAGTCAAAACCCTAAATTGCACTACAGTCAACTGTAGGGGCAAAATGGTCATTTGGCAGTCAAAAGTTCAAATTTTTGGTCAACATATCATTTTGAAGCCACAAACATCATTTGATCAATGCTTGATCATGATTCTCAAGATTTGGCTCAGAAATCATCAAAGATGCAAAAGTTGCTATATTTGGACAGCTGAAAAAGTCAACTGAAATTGACCAGGGCATAACTTTCACATGGATTATCAGAAAAATTCCATCCAAAGCTCATTTTGAAGAGAAAGACATTTCCTACAACTCATCTTCATACTTCAAGTCCAAGAAATGCTCTCACAAAAAGTTATCAATTTCAACATTATAGGTCATTTTCAAAAGTCAACAAAAAGGGACTTTAAGTCAAAGGCCATAACTTGAGATTGGAAAATCAAAATGACATGGGACCAAAGGCACTGGTTAGAGGACTCAAAGACCTTTCCAAAATGTCCAAGAACATGTGAAAAGCTTAAAAATTGAGCAAGTTATGCCTTGTAGAAGTTGGGAAATTTTTGTGAAATGGCAAAAGTCAACTATCCTTGAAACTCCAATTTTTGACAAAAGGGCCCACTTTCTTCCACTTGATTCATCCTTGTCATGCCACACACGTGTCCCATGATTAATTTCAAGACCAAATATTGATTTTTCTATTTTATTTAATTTTTGATAATTTAATTCATTTTAAATCTTTAAAAATTCAAATAAAATTCAAAAACCAATGGAATAGTGTCATTTGAATTTGGACAACTTCCATGTATCATGGGCCAACTCAAAAACTCAGGCTAGGGTTAAATTGCACACTAAGTCTTGGTCTTGGCTTAAAAGAAGGAAAATTGGTTAATGGTGAAAACCCTAGGACTAGTTCTTTCATGAGCATGAATCTAGGTCAGTTAGCAAGTCAATTCTCTTCCATCATAGGCACCAAGTCAAACCCTAACCAGAACACACCATATGCTGCGCTCAAAGGCTTGTTGCAACATTGAAATTTTGGCATAAAAACACAAAACTGATTTCAAAGTTAGAGAGAGTTTTAAGCCTTAATTCTTTTTCTAATAGCTTCCTGGACCAATTCTGAACGTGTGCCAATCCCTAACATCAATCAAAATGCAAAGAAGTGGTAGCCACAACTCAGACTGTATCTCAAAATTTTTGGAATCGTACATCATGATTCATACATCTTTTGCCATTTTTATTTATTGATTCATGTTGGTTGTGAGTTTTTGAAGCTAACTAACACCTTTAATTGCATTTTTCTGTGCCATACGAGATTATACCATGATCGTCCTCTAGGGTTTACAGGTTTGCTAATTTGGGGTTTTTGAGACAAAGCAAAATTGGGGCTCAAGACCATTGCTATTGCACTTAGCACATCCAAACGAAAAGATTCCAACCCTCGCGCTCAATTTATGAGCGTCGAGGGCCTATTCGCTATTTTCTGTTAGATGGTATTAGGAAACGTTTGCCAAACCGTTGCCTTTGAGTTTTGTTTTGCAGGGACGAAGAAGAAAGACTCGTGGCATGCAGGGATTGGGGGCATTTGAATTTCGCGCGCCCTCCACTAACGTATCTGTTTTTTCTTTTTATTATTTATTTGCCATAATATGTTAATTAACGCGTGGTAGCTCAGCTGGCAGGGGGACGTACTTGTAGCATCAAAGACCTGGGTTCGAATCCCAGGTCTGAACAAATTCCATATTATTTTTCATTCACAATTCCTATGCGCTTCAGTGACGTAGGCATACCATGCATCCTCAATGATCCAGCCTACACGCGTCCCAGGGTATCCACATCAAAGGCTAAGATTGAAGAACATGCTACGCCTTAGTCAAACGTGTCACACATGATGCGAAAAGTCCAACAAATTTTCAGCTTAATGGGCCAGAGTTCTAGGGCCTGCACCTCCAGTTTTGGGGTCACCCCCCCCCTGGTTTGCATTTTCCTTTCATTTTTTTTATAGATCTTATTTTTTAATTGCAATTTTATTTAATTTATTATCTCAATTTAATTAGTTTATTTTTTTTATAAAATATAAAAACATCGCAAAAAATCAGAAAAAGGACAAAAAAACATAAAAAATATTTATTTTATTTGTTTTCTTGTAAACAATTAATATGTAAATTATTTAGTTTAATTAGGTTTTTAACTTTAATTCCTTTCTAATAAAATCCAAAATATAGAATTAGGATTAATTAATAATTTTTATACTTTTTAAATTTTTTTTTTTATCATAATATTAATATTTATTTATTTTTTTTTATAATCAAATTTGCACATAAATAAATTAGGGTTTAAATTAGGTTAAATTTCAATATCTTTCATAATAAACTTAAAAAACATTAGAATTAGGGTTCGTTTCATTTTATTTTAATCAATTCTTTTTCCTTTAAATCTTAAAAAACACAAAAATACCAAAACATTTAATTTTAATTCTCCATTAATTTTAATTTATTGCAAAAGGGTCCAACGCCCACGTTTATAATTTATTCAATTTGCGCATTTATTTTATGTCATTTATTATAATTATGTACATGCCCCAAAGCCTTGTAAATTTATTTCTCGCACTTTCATTTTATCGCTTCTTTACTTTCAGTCAAATCGGGTTCGGTTTATTTTGGCGATGTGGACCCGCGCCATTTGTAATAGTTTAGATTTATTTTCTCGCAAATATATAACTGTTAATAAATATGCATGAAAGAATGTATGGACTTAAAATTAAAATCAAGCGTAGAACACAAATGAACATGACAAGATAAATGCAAATGAAAACGACACACAAATCACACACCACCCCTAGGGTACGCCTCACTGTTTCCTTTCGAAAGGTGGTCGTCGAGTAGAAGACGTCTTAGTAAGTCCTCATGATCCGGGAACCTGGCATGAGGGTAGCTTCTAAGGTGTCTTCCCATTGCTCCGGTGATCACCATGTCCCTATAAACTCGAATTGACCCGAACACCTCCAACGGTGGTGCTACCTACCTCTCAATGGTGGGATGGCACTACTTTAAAGGACATTTACACAGACGAATTCCTTAGAGTAGGTAGGTTCTCATAGATACTTGCTCTCTTCAAACAAATCAAAATACTTTTCACACCAACACACTTTCAAAAAAACTTTCAAAACAAACTTTTCAAACACTCTGACGTACGAGTTGAACTGAAACTTTTCAAAGAATATTTTTGAAACCCACATTGAAAAGCAAGCAAACATTTTGAAAACACATTGAGCAAGTATCTAAGAGCCCATGGATAACCATGGATAGAAAGGGTGCTAACACCTTCCCTTTCTATAACCTACCTCCCGAACCGAGAGCAATCTCTTTAAAGGAATTTTTCTGTGCTTTTGTCCTTTCCATTTGGAGAAAATAAAAGACGGTGGCGACTCTTGCTTCCGCGACATTTCACGAACCAGCTTTAAAACAGTCAGTTCCAGATCCACCGATCACAGAACTGGCGACTCTGCTGGGGATAAAAACTTAAAGTGAGGTATACCTTAGGGCTAGGTCATAACTATGTTTTCAATTGTCTTCTTTGCTTGCTTTATTATTGTGGGTTGCTTGGGAGTTCTATAGATCCTAACCCGGATCTGGGGGATACCTTCTTAGAAAGTAGCAACAAGGCTGTGAGGGAACTGTGCGGGGTATACCGACATGGTTGAAACAGTCTGCTACGTTGATGTGGCACTTTGGTGTGTACCGGTAACCCTTGAGTTCAGTCAAGGAGAGTACGGGGCCTCCATGTGGTGTCATGAAGCATCAACAGACCTTAGGAACCTTAATTGAACCATCTTGGCCTCTTTAGGGTAGTGAGATAACTGACTTTGGTGCAGTCCGAGGTTGGTTGATACTCGATACTACACTCAATTGAGGGTTGCTTTCCTGGAATATTTCGGTCGCCAGTTCAGTGGCTAAATCGAAACGATGAACAATGAAAGTAATCCCGTGATATTGGGAACCTTAGAACCCGGTTACTTTGATTAGGACAGGTTGAACCCACCAACTTCAAGAGGGTACTACCCAGACCCCATGCTGGCCTTAAACCTTAAGGGCTTGTCTTGTGTGCCTTGTGTGCCTTACATGTTTGTCTTTGTACATATCTGTGATGTGTTTAATCATAGCATCATGACATCATCCAGCATCATATGCATTAACTAACCATTTCAGGGGTTCGAATTTTCATCTTTGTTCCTGTTTTGTAGGACATGGAAACTGTTCGTAGAAAGACAATTCAAATCAGTCTTGTAAGGATCCCTCCTCAGCTTAAGGAGCTTATATCCAGGATTCCCGAGAACTCTTCATTCAGTGAAAGGCATGGAAGCCTCATCAGCTTGGTCAACACCAACATTGAGGAAGATATGATAAAAGTCCTGTTCCAATTCTTTGACCCTCTGCATCACTGTTTCACCTTCTTGGACTATCAGTTGGTACCTACATTGGAGGAGTTCTCCCGACTCCTGAAGATCCCTATCCTTGATCAGCTACCCTTCAACGGTACAGAAAAGGAACCTAAGCTTGAAGAGATTGCTAAAGCCTTGCACCTACGGTCATCTGACCTCAAGGGACATTGGGAAGTTAGGAGTGGTATCAAAGGGTTCTTAGCCAGGTTTCTGTTTGAAAAGGCCTATGAATGTTGGAACTCCCTTGACTTACAAGCTTTTGAAGAGGTTGTGGCCCTTCTTGTTTATGGTTTGGTGTTGTTCCCTAACCCAGACCAGCTCGTTGATATCAATGCTGTCCAGATCTTTATGTCCAGGAATCCTATACCTACGTTGCTGGGGGACCTCCTTCACTCATGTTACACTCGAACCATGAGAAAAAGAGGTGTCCTTATGTGTTGCACTCCTCTCCTGGGAAAGTGGTTTATTTCGCACCTTCCACAATCAGTCCTGAAGAACGAGCGGGGTTTGAGATGGTCACAACGGTTGATGACTCTTACACATGCAGATATACATTGGTGCCCTAGGTCCAGAGAAGATGTCACTATCATTGATCGTTGCGGGGAGTATCCTAATGTTCCTTTACTTGGAATCAGAGGGGGTATTACTTATAGTCCATGCCTGGCTTGGAGACAATTTGGTTATGCTCGGAGGGATGGTCCTCATGACATGTTGATTCCTGACATAGTTTTTGACTTCGACAACGATACTCAAGGACTTCGCCAGAGATTTATCAGAGCTTGGAGGATGCCTAGTAGGATAGACAGCAAGACACTGGGGCACAGGAACTCCATCCCTTTGGAGCCTTACCTCAAATGGGTACGAGCCCGCTCTCAGAAGTTAGTAATGCCTTATCCTCACATGCTTCCAGTAATCAAAGAGCCTGCCTTGGAAGGAGAGGTGTCTCACGTTGTTCAGCACCCTGATATGCCCACATCCTGGGAAGAGATGCAGAAGAGCTGGATCCAGCTTAAGGAAGAGCGGAATTCTCTTGAGACTAGTTTGCATGCCAGTGAAAGGAAGGTCTTGGAGCTCACCCGCCTGTTGCACGAGGAAAGGAACCTCAACACTTACATAGCTCCAAAGAAGATGCGCAACATATTTTGGGATTGATTTGATCTTTTTGTACTTTTGCCCATGAGGCTTTGATGTATTAAACAATGATTTTCTTAATAATAACGTGTGTTCCTTTTGGTCTACAACAAATTTGAATTTTCGAACTCTTGAATGCATCGCATAAACACATATCATACATCATGTGCATCATAGGTACTCTTCTTTTCAGGTTGTTTACTGTTCTTCGCTGTTTATTTCAGCATCATGAATCCTGAATCATCAACCGAGGCATCTATCAAGGCTCTTCAGGCGCAGAACGTCCAATTTCAGGCGCAGAACGCCCAATTTCAGGAGCTGATCAAGGGCTTGGCTCAGGGTCAACAAGAGTTGAAGACCATGCTTTTGAAGAAGACTAAGAAGAAGAGGAGGACTGTGCTATTTAACACTGGGCGCAGACTCGGGAACACTTTGGTTGAAGCTGAAAGGACTCCTCCATCTGTGACGGAAGGTAGTCACCAAGAAAGGGAGGTCCCTACTCCTGTGGGCTCTGATACTGAAACAGACTTCAACGACGAACAGTACCCTCCTGCTGAAGACCGGTACAAACAGCTGGAAGACAGATTAAAGGCTATGGAAGTCAGCGGGTGCCTGGATTGGATTTCGGAGACTTGGGGTTATCTACTGGGGTGGTGATCCCCCACAAGTTCAAAATACCTGCCTTCGTGAAGTATGATGGGGCTTCCTGTCCCAAGATGCACCTCCGTTCTTATGTAAGGAAGATCCAGCCTTACACAGCAGACAAGAACCTTTGGATCCACTTCTTCCAGGAGAGTCTTTCAGGGACTCACCTCGATTGGTTCTATCAGCTGGATGGAATCAGCATTCGTGACTGGGAGGATCTGGCCACTGCTTTTTACAAGCAGTATCAGTATAATGCCGACCTCGCTCCTACGCGTACCCAGCTCCAGGGTATGTCGCTAGGGTCGGGTGAAGGTTTTAAGGAGTACGCTCAGAAATGGAGAGACCTGGCTGGCAGGGTGCAGCCACCATTGACGGATCGGGAGCTGGTAGATATGTTCTTGGGGACCCTATCTGGTCCATTTTTCAATCATCTCATTGGTAATTCCTCTGCTGGGTTTACTGATCTGATCCTAACTGGTGAAAGGATCGAGGCCGGTATAAAATCGGGGAAGATACAGAAAGTTGCCTCCTCCAGTACTGAGAAGAAACCCTTCAAAAAGGAGGCTAGTGCTGTATATAGCTCCCGGAGAACAGAGCGACCTGAACACCGCCAATCTGTCAGTGCGGTAATGATTGCCAAACCTGCTGCCGCTCCTCGGCCAACTAATCCTCAAAAGTTTGAAAGACCCCGGAGAGAGTATACCCGGTTAAGCATGACCTTATCACAGATCCTGCCACAGTTGCTATCCACCAATTTAGTGACTGTCAGGGAGGCTCCAAAGTTTCCCAATACAGCATCCCCCAAGTTCAATCCAAATGCTCGCTGTGCTTATCACTCTGATAGCCCGGGGCATAACACAGATGACTGTTGGGCCCTAAAGAATAAGGTTCAAGACCTCATTGATGCAAAGGAGATACAGTTTGAGGCGCCCGAGAGGCCGAATGTTGTAACTGCTCCCATGCCCCAGCATGGAGTGAATGCTGTTGAGGAGGATTTGTATGTAGCTTCGGTGGATGATGTTGCTACTCCGTTGCTGATGGTCAAGAGGAATCTGTTGCTAGCCGGTTTATTTCCGGGATGTAGCGAAAGTTGCCCTCTATGTGTTGCTTCCCCTGCTGGTTGTTCTCTGTTGAAGTCAGGCATCCAAAACCTGATAGATAGTAGAGAGATTTTGTTCAGAAAGACTGTTGTTCCTGCTGCTCCTGTTGAAGAAGTGTCGATCGTTACCATCTTCAACAACCATTCCAAGGCTCCTTCAAAGAAGCCTACACAAATTTTGTCAGTTCACAAGAGTGCTCCCATCACCATTACTGTTCCGGGACCTATACCCTACAAATCTGATAAGGCTGTCCCATGGCACTATGGGGCGGATGTTTATGTTCTGGGTGTGAAACAAGAGTGCAACATTGATACTGGTGTCTCCAACATCACCGGGCCTGCTAAGGTCACTCGTAGTGGAAGACTGTTCTCGCCAGACATTGCTCCTCCGACAATTCATAGGCCTTTGATCTTCACACCTGCCAGAGTGCCTGTTTCTCCCCCTGACCAAGTATCCACCCCTGCTACTGAGTCATCTGATACTCGGGGCAAGGGAATTGCTGCTGATACGCCTGCCAGGACGGAGGCACCAAAGACCATTGTTGAGGCTTCCAAGCAGGAAATGGAAGAAATCCTCAAGATAATAAAGAAAAGTGATTTCAACGTTGTAGAACAGCTGGGGCACACCCCCTCTAAAATCTCCATGTTGTCACTGCTGCTGTGTTCAGAGGCCCATGCGAAGGCTCTGATTGCTTTCTTAAAGACAGCCCACGTACCCCAAGAGACGTCTGCTGACCAGTTCACCGACTGTGTGGCCAACTTAACCGCTGATAATGGCCTGGGTTTCTCCGATGCCGATCTGACCGCAAAAGGGAAGAACCATAATGATGCCCTGCATGTCTCCATTGAATGCAGGGGCACTACTCTTGCTCATGTGCTGGTTGACACAGGTTCTTCATTAAACGTGCTGCCCAAGAAGGCTCTGGATAGGCTGGATTGTGAGGGTCTAGAGCTCAAACCAACTCACATTGTTGTCCGGGCCTTTGACGGGTCCAAAAGAATGGTACATGGTGAAGTGGACATCCCAATCAGGGTTGGGTCACAAGTATTTGATTCAAAATTCTATGTGATGGACATCCATCCGTCCTATTCTTGTTTGCTGGGTCGCCCATGGATCCACAAGGCTGGAGCTGTGACTTCCACATTGCATCAGAAGCTCAAGTACCCGGTCAGGGGGAAGATCGTAACAGTGCAAGGGGAAGAGGAGTACATGGTCAGCCACCTCAACTCCTTCAGATATGTAGAAATGGATGGGGAGTTCATTGAAACCCCCTTTCAACATTTTGAGGAAGTACCACAAACCTTGGCAGCAGCAGAAGCAGATGAAGAGGTTTCTCCTATGAAGATGGCCTCCTTAAAGGACGCCCGGGCTGTGATCGAAAAAGGTGAATGTGCAAACTGGGGCAAGCTCCCTGATCTTACTCCTAAGACTAACAAGTTTGGGCTGGGTTTCACCACAGAAGCTCAGAAAGCGGTGCGCAAGGCGAGAATAGGAAGACCTCCTGTGCTCATCACCCACTCAGAAGTGAATGCTATTGGAGAGGAAGTCAAAGTGGAAGAGTCAGAGTTCGATAGCTGGATCTACCCGACGACCGACGGTGGATTGACCAATTGGACTGCTAAAGATTTTACACCCATAACTTTTGTTCCCCAGTAATGAATTTCTTTGTTTTTGATTTGTAATAAACAATAATTTGAGACTATATGGCCCGGTGTCTTACCCGGGGCACTGTGGTTTTTATTTATGAGGGCTTTTGTTTGTCACTGTCATATATCATGAATAAAAGCATTGGACGTTTTTCACATTTCAAATTTTGCGCTCCTTTTCTTTCCTTTCTTTACATATTGCAAAACAGCTGTATTTACACACACACTCACTCATACAGGTTTCAATCCACTCTGGATCTCACTGGTAACGACTCTGCTACTGCCAGTTATGACTTCGAAAATCCGATCAACTTAGCCGCAGACGAAGGTGAAGATGATTGCGAAGTGCCTGGTGAACTTGCAAGACTGTTACAACAGGAGGAGAGGGCAATTCAACCCCATGAAGAGCCAGTGGAAATAATAAACTTGGGTACTGAGGAAGACAAGAAAGAGGTGAAGATTGGTGCCAACCTAGAACTCAGCGTGAAGCAACGGTTGACTCAGATGCTGCATGACTATAAAGAAATCTTTGCCTGGTCCTACGAAGATATGCCCGGATTAGATACCGACATTGTGGTCCATCACTTACCAACTAAAGAAGATTGCCCTCCGGTTAAGCAAAAGGTCCGCCGTATGCGTCCAGAGATGTCTGAGAAGATTAAAGCCGAGGTTATGAAGCAGTTTGATGCCGGGTTTCTTGCAGTGACTTCTTACCCTCAGTGGGTTGCTAATGTGGTGCCGGTACCTAAGAAGGACGGCAAGGTCAGGATGTGTGTCGATTACAGGGATCTGAACAGGGCCAGCCCCAAGGATGACTTCCCTCTACCCCACATTGATGTCCTTGTTGATAATACAGCTCAGCATAAAGTGTTCTCTTTCATGGATGGTTTTTCAGGCTACAATCAGATCAAGATGGCTCCGGAAGACATGGAAAAGACTACATTTGTTACTCAGTGGGGCACCTTCTGCTACAAAGTCATGCCTTTTGGACTAAAGAATGCTGGGGCAACCTACCAACGTGCCATGGTTGCTTTATTTCATGACATGATCCATCATGAGATAGAAGTGTATGTTGACGACATGATCGCTAGGTCCCAGACTGAGGAAGAACACCTTGATCATCTGCAGAAACTGTTTGACCGTTTGAAACTGTACAAGCTGAGGTTGAACCCGAACAAGTGCACCTTCGGGGTAAGATCTGGAAAGTTGCTAGGCTTCGTGGTGAGTGACAAGGGAATTCAAGTGGACCCTGCTAAGGTCAAAGCCATTCAAGAGATGCCAGTTCCTAAGACAGAGAAGGAAGTCAGAGGCTTTCTAGGACGTCTGAATTACATTGCTCGGTTCATCTCACACTTAACTGCTACCTGTGAACCAATCTTCAAGCTGCTGAAGAAAGATCAGGTAGTACGTTGGAATGATGAATGTCAGGCTGCTTTTGACAGAATCAAAGAATATCTCCAAGAACCACCCATCCTTATGCCACCAGTTGAAGGGAGACCTTTGATACTTTACCTGACAGTGCTTGATAATGCAATGGGGTGTGTGCTGGGGCAGCATGACGAGTCTGGCCGAAAAGAGCATGCCATTTATTACCTTAGCAAAAAGTTTACCGACTGTGAGACCCGATACTCACTGCTTGAGAAAACTTGCTGCGCTTTGGTATGGGCTGCTCGCCGGCTGAGACAGTATATGCTGACTCACACTACCTTGTTGATCTCAAAAATGGATCCTATAAAGTACATATTCGAAAAGCCTGCTCTGTCCGGGAGAATTGCAAGATGGCAGATGATCTTGACGGAATACGACATTCAGTACACGACCCAAAAAGCCATCAAGGGAAGTGTATTGGCAGACCACCTAGCACATCAAGCTGTGGATGACTACCAATCGATGAACTTCGAGTTTCCAGATGAAAACATTATGATAGTAACTGACTGTGAAATACCCGGACCGGATGAAGGACCTGAACCAGGATCCCGATGGTCTATGCATTTTGACGGAGCATCCAACGTTTTGGGAAATGGCATTGGCGCCATCATTATATCTCCACAAGGTGCTCATACTCCACTCACCGCCCGGCTGTGTTTCAACTGTACCAACAACATGGCGGAGTATGAAGCGTGTATTATGGGTCTTCAAGCTGCGATAGACCTGAGGATCAAATTTCTGAGTGTCTTCGGAGATTCCGCTCTTGTGATCAATCAGATCAAAGGAGAGTGGGATACGAAACATCCAAACTTGATTCCTTACAGAGAATGTGTGTTGGCCTTGATCCCCCACTTCACAGAGATAACATTTGAGCACTTTCCAAGAGAAGAGAATCAGTTGGCGGACGCGTTAGCTACAATGTCTTCAATGTTCAAGGTCAAATGGGATAATGAATCTCCCCGGATCATCATCTGGAAACTGGACGAACCGGCATACTGTTGTGATCTCGAAACCGAATTGGTGACTGAGAAGCCTTGGTACCACGAAGTGAAGAGATACCTAGAAGCTCAGGAATACCCCGAAGGAGCATCTGTCAATGATAAGAAATTCCTGAGGAGGTTTGCAGCCAAGTTCTTTCTTAGCAATGGCATCTTGTACAAGCGAAACCAGGATTCAACCCTACTGCGTTGTGTAGATAAGACTGAAGCAGAAAGAATCATGGAAGAGCTGCATGAAGGGACCTTTGGTACACACTCCAGTGGACATACCATGGCAAAGAAGATCCTGCGGGCAGGGTATTACTGGTCCACCATGGAAGCTGATTGCTACCAACATTCTAGGACATGCCATAAATGCCAGATCTACGCAGACAAGGTGCATGTTCCTCCGGTTCCCCTGAATGTTCTGACTGCGCCTTGGCCATTTGCAATGTGGGGCATAGACATGATCGGTGAGATTAAACCTACGGCATCTAATGGACATCGCTTCATCCTAGTGGCAATTGATTATTTTACGAAGTGGGTTGAGGCAGCATCCTATGCTACGGTAACCAAGACCGTTGTGGCACGGTTCATTCGGCACAATCTGATCTGTCGGTACGGTGTCCCTGAGCGGATTATTACAGATAACGGTACCAATCTGAACAATAAGATGATCGCTGAGCTCTGCGAACAGTTCAAGATACAGCACCACAATTCCTCTCCTTACAGACCGAAGATGAATGGGGCTGTAGAAGCAGCTAATAAAAATATCAAGAAGATCGTGCAGAAGATGACAGTAACGTATAAAGATTGGCACGAGATGTTACCGTTCGCTCTGCATGGGTATCGTACTTCAGCTAGGACGTCAACCGGGGCAACTCCTTTCTCTCTGGTTTATGGCATGGAGGCAGTCTTGCCGATCGAGGTACAAATTCCTTCTCTCCGGATAATGAAGGATGCAAATCTGAACGAAGATGATTGGATCCAGACACGACTTGATCAGCTCAACCTTATTGACGAAAAGAGACTTGCTGCTATCTGTCATGGTCAGACGTATCAGAAACGAATGATCAGGGCATTTAACAAAAAGGTCAGACCACAGGAATATCAAGTCGGGGATCTGGTGATCAAGCGAATCATCCTTCCTCAGAGTGATCCAAGGGGCAAATGGACCCCTACGTACGAAGGGCCATTTGTGGTTAAGCATGTGTTCTCAGGAGGAGCAATGATATTAACCAACATGGATGGTGACGACCTTCCTCATCCCGCCAATGCAGACATAGTTAAAAAATACTACGCATGAAAAATGACCCGCTAGGCTGACATGCCTAGGCAAAAATTAGGGCTTCCCGTCGAACCAAAAGGGTTCGGGCAAAATGAAGGGATGAAAATGAAAATTCTGTACACCCGGCAAGTCGAAAACCTGAAAGGCGGCTTGGGCAAAAATGGGTATCCCGGTGGACTGAAAACCCGAAAAGGCAGTCCAGGCAAAAATTAGGGATAAAAGCGTAATACTATGTCTCATTGGATCACTTTGCATCCAGAATCCGGTATCTACATCAAGTTCAGACGGCATCGATCAGTCAGCTTCACCCTCAACCAAGGTCATCAAGTGATGAGACGCGCAGAGTATAAAGGCAATAGCAGAGTTGAAACCCAGTGGATCATTCATCTTTCACACAGCTGTTTTATTTTCTTTTGTACAAAACTTGTATAAACTCTTTTGCTCGGCGACGTTTCTCTTACTAGGATGTCAGCCTCTTGTACACAAAACGCCTATTCACAGGCTATTCAAAATCAATACAAATATACTTTTCAGTTAAACGTGCCAACTGTTTTTCTTTTTCTGTTTTGTTTTGCGAAGAACGTCCAAGGTTCAATTTGTGATATATGCATTGACAATAATTTGCTAGCTCATAAATATTTGCATACGAAACAAAGAATTAATTGCAGGTGACACTAGAAACAGGGGCAATAAAGAGTTGTCTGAGCAGTCTAATTGTTCTATCCTCTAAGGTACCAAGGTAGGTTCAGCTAAAGAACCTAACCAGGCATCTTAAATTCCCCAGAGAGTGAGACAGCAAGTCAGTGCATTCTTCCCCAAACAAAGTTAACAAGTCTCAAGGAAATTGGGTATCCTCGAGTAGATCCCAATATTCCCCAGCAGCATATATTCTTAACAAGCATCCCCGGCAGTCTTGGTCTAAAGATTGTTCCCCGGCGGCATACATCAACATTCAAAGGAATCACTTCCCCAGCATATCAAAACTTCCCCAGGAGAGTCCCATCCAAGTTCCCCAGGAAAGGTGGAATTCATCTCCCCAAGCAGTAAGCTTATCCCCAGTATATTCTGGGAGCTTATCCTCTCGCAGAGCACGAACGCGTCGTTCGGCTTGGTTTAAAGAGTTATTTCCTTAACAGGATATAACTGGGTTATCCTCAGCCAAAAGCCAAGGAAAGGTCGTCGTCAACGTAGTTCTTTCCTATCCCCAGCGAAGTCCATCAATACTTCCAACATAACAACGGTATCCTCAGCAAGTTATCAACAACGCAGCAAGGCATCCCTCTTCCCACAGAGTATTGCTTCTCAGCATGGTCACTAGAGTATCTTTTCTCCCCGCAAAATTCGTCATTTGCAAAGTTCATTTCCCAACGGAGTTATCTTCTCCTACCGGTATACTTACAACTATCATCCCCAGCGGAGGCAAATCTATTCTTCGACATCAGCCCAGAATACGACTTCCCGGCACCCGTCAAGGATTTACTCTCCTAGACAAAAACATACATAAAACATCACATACATCATTATAGCATGCATAACGCACTGCATCATACAAATCTCATTTATGTTGAGAATATCATTGCTTGATCCATATCATGCATTACATATGACTGACTTTTATCTTTCAGGAAAGATCCAGTTAAGTTCTCAAGCTACATTTCAAGACCTAGACCGGTTCGGTTAAATCGTCCCAAGATTTTCCCGATGCTTATCCAGTCAAAGGCCTTCTCTGGTTCAGTCAGATCGACCCTAAGATCTCCCTGATGCTTATCCAGTTGAAGACATTTCAAGACCTAGACCGGTTCAGTTAAATCATCCCAAGATTTTCCTGATGCTTATCCAGTCAAAGGCCTTCTCTGGTTCAGTCAGATCGACCCTAAGATCTCCCTGATGCTTATCCAGTTGAAGACATTTCAAGACCTAGACCGGTTCGGTTAAATTGTCCCAAGATTTTCCCGATGCTTATCCAGTCAAAGGCCTTCTCTGGTTCAGTCAGATCGACCCTAAGATCTCCCTGATGCTTATCCAGTTGAAGACATTTCAAGACCTAGACCGGTTCAGTTAAATCGTCCCAAGATTTTCCTGATGCTTATCCAGTCAAAGGCCTTCTCTGGTTCAGTCAGATCGACCCTAAGATCTCCCTGATGCTTATCCAGTTGAAGACATTTCAAGACCTAGACCGGTTCAGTTAAATCGTCCCAAGATTTTCCTGATGCTTATCCAGTCAAA
This sequence comes from Vicia faba, assembly GCA_948472305.1. Classification (NCBI taxonomy): domain Eukaryota; kingdom Viridiplantae; phylum Streptophyta; class Magnoliopsida; order Fabales; family Fabaceae; genus Vicia; species Vicia faba. The sequence continues at coordinate 79,066 of CATIWC010001017.1, forward strand.
GGCCTTCTCTGGTTCAGTCAGATCGACCCTAAGATCTCCCTGATGCTTATCCAGTTGAAGACATTTCAAGACCTAGACCGGTTCAGTTAAGTCGACCTTAAGATTTTCCTGATTCTTACCCAGTCAAAGGCCTCTCTGGTTCAGTCAGATCGACCCTAAGATCTCCCTGATTCTTATCCCAATAGAAGACACCCCCGATCTTTTCTCAACAAGCGTTGTTGAAGTTAAAGTCACCCAAGATGTTTTTCTCAACAAGCGTTGTTGAAGTTAAAGTCGCCCAAGGTTCTCTTACCATTCATGCTAAGGAAGTAATCATCCCTGGTTCTTTCATCGTCGTTTGAAGCTCCAGACTCAGCTCCTGTAACCAGTCAGGACACATCTATACCAGGCATCTAAAAAATCGGCTCCTGCAACGTGTCAGGTACTCATTTTCTGTTTTGCAGGTATACAGGTTCTCGCCAAGGAATCTCCTACGCAATCAAACATCCAGATGGCATCTATAAGCCCATTCCACCATCATTGCTAACATGTGAGCGCAAATTTCCGGGCACTCTAGTGTCCAATCATCTTTTACCCTCGGATTACGAAAGGCACGTCAGCCAATCTGCATCCTCAGGTCTAAGAAGATTGAACAGGGGCAACTGTTATACCCCAAAATTTGCCCTCCCATATTCCTCAAGAAATTGCCAAGCCAAGTCATAAAATTCCCCAAGGGTTGCACAGTGCAACTGTCTCCTATACAGTCAAAACTAGGGTTTGTGTTCTGATCAAGAAAAGGAAGTGTTCAAAGGCCCAATCAAGTCTCATATGCTTACAAAGATGGTCAAGTATCCTCATATCAAGTTTCAAGGCATTCAGCTCAAGATTGCACAGTCAAAACCCTAAATTGCACTACAGTCAACTGTAGGGGCAAAATGGTCATTTGGCAGTCAAAAGTTCAAATTTTTGGTCAACATATCATTTTGAAGCCACAAACATCATTTGATCAATGCTTGATCATGATTCTCAAGATTTGGCTCAGAAATCATCAAAGATGCAAAAGTTGCTATATTTGGACAGCTGAAAAAGTCAACTGAAATTGACCAGGGCATAACTTTCACATGGATTATCAGAAAAATTCCATCCAAAGCTCATTTTGAAGAGAAAGACATTTACTACAACTCATCTTCATACTTCAAGTCCAAGAAATGCTCTCACAAAAAGTTATCAATTTCAACATTATAGGTCATTTTCAAAAGTCAACAAAAAGGGACTTTAAGTCAAAGGCCATAACTTGAGATTGGAAAATCAAAATGACATGGGACCAAAGGCACTGGTTAGAGGACTCAAAGACCTTTCCAAAATGTCCAAGAACATGTGAAAAGCTTAAAAATTGAGCAAGTTATGCCTTGTAGAAGTTGGGAAATTTTTGTGAAATGGCAAAAGTCAACTATCCTTGAAACTCCAATTTTTGACAAAAGGGCCCACTTTCTTCCACTTGATTCATCCTTGTCATGCCACACACGTGTCCCATGATTAATTTCAAGACCAAATATTGATTTTTCTATTTTATTTAATTTTTGATAATTTAATTCATTTTAAATCTTTAAAAATTCAAATAAAATTCAAAAACCAATGGAATAGTGTCATTTGAATTTGGACAACTTCCATGTATCATGGGCCAACTCAAAAACTCAGGCTAGGGTTAAATTGCACACTAAGTCTTGGTCTTGGCTTAAAAGAAGGAAAATTGGTTAATGGTGAAAACCCTAGGACTAGTTCTTTCATGAGCATGAATCTAGGTCAGTTAGCAAGCCAATTCTCTTCCATCATAGGCACCAAGTCAAACCCTAACCAGAACACACCATATGCTGCGCTCAAAGGCTTGTTGCAACATTGAAATTTTGGCATAAAAACACAAAACTGATTTCAAAGTTAGAGAGAGTTTTAAGCCTTAATTCTTTTTCTAATAGCTTCCTGGACCAATTCTGAACGTGTGCCAATCCCTAACATCAATCAAAATGCAAAGAAGTGGTAGCCACAACTCAGACTGTATCTCAAATTTTTTGGAATCGTACATCATGATTCATACATCTTTTGCCATTTTTATTTATTGATTCATGTTGGTTGTGAGTTTTTGAAGCTAACTAACACCTTTAATTGCATTTTTCTGTGCCATACGAGATTATACCATGATCGTCCTCTAGGGTTTACAGGTTTGCTAATTTGGGGTTTTTGAGACAAAGCAAAATTGGGGCTCAAGACCATTGCTATTGCACTTAGCACATCCAAACGAAAAGATTCCAACCCTCGCGCTCAATTTATGAGCGTCGAGGGCCTATTCGCTATTTTCTGTTAGATGGTATTAGGCAACGTTTGCCAAACCGTTGCCTTTGAGTTTTGTTTTGCAGGGACGAAGAAGAAAGACTCGTGGCATGCAGGGATTGGGGGCATTTGAATTTCGCGCGCCCTCCACTAACGTATCTGTTTTTTCTTTTTATTATTTATTTGCCATAATATGTTAATTAACGCGTGGTAGCTCAGCTGGCAGGGGGACGTACTTGTAGCATCAAAGACCTGGGTTCGAATCCCAGGTCTGAACAAATTCCATATTATTTTTCATTCACAATTCCTATGCGCTTCAGTGACGTAGGCATACCATGCATCCTCAATGATCCAGCCTACACGCGTCCCAGGGTATCCACATCAAAGGCTAAGATTGAAGAACATGCTACGCCTTAGTCAAACGTGTCACACATGATGCGAAAAGTCCAACAAATTTTCAGCTTAATGGGCCAGAGTTCTAGGGCCTGCACCTCCAGTTTTGGGGTCACCCCCCCTGGTTTGCATTTTCCTTTCATTTTTTTTATAGATCTTATTTTTTAATTGCAATTTTATTTAATTTATTATCTCAATTTAATTAGTTTATTTTTTTTATAAAATATAAAAACATCACAAAAAATCAGAAAAAGGACAAAAAAACATAAAAAATATTTATTTTATTTGTTTTCTTGTAAACAATTAATATGTAAATTATTTAGTTTAATTAGGTTTTTAACTTTAATTCCTTTCTAATAAAATCCAAAATATAGAATTAGGATTAATTAATAATTTTTATACTTTTTAATTTTTTTTTTATCATAATATTAATATTTATTTATTTTTTTTTTATAATCAAATTTGCACATAAATAAATTAGGGTTTAAATTAGGTTAAATTTCAATATCTTTCATAATAAACTTAAAAAACATTAGAATTAGGGTTCGTTTCATTTTATTTTAATCAATTCTTTTTCCTTTAAATCTTAAAAAACACAAAAATACCAAAACATTTAATTTTAATTCTCCATTAATTTTAATTTATTGCAAAAGGGTCCAACGCCCACGTTTATAATTTATTCAATTTGCGCATTTATTTTATGTCATTTATTATAATTATGTACATGCCCCAAAGCCTTGTAAATTTATTTCTCGCACTTTCATTTTATCGCTTCTTTACTTTCAGTCAAATCGGGTTCGGTTTATTTTGGCGATGTGGACCCGCGCCATTTGTAATAGTTTAGATTTATTTTCTCGCAAATATATAACTGTTAATAAATATGCATGAAAGAATGTATGGACTTAAAATTAAAATCAAGCGTAGAACACAAATGAACATGACAAGATAAATGCAAATGAAAACGACACACAAATCACACACCACCCCTAGGGTACGCCTCACTGTTGCCTTTCGAAAGGTGGTCGTCGAGTAGAAGACGTCTTAGTAAGTCCTCATGATCCGGGAACCTGGCATGAGGGTAGCTTCTAAGGTGTCTTCCCATTGCTCCGGTGATCACCATGTCCCTATAAACTCGAATTGACCCGAACACCTCCAACGGTGGTGCTACCTACCTCTCAATGGTGGGATGACACTACTTTAAAGGACATTTACACAGACGAATTCCTTAGAGTAGGTAGGTTCTCATAGATACTTGCTCTCTTCAAACAAATCAAAATACTTTTCACACCAACACACTTTCAAAAAAACTTTCAAAACAAACTTTTCAAACACTCTGACGTACGAGTTGAACTGAAACTTTTCAAAGAATATTTTTGAAACCCACATTGAAAAGCAAGCAAACATTTTGAAAACACATTGAGCAAGTATCTAAGAGCCCATGGATAACCATGGATAGAAAGGGTGCTAACACCTTCCCTTTCTATAACCTACCTCCCGAACCGAGAGCAATCTCTTTAAAGGAATTTTTCTGTGCTTTTGTCCTTTCCATTTGGAGAAAATAAAAGACGGTGGCGACTCTTGCTTCCGCGACATTTCGCGAACCAGCTTTAAAACAGTCAGTTCCAGATCCACCGATCACAGAGTGCAAGCATTGTATGCAAGATTAATCCTAAACTAGATAAAGTGGAATTTCCATTTTTGAAAAGGTTAACTTTATGTCAAGTTTGTAATCCAACAAGTACATGAAAGATCTGCTTGGCACAAGATTATGTGCATAACACACTGATCAAGAGATGTTTATGCAGCACATTAGGAGGCCCCCTACTAACCTAAAACCACCAACTTGCTTTTGTTGCTTAAGATAGAAGAAAAGTCCATAACTTATCACAACTCTCATCTCAGCTCAAAAACACAAGAAAGAAGTTATCAAACACATCAGAAAGAACATATCCAAGCTAACACACGAGCCCTTGCCCTCTCAAACACTCCCATTGCCATAATCACCTCAAAACTGCACAAACAGGGGAGCCCCTGCAGTTTGAGTGCAAACTCCCAATCCCTTCGAGCATTTTGATCCAAACCTTTTCCTCTACCTTCCCTACAACATATGCAAGCTAACCATGTCCTAAAATCAGACCTGTAACACCTCCAAGCCACTTCACCATTTTTAATTTTCTGTTTTGCAGTTGGAGTTCACTAGCTCGATTCAGGGAGTTTCAAGACAAAGTAGGAATTGGAAAAGCATCCTTACACTTTAAGGAAGCTGTACAAGTCATCATTTCACTCTGAAGCATCCTCCATTGCCAAGCTCGATTCCAACTGAACAGGTATATTCATGGAGTTCTATCTCTCTTATTAGGCATTGTTAGCTTTAGGTTTTTGAAGAAAACATGTCACAATCATAGCCCTGAACATGCTCATATGATTAGATTTCATTTATGTTTCGTGTGCTTAGAGAATTTCATGTCTGAACATTGATGAAAAGTTAGGTCAGAAATTGGGGGAGGAGAAATTCTCCCTCATCTTAGAGAGATAGGTCAAGTTATTTATATGGTTGAAACCGTCTCTTCATGCTGAACATTTCTTGTGTTATGAGTTTTTGCTGAAAAGCCAAGAATCAGGAGTTAGACATTGAAGGACAGGGGCGCGCGTTTTTCAAATGTTTGAGCTGGAGGTTGAAGACAATGATCAATGGGCTGGGCCTGTGTTATTTTGCTTTTCACACCATCTTTTTTGGTTTACACCCCCCTGAGCCCATTTGCTCATTTTTTAACATTTTTGACTTTTTCTTTTTTGGCTGACTTTGTTTTTTTTTTCTCATGCCATTTAAAAATTAAAAATATTTTTTTTCATCATTTTTTTGCATTTATTGCATATTTATTTGTTTATTTTCTTTGTTTGTACACAAATATATATATATATGATTATTAGAATAAATGTAAAAATAATGTAGATACATTTTTATTTTTATTTACCTTCTGAAAATATTTCACACAAAAAAATACTCTTTTATTTATTTTATTAAAATATTAAATAAATATTTATTTTGTGTATAATACATATTTAGGGTTTAATACATATATATATGTTTATTAATATATTTGAGCTAAAATGTAAAAAACACTTGAATTTTTCATTTTTATTAATATTTGATACAAAAATACTTTTTTTCACAATATACTTCATTTTTACATTATTTTTATAAATAATAAATAAATAGTTGTATTAAATTAGATAATAATACCTTTTCTTTAAAATTAGGGTTTTTTGCCCTAAATTCAAAATACTCCAAAAAATAATACATTTTTTATTTTCTTTTCTCTTTTACATAAATAATATTTTCTCATACATATAAAAACTTTCTTTTTGCATTTCACACATTTATTTAATTTCCATTTAATTATGCAATTTATTTACCTTGCAAATATTCAAAATGATGTAATAATTTAGATTTAAATTCTTATCAATATCCCCATTTGAACATTTGTACCCCCCTTCCCATATTTGGTTTTGTAATAGCTTAGTAATTTTAATTTCGCACTTTATTGCTTTCTAATGATAACATGTTAGAATTAGGGTTTGTATGCGAAAAAACGATAAAAAAATAGTGTGACCTAATACAAGATAAACAAGCATGAAAATGGACACACAAATCACACTTGCACCCCCTAGGGTATTCCACTTGTTGCCTTCAAATAAATGGGCCATATTGTATGTTGAACTTCTTTGGGCAAAGCAAACAGTTTGAATGATCATGGTCCCTCGATAAAACTTTTCAAAACAAACAAAAACAAATGATCAAGTCCCTTAAAGAAAATTGCCCAAAGACATTTAACGCCGTTGCAATTATGGTCTAAACGATGACCCGCGCCTGTCCCTTTCACATCCTAACACAAGGTTGTCCACCAAATACAATGGTGGAACAAACTTGTTAAAAGGGTTAAGACATAGCAATAATCTTTTGAGAAATTTATGAGTAGATAACCTCTTAGTTACTTAAATCAAACTTGCAAAACAAAACACTTGCCTAATTTCAAAAGCACCCACACAACACTACACTTTCAAAACAACTTTCAAAAGCAAATGAAAACCTTTTCAAAAGACATACATCTTTGTATACATCCCCACATGGATCATTACAAAGGTTGCCACCACATTGGCCTCTTTTCAAAACATTTTCAAACCCACTCACAAAGCACCATTTCAAACAATTGAAAATAAAAAGGCAAGTGATCTAAGCAAGTAACTAAGAGCCCATGGATAACCATGGATAGAAAGGGTGCTAATACCTTCCCTTTCTATAATCTACTCCCCGAACCCAAGAAAACATCTCAAAAGGTTTTTGCTGTGCTTTTTAACCTTTCCTTAGGATAAAATAAAAAGTCGGTGGCGACTCTTGCTCAACCGAAACATTTGCGAATACAAAACGCAAAACCTCAAGTCAGTTCTCCCACCGTATCACAGTTAATATCATTGCTCCTCCTGAGAACACATGTTTAACCACAAATGGCCCTTCGTACGTAGGGGTCCATTTGCCCCTTGGATCACTCTGAGGAAGGATGATTCTCTTGATTACCAGATCCCCAACTCGATATTCCTGTGGTCTGACCTTTTTGTTAAATGCCCTGATCATCCGTTTCTGATACGTCTGACCATGGCAGATAGCAGCAAGTCTCTTTTCATCAATGAGGTTGAGCTGATCAAGTCGTGTCTGGATCCAATCATCTTCGTTCAGATTTGCATCCTTCATTATCCGGAGAGAGGGTATTTGTACTTCGATTGGCAAGACTGCCTCCATACCATAAACCAAGGAGAAAGGAGTTGCCCCGGTTGACGTCCTAGCTGAGGTACGGTACCCATGTAGAGCGAACGGTAACATCTCGTGCCAATCTTTGTAAGTCACTGTCATCTTCTGCACGATCTTCTTGATGTTCTTATTAGCTGCTTCTACAGCCCCATTCATCTTCGGTCTGTAAGGAGAAGAATTGTGGTGCTGTATCTTGAACTATTCGCAAAGCTCAGCAATCATCTTATTATTCAGATTGGTACCGTTATCTGTAATAATCCGCTCAGGGACACCGTACCGACAGATCAGGTTGTGCCGAATGAACCGTGCCACAACAGTCTTGGTTACCGTAGCATAGGATGCTGCCTCAACCCACTTCGTAAAATAATCAATCGCCACTAGGATGAAGCGATGCCCATTGGATGCCGTAGGTTTAATCTCGCCGATCATGTCTATGCCCCACATTGCAAACGGCCAAGGCGCAGTCAGAACATTCAGGGGAACCGGAGGAACATGCACCTTGTCTGCATAAATCTGACACTTGTGGCATGTCCTGGAATGTTGGTAACAATCAGCTTCCATTGTGGACCAGTAATATCCTGCCCGTAGGATTTTCTTATCCATAGTGTGCCCACTGGAATGCGTACCAAAGGTCCCTTCATGTAGCTCTTCCATGATCCTTTCTGCTTCAGTCTTATCCACACAACGCAGTAAGGTTGAATCATGGTTTCGCTTATACAAGATGCCGTTGCTAAGGAAGAACTTGGCTGCAAACCTCCTCAGGAATTTCTTATCATTGACAGATGCACCTTCAGGGTATTCCTGAGCTTCCAGATATCTCTTCACTTCGTGGTACCAAGGCTTCTCAGTCACCAATTCAGTTTCGAGATCACAACAGTATGCCGGTTCGTCCAGTTTCCAGATGATGATCCGGGGAGCTTCGTTATCCCATTTGACCTTGAACATTGAAGACATTGTAGCTAACGCGTCCGCTAGCTGATTCTCTTCTCTTGGAAAGTGCTCAAAGGTTATCTCTGTGAAGTGGGGGATCAGGGTCAATACACATTCTCTGTAAGGAATCAGGTTTGGATGTTTCGTATCCCACTCTCCTTTGATCTGATTGATCACAAGAGCGGAATCTCCGAAGACACTTAGAAACTTGATCCTTAGGTCGATCGCAGCTTGAAGACCCATGATACACGCCTCATACTCCGCCATGTTGTTGGTACAGTTGAAACATAGCCGGGCCGTTAGTGGAGTATGAGTACCTTGAGGGGATATGATTATGGCGCCGATACCATTTCCCAAAGCATTGGAGGCTCCGTCAAAGTGCATAGACCATCGGGATCCTGGTTCAGGTCCTTCATCCGGTCCAGGTACTTCACAATCTGTCACTATCATGATGCTTTCATCCGGAAATTCGAAGTTCATGGACTGATAGTCATCTACAGCTTGATGTGCTAAGTGGTCTGCCAATACACTTCCCTTGATGGCTTTCTGGGTCGTATACTGAATGTCGTATTCCGTCAAGATCATCTGCCATCTTGCAATTCTCCCAGACAGAGCAGGCTTTTCGAATATGTACTTTATAGGATCCATCTTTGAGATCAACAAGGTAGTGTGAGTCAGCATATACTGTCTCAGCCGGTGAGCAGCCCATACCAAAGCGCAACAAGTTTTCTCAAGCAGTGAGTATCGGGTCTCACAGTCGGTAAACTTTTTGCTAAGGTAATAAATGGCATGCTCTTTTCGGCCAGACTCGTCATGCTGCCCCAGCACACACCCCATTGAATTGTCGAGCACTGTTAGATATAGTATCAGAGGTCTCCCTTCAACCGGTGGCATAAGGATAGGTGGTTCTTGGAGATACTCTTTGATTCTGTCAAAAGCAGCCTGACATTCATCGTTCCAACGTACTACCTGATCTTTCTTCAGCAACTTAAAGATTGGTTCACAGGTAGCAGTCAGATGTGAGATGAATCGAGCGATGTAATTCAGGCGTCCTAAAAAGCCTCTGACTTCCTTCTCTGTCTTGGGAACTGGCATCTCTCGAATAGCTTTGACCTTAGCAGGGTCCACTTGAATTCCCTTGTCACTGACCACGAAGCCTAGCAATTTTCCTGATCTTACCCCGAAGGTGCACTTGTTCGGGTTCAATCTCAGCTTGTACAGTTTCAACCGGTCAAACAACTTCTGCAGATGATCTAGGTGCTCTTCCTCAGTTTGGGACCTTGCGATCATGTCGTCAACATACACCTCTATCTCATGATGGATCATGTCATGAAATAAGGCAACCATGGCACGTTGGTAGGTTGCCCCAGCATTCTTTAATCCAAAAGGCATGACCTTGTAGCAGAAGGTGCCCCACTGAGTGACAAATGTAGTCTTTTCCATGTCTTCAGGTGCCATCTTGATCTGATTGTAACCTGAAAAGCCATCCATGAAAGAGAATACCCTGTGCTGTGCTGTATTATCAACAAGGACATCAATGTGAGGTAAGGGGAAGTCATCCTTGGGGCTGGCCCTGTTCAGATCCCTGTAATCGACACACATTCTGACCTTACCGTCCTTCTTAGGTACCGGCACCACGTTAGCAACCCACTGAGGGTAAGAAGTCACTGCAAGGAACCCAACATCAAACTGTTTCATAACCTCGGCCTTGATCTTCTCTGACATCTCTGGACGCATCCTACGGACCTTTTGTTTAACTGGAGGGCAGTCTTCCTTAGTTGGCAAATGATGGACCACAATATCGGTATCCAACCCGGGCATGTCTTCGTAGGACCAGGCAAAGATCTCCATATAATCATGTAACATCTTGGTTAACCGTTGCTTCACGCTGAGCTCTAGGTTGGTGTTGGCTCCTAAATTCGACACCTTTGTTTTGATTGATGACAACCATTAAAAGCTGAAAGATGCTTTCGACTGGCTAAGCCTGTCGAAGTGCCCGTCGAAAGATGGCCAAATACTTAGAAGATTTCTTCCAAGGAAGAAGGCTGATTGCCTTCGACGTCGAAGGAGTTTTCGTCGAAGACGTCTCTTGACGAACGTGTTCGATGGTCCAGAGTGGAACAAGTTTGAAATTCAAAGCTTTGGAGGGAAAACGGTTTCCAGCAGTTACTACGTGCAAACGTGCAAAGATCTGGAGCGTCGAGCATGGAGAACGTGACAAGTGGCTTGATCTCGAAGCAGTGTAACTGCCCGACGGTTACTTGGAATGTTTTTGTATAAATAGGAGTAGACGTGTAGTTTCTCGCGTGTGTTCACAATAGATACATAGTCACTCATTTAGATTCAAGTACCCAGTGTGAGCGAACGAATTGTTGAGAAATGTATGTGTGAAACACCAATTTAATCAATTCAAGTCATTTACTTTTCCAGTATTTTACATGCTTTTACCCTTTAAATTTCTGTCGAACCTTTACATTCAAGCCTCGTTTATTTACCAAGCCTCTTTCCTTTATGCAATTTACTTTAAACCATTTACTTAAAGCCTTATCCAATTTAATTAAACTTCAAAATCAACCTATGTCCATAGGATCAATCTGATCGATCCTGCGAGTAACCAAATAAGTAACCATTTGGAGGATCAGCGGTTGTTTACCAAATCCCCAGGTAAACAAATTGGCACACCCGGTGGGACTGTGTGTTGATTGTTGAAAAATCTCATCTTTTCGAGTTGTATGTTATTGAGGAGTGGTAGAATATACACCAACGATAACAATACTGTCAGAGGAAGGGAAGAGATGGCGAATCCGCCAAACAACAATGAAATCCCACAAACGAGTGTGGGAGCAACGGTTAATATGACCGTGAGTGAAGCGACGAATGCTGGTTCGATACCAGCAGTGTCAGTCACAACCACGGGGCCAACAACTTCGTTTGCAGGCCCCAGAATGACTTTGGGAACCCCCCCTCCAAGGGGAAATACTGGCCCAAGGCCAGTGGTTCCCCCAGGATTTATTCCATTCTATGGTATGCCAACTTCTGAATTGGCAAGCCTGACGAATGCTGCGTCCACTTATTCAGACCCTTTCGTGAGTGCCACTTCGCCACTCCAAGGCTCTGGAGTAGGCATGGCGAATAGAAATAGGACCCAACTCTTAGGAGGAACGTCCCAAGTAGCCCATGGCCTTACAAATGCCTCGACAGCAGTCTTGAGGCAACAGATGGACGAAAGCAACCATGATATGGTGCAAATGTTGGCACAAACTTTGAGTACAGTGCTAAATCCTCTAATACAAAATACTACTCAATCGAATCAGCAAGTTACAGCGCAAATGACGCGTTTGGCTGACTTCTTTGGAGCACCCCCACCTATTCGACAGCCCCAAAGGGCGCAAATAAGAGGAAATCAGGGGATATTTGTAGAGGAAGAAACTACCATTAATCAGGCTCAACAGCCTGTAGAACAACCTGTCGAAGAACCTAGGGTAATAGCCCCAGAGGTAAGGTTAGTTAACAGAAACCAAAATGCTGACGAAGTGGTTCAGCATGTCCAATACCAAAACATGGGTTTGGAAAACAATCTGGCAACCATGATCGAAAGAATCATGACACAGAATGGAATGAACATGGGCTTTCGAAGGCCCAACTTTACATCTCCATTGTCAGAATATGTGTTACAAACTGACTTACCCCCTAGAACCAAAGTCCCCAAATTTACTAAATTCTCTGGGGACACGACAGAATCTACTGTCGAACACGTGGCTAGGTATTTGATCGAAGCAGGAGACATTTCAAATAATGAAAACCTAAGGATCAAATACTTCCCAAGTTCCTTAACCAAGAACGCTTTTACTTGGTTTACAACTCTACCCCCCAACTCGATCCACCATTGGACCCAGTTGGAAAGATTGTTCCATGAACAATTTTATATGGGGCAAACCAAGATAAGCCTGAAAGAACTGGCGAGTGTTAAGAGACGTTTCACTGAACCTATAGACGAATATCTGAATAGGTTTAGGTTGCTTAAGGCGAGATGTTTTACACAAGTGCCAGAACATGAGCTGGTCGAAATGGCCGCAGGCGGTTTAGACTATTCCATTAGGAAGAAGCTAGATACCCAGTACCTAAGAGACATGGCCCAACTGGCCGATAGAGTTCGACAAGTCGAACGCCTCAAGGCTGAAAAAGCTAAGGCAACGAAAACTCACAAGAGAGAGCGAATAGCTTACGTTGAGATGGATGACGAAGATCTAGAATCCTTCGACGATACTTTAGCTGTCGAGGAAGGAGAAGTCGATTTAGCAGAACTAAAACAAGGGCCTCCATACTCTTGTAAACAGTTAGTCCCCTCAAATGGGAAAAATCCCATTGGTCCAGACAAGACCAACGATAGGTTCCCAAAAAAGACTTACAGTTTTGACATCACAAAATGTGATGAAATATTCGACTTGCTAGTTAAAGATGGCCAAATGATAGTACCCCCTGGGGTAAAAGTGCCTCCTCTTGATCAAAGAAAGAAGAGAGGTTTTTGCAAATATCATAATTTTCTGGGCCATAAAACTTCTCAATGTTTTCTTTTCAGGAATCTTGTGCAAGACGCTATTGAGGAAGGGAGATTAAAGTTTGCTGACAAATCCCCCATGGCTGTCGACTCCAATCCAATGAAGGCTGAAGCCCACTATGCAGAACCCTCTGAGGTGAACGTGATAGAGGCTACCAGGATCCAGTCGAAGAAGCCAGGCATTACCATGGTCGAAGTCTCTAAGGACCACATCAACATGCCAATCTTTGGCAGTTTTTCTGGAAACTTATCCAGGAAGACAATTGAGGCTGTCCAGAAAGCGGTCGAAGATCCAAAGTCGAAGACTGCTGAAGCACAAACAACTGGACCAAAGCCCAGTTCCCACTTGGCCACTGTTCAAGGCCAAACGGAGAAACTGGAGACACAAATGAAACAACTAACTCTTGCTAATAAGGATACCATGAATATCAACATGGTTGAACTTTCTGACCCTAAAGCTTCAGAAGAAGCCATAAGGCAAGAGCAGGCAAATAAAACGGCTTTCCCTAAGGAAAACGAAAACTTGGCAGATTTTTTACAAAGATGCCAGAAGAAGAAATCAGAGGTTATGCTGTGTCCAAGATGCAGTTCTATCTTTGATAAAAAAGCTGCTGAGCACATACAAGGCGTGAGAGCAGCGAACAAGAGAAGGGAGAATTCTGACCTTCGACATGATCCCATAAGGGGTTCTAATCAAGACAAGAGGCCTTTGACTTTTAGGCCTCCGACAAATGTACCAGTAGACACTTGGTACAAAACATCTGGCCGGAAAAGGCCAAGTGAAGAGAAATGGCATTCTTTCGAAGTGCCAAGAGGTTCCTCTTTAATTCAGAAGAAAGATCCTCAAGTTGCTGCACCCAAGGTTGCTCAAGTGTCCAGCAACTACAAGGGAAAAAATCCTATGTCGAGATCCCAATGGAGGAGGTATCAAAGAAGGCGAAAAGCTGAAAGGGAGGCTGCCAATGAACCTAAGGCTGAGACTAGTTCGAATGTGCCTCAAAGGAAACAAAGAAAGCCTCTTGAGAGAGAACCAGTTACCAACAGGCTAGTTTGGCCTAACCAGAGCGAAGTCGAAGACGAAGATGATGCTGAGTCCGACGATACTCTGGATATAATGGTGAACGTTGTTTCAATGCTACCCAGGGAATTCAATCGACAAGTAGAAGTCGAAACCAGTGACTGGGAGATGGAACAAGAAATGGCCAGACACAGGCCAGTGTGCTATTTTGTCATGGACAATGGCACTACAGAGGAACAAAATGGCTTCTTCGAGCCACCCACAGAGGCGATGAAGAATCACCTCAAACCTTTGTTCATAAGGGCTAAACTCGAAGAGACCACTGTGAACAAAATATTGGTCGACTGTGGGGCCACTATCAATATTATCCCTCATTCTGTGCTGATAAAGATTGGCAAAAGGGATGAAGAAATAAAACCTCACAATATGGTCCTATCCAACTATGAGGGAGGCATTGGGACCACCATGGGAGTGATCCAGCTCGACATAAAAGTTGGGTCGATCCTTCGACCAACAATGTTCATGGTCATATCAGCCAAACCTAACTACAACCTTTTGTTAGGTCGTGAGTGGATACATGGTGTAGGTGCTGTGCCTTCATCGATGCATCAAAGACTGCTTCTATGGCGCCCAGATGGGCTGGTCGAAAACATAGAGGCTGATCAGAGTTACTACCTTGGCGAAGTAAACCACTTGGGTGTAACAGATTTCGACAAAAACTTGGCTCACATAGGGCCATGTCCAGCTCCTGACTTCGACATGGCGCCAGCGCCAAACACCTTTTGTTCCCTATACCTGCATCCTGAGCATGGTTTCCAATGGGACAGAGAGGACGTGTCCCACATAGAATTCAGTGGGCTAACTGGTATCCAACCAACTGGTTGGGGAAGTGAATTCAGTGATAATGACTGAGTCACAATCTCTGAAGCGAATTTCGGCCTATGTGGCTGAAACCAAGATGATAACGGCTCTCGAAGCCGAAGTAAAATACATGGCCACACAGGCCAATGATCAACAATTATCTGCTGTTGGCCCAGGAAAGGATTTCGATCCAAGACCTCCTGATATCATGCCAGACGAAATGCAGGAACAGAGGCTCGACGCCATCTATGACGATGAGCCTTTGGGCTTCGAAAAGGATCCCTTGGCGAACAACATTAAGATGTTAGCACAAGACCCTTTAGAAGAAATCAACTTAGGCGAAGGATCAGAGAATAGGCCAACCTACATCAGCGCCAAAATTGATCCAGAACTTAGGTTAGAAGTAATCCAATTGCTGAAAGAGTTTAAAGACTGTTTTGCATGGGATTATGACGAAATGCCTGGTCTCGACAGAGGATTGGTAGAACTTCAGTTGCCAATCAAACCTGGAAAGAAGCCAATCAAGCAAAATCCAAGACGCTTCGCTCCAGAAATTTTGTCGAAGATCAAAACGGAGGTCGAAAGACTTCTGAAATGCAAATTCATCCGTGTTACAAGGTATGTCGAATGGATTGCAAATATTGTGCCAGTAATTAAGAAAAATGGCACATTAAGGGTGTGCATAGATTTCAGAGATCTGAATGCTGCCACCCCCAAAGATGAATATCCTATGCCTGTGGCGGAAATGCTAGTTGATTCTGCCGCTGGCTACGAATACCTGAGTATGCTCGATGGTTATTCAGGATATAATCAAATTTTCATTGCTGAAGAGGATGTGTCGAAAACAGCCTTTCGATGCCCTGGGGCCTTAGGCACTTACGAGTGGGTAGTGATGCCTTTTGGCCTGAAGAACGCTGGGGCAACGTACCAGCGAGCAATGAATACTATCTTCCATGATTTTATTAACACGTTTATGCAAGTTTATATTGATGATATTGTTATAAAATCTGTTTCCAGGAAGAGTCACCTTGACCACCTTCGACAATCATTCGAAAGAATGAGAGAACATGGTCTGAAGATGAACCCTTTGAAGTGTGCGTTCTGTGTAAAAGCTGGAGATTTCTTGGGTTTCGTTGTCCACAAGAAAGGAATCGAAATAAATCAGAACAAGACGAAGGCAATTTTGGAAGCGAAAGCGCCATCGAATAAGAAGGAATTGCAGTCTCTCTTAGGCAAGATAAATTTCTTGAGAAGGTTTATATCTAACCTAAGTGGGAAAGCTCAGGCCTTTTCACCCTTACTTCGACTGAATAAGGAGGGGTTCGAATGGGGGCAGGAGCAACAAGAAGCCTTCGACAAAATCAAAGGGTACCTCACTAAGCCACCTATTTTGGTGCCTCCTTGTAGCAATAGGAGTATGAGATTGTACATAGCTGCATCTGACAAAACTCTGGGAAGTATGTTAGCCCAAGAGGATGAGAATGGAGTCGAAAGACCCATTTATTATCTCAGTCGAGTTTTGAATGATGCAGAAACTAGATATAGCGAAGTTGAAAAATTGTGTCTATGTCTGTATTTCTCTTGTACAAAGCTCAAACAATATATAAAACCAGTTGATGTTTATGTTTCGTCTCATTTTGATGTTTTCAAATATATGTTGTCGAAACCTATCTTGCATAGTCGAATTGGCAAGTGGGCATTAGCATTGACTGAATATTCCTTGACCTTTATGCCTCTTAAGGCAGTAAAAGGACAAGTGGTTGCAGACTTCATAGTCGACCACTCTATTCAAGTCGAGGATATTAACTATGTGGAGATAGAACCTTGGAAATTCTACTTCGATGGTTCCAGCCATAAAAATGGAACTGGAGTAGGAGTTTTGATTATTTCTCCAGATAAAATTCCAACAACATTCAAGTACCAAATCGAAGGTTCTTGTTCGAACAACGAGGCTGAGTATGAAGCTCTAATTACTGGCCTTGAAATATTGTTGGAATTGGGGGCAACTCGAGTCGAGATAATGGGAGACTCAGAGTTAGTCATCAAGCAAGTCACAAAGGAGTATAAATGCATAAGAGAAAATCTCATTATGTACTTTGTGATAGCAAATCGTTTATTGAAACAATTTGAAAGTGTCAATATTCGACACATTCCCAGAGTCGAAAATCAAATAGCCAATGACTTGGCACAGATTGCATCTGGGTATAAAATTTCAAAAACGAGATTACAAAGAGCAATCGAAGTTCGAGAGAAGATAAGAGCAACTTGTCTATCACCAACAGACTTGGAATCGACGAGGCTAGGATATGCTGATCACTCAAACTTCGAGATTTCGTTCATTGATAATTTGTCAGACCAGGATTGGAGGAAACCCATTGTGGACTATCTTCAAAATCCAGGAGCTCCGACAGAACGAAAGACAAAATACAGGGCGTTGAGTTTTGTACTCATGGGTAATGAGTTATTCAAGAAGACGCCTGAAGGGGTGTTGCTGAAATGTTTAAGTGAAACTGAAGCATACATAGCCCTTTCGACTACGCATGCTGGGGCATGTGGGGCTCACCAAGCAGGCCATAAGATGAAATGGTTGTTGTTTCGACAAGGACTGTATTGGCCCACTATGCTGAAAGATTGTGTTGAGTTCGCCAAAGGTTGCCAAGAGTGTCAAGTTCATACAGGCATCCAGCATGTACCAGCAAGCGAACTTCACTCGATAGTGAAGCCTTGGCCCTTTCGAGGATGGGCGTTGGATCTTATTGGAGAGATTCGACCAGCATCATCAAAGAGTCAGAAATACATATTGGTAGGCATTGATTATTTTACTAAGTGGATCGAAGCAGTCCCTTTAGTCAATGTAGACCAAGAAAATGTCATTGAATTCATTCAAAAGAACATTATTTTTAGGTACGGAATCCCTGAGACAATAACAACTGATCAAGGTTCAGTTTTCACTGGTCGAAAGATGCAGGAATTTGCTCAGGAAACAGGTTTCAAACTCCTAACATCCACGCCTTACTATGCACAGGCGAATGGTCAAGTCGAAGCAGCTAACAAAGTGGTAATTGGCTTGATAAAGAAACATGTTGGGAAGAAACCAAAAAATTGGCATAAGACGTTAGACCAGATTTTATGGGCTTGTCGAACGTCCCCAAAAGAGGCCACTGGTACAACACCATATAGGCTAACTTTTGGTCATGATGCAGTATTGCCAGCAGAAATTTGTCTTCAATCTGCAAGGGTTCAGAGGCATTATGATATTCCTTCTGAGGTTTATTGGAATATGATGTTAGATGAACTGGTGGATTTAGACGAAGAGAGATTACACGCTCTCGACTTACTCAGGCTTCAGAAGAAAAGAGTCGAAGACTCTTATAATAGAAAGGTAAAACCTAAGGCATTTTTGCCTGAAGATTTAGTTTGGAAGGTAATTCTTCCCATGGATCGACGGGATCGAAGCATGGGGAAATGGTCACCCAAATGGGAAGGACCCTTCAGAGTTATCCAAACTTTTTCAGGTGGAGCCTATGAAGTCGAAGAGATAAGTGGTGATAAAAGGCTCTTGAGAGTAAATGGTAAATATTTGAAAAAATATAAGCCTATACTTCAAGAAATAAAAATAAAATAATAAACTAAATTAACCATAAAAATGCCAAAATGGAAATTTTTATTAATTTCTGCCAAAATGGCAATTGTTGTCGAAAGCGATTACAGAAGGTGTTTACAAAAGAGAATCAAAAAGAAAGAGAATTCTTAAGTCGAAGATACTTAGCATGCTGCAAATCCAACCTCTTCTTGCACCAAGATTTTTCTTGCTCCAGTTTGGCAATTTGAGCGTCGAGGCTTTGGGCCCTCTCAGCGAACTCCAGGCCTTGCTTGATCTCAGTCTGGCTCTCAGCGTCTGGGATGGTCGAAAGAATTTCCTCCTGGAGCACAGTGTTGGCGTTTATCTTCGCCTCTATCTCTGCAATTTGTGCTCGGAAGGAGACATTCTCTCGCTCAATAGCATCGAACCTTTCCTGTGCAGACGCTTTCTGTTTCGACAACTCGGCAATTCGAGAAGTTGAACTTGAGACAGCAGTCCACGCAGATAGGCTCTTGCCATGCAGCGTTTCGAGCTGACTGTTAAAAGTTCGTTGGCGCCGGTAATCCGCTGAGACTTGGTCAATCATAGAATGTAATTCCATGATTAAGTCTGAGATTTCTGGGGCTACAGCATCGAAATCAACAGCATTCAGAACCTCTTTCAAGCATGATGGAGCAGTGGGGTCCCCCTCTAAAGCCTTCATTAAATCTCTCTTGAAGAACTGGGCCTTGACCTTCGCCAACGCATCATCAAGAGGAGAAGTCTCGGTAGATTTCCCCGACAGAGTAGGAATTTCCTGACTAGTGTCAGAAGAACTCTTACTCTCGACGATAGCATTGAGGTAGCTGACAGGGTCAGTTTGTTTCAAGATTTCCAAGTCCTCTTTTGACCTGTGCTTTGAGGAGGTGACCCTTGCCATAGTATTATCTTGGACTGGAGGCTGTTGAATGCTGAGTGCCTCGTTTGGTTGCTCTTCGACTTGAACTGAGGCGGTACTAGCGTCGACTCGTGGTTCTTCGTTAACTTCACCTTGGGGTCTTTCGCCAGCGTCATTCTGTGGTTCTTCGCTGGCGTCATCCTGGTGTTCTTCGCCAGTACCACCTTCATGCTCTTCGTCAACAGCATCTTGATTCTCTTCGCCATTGCCTTGGTCTCTTCCTTCAGGATTCTCTTCTGACGACAAGACCACCACAGGAACCGTTTCTGGCTGTGTTTCCTCCGCCATAGGTTCTTCAGTTGTCTTCTCCACTGTTTCAGCATTGGCCTCATGCTCAGTGTGGGCTTCGTTATTGCCCAAATCTTGCACCTGAGGCCTGCTAAGGTCAGCAGATTCCAGAGTTTCTGAAGTCCTTGGTGGGGAACTTCCGGTAGTTTCCTGAAAAAGAGGAAGAAGACAAATCTTCAGATGTCGAAAGAGACATAATAAAATACTGGTATTTATGCCTAAGTTATAAGAGAAGGGTCCAATGGATTACCTGTGGATTGGCTTCAGCCCCAGGGCTGGAATTATCACTTTCGACAGGCTTGTTAACTAGAGCGTTCAGTTCCTCCTCAGTTGGTTCTTCGATGACCACTGCAGGTGGCCTAGGCTTTCTCACACCAACCTTTATTCTGACGGTTCGACCTTCAGGAGTTGGAGTAGGAACAGAAGCGTCCTTCGTTAACTTCCTCCTCTTTAAGGGAGTAGGAGGGGTATCACTGTCGTCGTCACTCCCCGATTCGATCACCAATGCTGCCCTTTTCTTGGGCGAAGGGGCCTGGAAAACCAATAGGAATTCGATTGAATAATTACGTCGAAAATAAATAATCGAAAGCCAGAATGAAAATAAAGAAAATCTGGTTACCGATGCAGGAGGCCTCCTCGAAGAGCCTTCCCCCTGTTGGTTGCCCGTTGTCTTCGCCGGCGCTATAGTCTTCGCCGGCGGTGGAGGTTTGGTCGAAGGGACCCTTCCTTGTGGGCCTTCTGTAGCCTTCTTGGTTAGGGGCTTTCGAACAACTGAAAGCGAAAAGGAAAGTTAACAAGCTAACAGTCGAAGAGAAAGATAAAAAGTAATGTGAGAGTGTGAACTTACATTTCTTTACTTTGTCAAACACGAGGACAAAAGACTTCTGCAACTCTGCTATGAAGTCCTTCTCGTCGAAGAAGTACTCAGCGTAATAGCTTCTCCACCATTCTTCAAAAGATGGCGAACAAAGGAAGTTAAGCTGGTAGTTGAACAGCGAGAGGATGGTTCGACCAGCATATCTTCCGATATGCCTGGTAGCAGCGTCTTCTGTATAATCGTTGCAGAAGTACAACATTGACTTCTCTCTTGGGAAAATGGGAGAAGGCAGGGTTTGGATGATACCAAACTGGCGAGATACCAGATTTGGTTGATAGGCAAGCAGACTCAGATGAGTCTTAGAACTCTTAAATCGAAGAGGCATAATCCTTGGGGTAAGGAATGCCTCCCAAAGTACAGAGTGTTCATCGACGTTGGGACCACTCGACTCCTTGGGATGTGGCCTTGTGAACCATGCTGGCCCCACCTTTCGTTGAGCAAAGGGAGCCATAGTTGAAACGAATTCCTTCCTTCGAGCGAACATCAGCACGAAGTTAGTGAAGGTTTGTTGGAACTCTAGCCCATCTTCTACAGGTGTCAGTAGGGCCAGCCTAATCCCTTCGATACGTCTATTAGCTATCGCTGGGGCTTGTTCATTTATCTGACTCTTCTTGGGTAAGAAGGATTCGAAAGTGGCGTTGAGCCACAGTTGAAGTAGCCAGAAAGGCCCAGCGAGTAACAAACTGTTCCTATCTTCGATATGCTTCAAAAGAGTAACCCCATTGCTGATGGAGTCATAAAGACTGGCCAGAATTAGTTCTGCCAAACAGATGTTCTGGCGGTGATGCAGTTGGGTGGCCAGAGTGACCATCTTTTTGGTCACTTGCAGAGACTTCGAACAGAACACGAAGCGAGTTAGCCATAAGGCTAGAAACGCTATGTGTTCAACGTCTGACACTGCGTCTGTCGATTGGTCATGAAAATGGTTGATAAAGGTGGTGAATGTTGGCTTCGTCTCAGAAAAGCCAATTTGGTCCTCCGACATCTCTTCCGGGTCGAAGTAATCTCCGGTTGGTCGAAGGCCAGTGATGGCTGCTACGTCGAAGAGTGTGGGGGTTAACATCCCACATGGAAGGTGAAAGGTGAAGTGAGAGTTATCCCAGAACAGCATCGAAGCTATAAGCATCTCTGGGGAGTAGTTTAAACCTGTCTTCGACAGCATTATTAGGTCAAAGATGCCCATTTCCTTCCAGACTGGAGTTTGGTGTTTTTCCAGCTTTGTTAGCCAAGCAACATAGTCCTGAGTGAGATTAGGACAGGACCTGAAGACTCTAACACTTCTGTTGAAGAAACGAAGGTCGATCTTCTCGTGTGTGGGGTCTTCGTTGTCTTCTGCATCCTTCTTAGCACAGGCTACTGGCTTGAGTTTCTCGACGATGGGAAAGTAGCTCTTGATCTTCAGAGCTTCAGAGATGCTGGGGTTCATGGGTCCAGACATTGCGAAGATTTGGTTGGAGTATCCAACCGGAATCATCAAGTGACGCGAGTAAGCGTCGCGAACGGAGATGTCAGATGGTTCAGGGACCCTTCGTTTCCCTGTAGCGTTCACTACCGGAGCAGTTACAAAGACCTTGGGTTTAGCAAGTTGTTCAGTTGGTGCGTTAGTCTTGGGGGCAGTTGAAGCAGAAGCCATTGTTGAGGATGAAGATGAAGTTGGAAAAGGAAGAGTTTTTCTGCAAAGAGAACAAGTTTGCAAGAAAGCAAGGGAGTTTGAGAGATAGTTTGCGTGAAAAGTCCCACAATGGGATATTCACTACTATTTATAGTAGTGGGAGAAATTCCCAATTACGAGGGCATTAAATGTCATTTAATGCTGCAGGAATTAGTGGGACGCGTGGCAGCATCCTGTTGTTTTGGCCGTTTCTGCAGAAACAGAGAGACGCAGCGTACGTCCTCGTTTTTTGAATTCGTCATAATGACAAATTATGAAGTGATGTTTGGTTCTGCACGCCGTACTGACAGTGACGTCCTAGGATCAAATCAATGATGGTTTCTTGGGATTGCCAATAGTTGGTAAAAAGCAACAAAAAGTGCACAAGTTAACTTGTGACTAAGCGTGGAAAAACAGGTGTCGAATGGCGTTTTCAAAGAATGCCTTTTTCTTTCAGAGTCGAAATAAGGCATTCTTGGGGGGCAATTTGTTGGCTCCTAAATTCGACACCTTTGTTTTGATTGATGACAGCCATTAAAAGCTGAAAGATGCTTTCGACTGGCTAAGCCTGTCGAAGTGCCCGTCGAAAGATGGCCAAATACTTAGAAGATTTCTTCCAAGGAAGAAGGCTGATTGCCTTCTACGTCGAAGGAGTTTTCGTCGAAGACGTCTCTTGACGAACGTGTTCGATGGTCCAGAGTGGAACAAGTTTGAAATTCAAAGCTTTGGAGGGAAAACGGTTTCCAGCAGTTACTACGTGCAAACGTGCAAAGATCTGGAGCGTCGAGCATGGAGAACGTGACAAGTGGCTTGATCTCGAAGCAGTGTAACTGCCCGACGGTTACTTGGAATGTTTTTGTATAAATAGGAGTAGACGTGTAGTTTCTCGCGTGTGTTCACAATAGATACATAGTCACTCATTTAGATTCAAGTACCCAGTGTGAGCGAACGAATTGTTGAGAAATGTATGTGTGAAACACCAATTTAATCAATTCAAGTCATTTACTTTTCCAGTATTTTACATGCTTTTACCCTTTAAATTTCTGTCGAACCTTTACATTCAAGCCTCGTTTATTTACCAAGCCTCTTTCCTTTATGCAATTTACTTTAAACCATTTACTTAAAGCCTTATCCAATTTAATTAAACTTCAAAATCAACCTATGTCCATAGGATCAATCTGATCGATCCTGCGAGTAACCAAATAAGTAACCATTTGGAGGATCAGCGGTTGTTTACCAAATCCCCAGGTAAACAGTTGGCACCAATCTTTACCTCTTTCCTGTCTGCCTCAGTACCCAAGTTTATTGTTTCCACTGGCTCTTCATGGGGTTGAATTGCCCTCTCTTCCTGAAGTAACAGTCTTGCAAGCTCGCCAGGCACTTCGCAATCATCTTCACCTTCGTCTTCGGCTAAGTTGATCGGATTTTAGAAGTCATAATTGGCAGTAGCAGAGTTGTTATCAGTGAGATCCAGAGTGGATTGGAACCTGTATGAGTGAGTGTGTGTGTAAATACAGCTGTTTTGAAAATTATGTAAAGGAAAAGAAAGACAGAAAAGGAGCACAATATTTGTAATGCGAAAAGTACGTCCAAGATTTTCATTCATGATATATGAAATGACAGTTTGTATGCCCTCACAAATAGAACCACGGTGCCTCGGGTACGACACCGGGCCATAGAGTTTATCATTGTTTATTACAAAATAACAAAACATAAGAATTCATTACTCAGTAACAAGAGAAACTGGGAGATTGTCCTTTGCACTCCAATTATTAAGTCCACTGTCGGTTGCCGGGTAGATCCAGCTATCAAACTCAGCTTCATCAACTTCATCCTCGTCTCCAATAGCATTCACTCCATGAGCAGGTAGGGGAGCCGTCACCACATTAGGCTTGTCAGATGCCTCAAACTGTACCTCCTTGGCGTCAATAAGGTCCTGCAGCTTGTTCTTTAACGCCCAACAGTCATCAGTAGAGTGCCCCGGGCTATCTGAATGGTAGGCACAACGAGCATTCGGGTTGTACTTGGGGGATGCAGTATTTGGAAACTTCGGCGCCTCCCTGACAGTCACTAAATTGGTTGAGAGCAACTGTGGCAGGATCTGCGACAAAGTCATGTTTAAGCGGGTGAATTCTCTCCGGGGTCTTTCAACCTTCTGAGGATTGTTTGGCCGGGGAGCGGCAGCAGGCTTAGCAATCATTACCGCATTGACAGATTGGCGGTGCTCATGTCTCTCTGATTTCCTGGAACCATACACGGCGCTAGACTCCTTCTTGAAGGGTTTCTTTTCCGAACTAGACGATGCACCCTTCGCAATCTTTCCAGACTTCAACCCAGCTTCAATTCTCTCTCCAGTCAGAATCAAATCAGTGAACCCATCAGAAGAATTCCCAATGAGATGGTTGAAAAATGGCCCAGATAGGGTCCCCAGGAACATGTCTACCAACTCCCGGTCAGTCAATGGTGGCTGCACCCTGCCAGCCAGGTCTCTCCACTTCTGAGCGTACTCCTTAAAACCTTCGCTTGCACCTAGCGACATACCCTGGAGTTGGGTACGTGTAGGGGCAAGGTCGGCATTATATTGATACTGCTTATAGAAAGCAGTAGCCAACTCCTCCCAGTTACTAACCTTGGTCCCATCCAGCTGATAGAACCATTCGAGATGAGTCCCTGAAAGACTCTCCTGGAAGAAATGGATCCATAAATTCTTATCCGCAGAGTACGGCTGAATTTTCCGAACATAGGACCTTAGATGCAGCTTGGGGCAAGACGCCCCGTCATACTTAGAGAAGGAGGGTGCTTTGAACTTGTGGGGGATGATCACACCAGTTGACAAACCCAGATCTCCGAAATCCAGCCCAGGTACCTGTTGAACCTCCATAGCCTTCAACCTGTCCTCCAATTGCTTATATCTGTCGTCTGCAGGAGGGTACTGCTCTTCATCAAAATCTGTCTCGTTGTCGGAGACTACCGGACTAGGAACCCTTGCTTCTGCCTGAGGAGAATTCTTGTCAACAGAAGAACCAGCCTCTTCCTGTTGCAGAGTATTGTTAAACCTTCGGCCCGAGTTGAACAGAACAGTTCTTCTCTTCTTCTTCTTCTCCTTCTTCAGGAGCATAGCCTTCAGTTCTTCTTGGCCTTGGGCCAGACCCTTGATTAATTCCTGGAATTGTGCATTCTGCACCTGAAGAGCCTTGATCGATGTCTCGGTTGATGCAGAGTCGGTATTCATGATGCTGAAATAAACAGCGAAGAACTGTAAGCAACCTGAAAAGGGGAAAAACCTGCTATGCACATGATGTATGAAATGTGTATGGATTATGTTTTCAAAGACAATCGGGAATCAACTTTGTAAACAAAAAAAAAGGAACACACTTCATTAGATTCAACTTTGCAACTGAAATTATTCAACAAGTTGCCCTTAGGCGTTACATGAAAGGAAATACTGGAAAGGAAATAAAACTGTAAAAGCACATCTGGGGCTCCTTATTGATCCCCTGGTCTCCTCTTCTCAGTACGGATGTAGGCATTCAGAGCTCTCTCATTCTCCAACTGCTTGGTCAGCTTCTGGATCTTTGATTCCTGCTCGTTGAACTTTTCCCGGTAAGAATCCCGCTCTTCTCGCAGTTGCGACCAAGATCTCTTCAATGTCTCATAATCAGTAGGTATCTGAGGAGGAAGGACAGTTGGAGGAACACCATCTTTATCAGGACACTCAAGAATGATGGGTCTGACAGCTTCATACGGCATACCTAACTTCTGAGCGCGGATGCGAACCCATTTGTAGTAGGCTTCCATAGGTAAAGAAGTCTTTGGCCCTAACTCCTGCGGGTCAGCTTTATGAACCTTGTCCCAAGCCTTGATGAACCTACGACGCAGCTCGTCACTATCCACCTGAAACTCGAAACTGATGTGAGGCACCAACATCTCGTGGGGGCCTGCTCTTCTTGCTCTCCCAAACTGACGGAGTGCTAGACATGGATTGTAAGAGATCCCTACTTGGGTACCAATCAGAGGAACATTAGGGTATTCCCCGCATCGATCAATAATAGCTATCTCATCCAAACCTCTGCAAGTCCAAATGATGTCTTTATCGGTGAGAGACATCAACCTATGAGCCCAACCTCTTCCTTCTTGATTCTTCAGTACGAACTTAGGGAGGTGCGAAATAAACCACCTCACCAACAAAGGGATACAACACCATAGGGTTCCTCGTCTTCGGGTAGTACGAGCATGAAGTTGTTGCAAGATGTCACCCAAGAGAGTGGGCACAGGATTCCGAGACATAAAGATCCTTATGGCAGTGACATTGATGAAGTTGTCAGGATTGGGAAACAGGACTAACCCATAGATTAGGAGAGCCAAGATGTCTTCATATGCCCTAAAGTCCAGGTCATTCCAGAAATTGTTAGCTTTGCCAATTAGAAACTTGGCAAAGAAACCCTTAACTCCGCTTCTAGTTACCCAGTTGTCTGTTACCTCTTGATGGGTCAAAGGAAGAGCTGCAGCGACATCCTCAAGCCTGAGGGTCTTTTCCCAACCAGTAAAGGGAGTCTGATCCAAGATAGGGATACCAAGCAAATCAGAGAACTCTTCCAGGGTAGGGACCAGCTGGAAGTCTTGAAAGGTGAAGCACTGGTACAGAGGGTCATAGAACTGGGTCAGAACACTCATCAACTGTTGATCCTGCTTTGCAGTGACTAAACTGAGAAGGGAACCATGCCTCTGAATGAAGGAAGTGGTGTTTGGAATTCTGCTAACCAACTCATCAAGCAATTCAGGTGAACGAACAAAGTTGAACCGGATAGTATTCCT
Organism: Vicia faba; assembly: GCA_948472305.1. Lineage (NCBI taxonomy): Eukaryota > Viridiplantae > Streptophyta > Magnoliopsida > Fabales > Fabaceae > Vicia > Vicia faba. Next base: position 106,088 of record CATIWC010001017.1, read on the forward strand.
TCGCACAGGCGTCATAATGTCCGACAAAACAGAGCAAAGGTGAAACCCTCTTGTCTTTGAAATGGTCAGTCCTTATGCAGGATGCATGCAATGCTCATGATGCTATGATGTTATGATAAAGCACACCACATACAGATACAAAGGCGAACATGGTAAGGCACACAAGTCACACAAGGCACGCCCGTAAAGTTTAGGCCAGCATGAGGTCTAGGTATTACCCTCTTTCAGTTTGTTGGTTCATACCTGTCCTAATCAAAAGTAACCGGGTTCTTAGAGGATCCCAATATCATTGACTACCCTCAATCGGTCATAACTCCAGCATCATAATCTTTTCTTGCGGCCAGAACCATCACGAGAGTTTAGCCTCAATGGGCGTAGCATACTGCTATTGTTCTAATGGCCAAGTTGTGTCAATTAAGGTTCTAAGGTTGTTGGTGCTTAATGACTCCTTAGAAGACCCATATTCTCCTCGTTGCGACACAAGGGATATCGGTACAGACCAAGGTGTCACACCAACGTAGCCACTGCTTCACCCGTGTCGGTCTACGCCGGACAGGTCCCTCACAGCTTATGCTACCTAAACAGGGTATCCCCAGATCCGGGTTAGGATCTATGTAACTCCCATGCAACCCACAATTTTAAAGCAAGCAAATCAATACAATTGAAAACACCTTTATGAACTAACCCTAAGGTACACCTCACTTTAAGTTTAATTCCCCAGCAGAGTCGCCAGTTCTGTGATCGGTGGATATGGAACTGACTGTTTAACGCTGGTTCGCGAAATGTCGCGGAAGCAAGAGTCGCCACCGTCTTTTATTTTCTCCAAATGGAAAGGACAAAAGCACAGAAAAATTCCTTAAAGAGATTGCTCTCGGTTCGGGAGGTAGATTATAGAAAGGGAAGGTGTTAGCACCCTTTCTATCCATGGTTATCCATGGGCTCTTAGATACTTGCTCATTTGTGTTTTCAAAAATGGTTTGTTTGCTTTTCAACTGTGGGTTTTAAAAAGTTTCTTTGAAAATTCCAGTTCGACTCTTGTATCGGTCCTCAAGAGTGTTTGAAAAATTGCTTTCGAAAGCTTTTTGAAAAGGTGTCGGTGTGAAAAGTATTTTTGATTTGTTTTGTTTTGAATTAGAGCAAGTATCCACGAGTCGTCTACCTACCCTAAGGAATTCGTCTGTGTAGATGTCCTTTAAAGTAGTGCCATCCCACCATTGAGAGGTAGGTAGCACCACCGTTGGAGGTGTTCGGGTCAATTCGAAGGTTCGGGACATGGTGATCACCAGAGCAATGGGAAGACACCTTAGAAGCTACCCTCATGCCAGGTTCCCGGATCATGAGGACTTACTAAGACATCCTCTACTCGACGATCACCTTTCGAGGCAAGGCAACAGTGAGGCGTACCCTAGGGGTGGTGTGTGATTTGTGTGTCGTTTTCAGATATTTTGTCTTGTCATGTTGTTGGTGTTCTACGCTTGTTTTTATTTTACCCATACAGTCTTTCATGCTTTGTTTAACAGTTAAAAGAGTGCGGAAAAGTAAATCTAAAGCTATTACAAATGGCGCGGGTCCACATCGCCAAAATTAACCAGGACCCGATTTGACGGAAAATAAAAGAAATTAAAAGAATTAACAGTGCAAGAAGTAATTACAAGGCTTCGGGAGAGGTACATAATTATTTAAACGACATAAAATAAATATGCGAAATTAAATCGAAACGAGGGCGTTGGACCCTTTTGCAAAATTAAAATTAATAAGGAATTAAAATTAAAATTAAAAGAAAATGTTTTTGGTATTTTTATGTTTTTTAAGATTTAATAGAAAAAGAATTAATTAAAACTAAAATAAAATGTTAAACCTAGTTCTAATTATTTTTTTAAGTTATTAAGAAAAATATTGGAGTTTTTTAACCTAAATGAAACCCTAATTAATTTACAATTTTAATTATGAAAATAAATAATATTATTGTGAAAAAGAAAAATCAAAAGGAATAAAACAATTATTAAACCTATTTCTACATTTTTTGTATTTTGTTATTAAAAGAAATTAAAATTACAACCTAATTAAAACTAAATAATTACATGTGAATTTATTTATAAAAATATTAAAACAAGAATATTTATAGTATTTTTTATCTTTTTCTGATTTTTATGCATTTTTTATATTTATGAAAAATAATTAATTAACTGAATAAATAATAATTAAGAGAAATAAAAAAAAATGATTGAAAATAAAACACAAGAAAAAATACTAAGAATTGCAAACCAGGGGGGGGGGGGGAAGTCCCAAATTGGAGGTATAGATCCAAGAATCCTGGCCCAATAGCATTGGCCTGTTTGGACTTTTTTGCTAGCATGCTGAAGCGTTGACCTATGCTCATGATGTGCTTCAGATCTAGGCCTTTGGTTTGATCTCCAGGGGGACGTGTCACACTTGATTTGGAAGTGCATCATAGTCCTCAGTAAGTGGAACGGCATGTGAACCTGGATTGAAAAATAATATGAAGAATAATACAGACCTGGGGCTCGAACCCAGGTCTTGGATGTCAACACAATCAGCGCTTGCCAGCTGAGCCACTTCAACTATTTGTTATATAATAAACAGCAAATAACAAAAGATGAAACTACGCGTTAGTGGGATAAAACGCGCGAATTTCAAATCAACCAACCAATTCATGCCACGGACTCATCTTCTTCATCGTGTTATATTTTCCTGAAATACAAAAGCAATAAACAACGGTTTTTGAACCGTTCTGTAAGGTACCATTAGAAAAAATAACGAATAGGCCATAAGGCCATATAAGTTAAGCGCGACTGTTGTATCTTCTTCGTCCAGATGCACTGATTCTAATGGTAATGGTCTTGAGGGCCAATTTTTCCTCTTTTAAGAATCCCTAATTTGAAGCTTTGTGAACCCTAGAAAATAGTCATGGCGAAATCGTATATACAGCATAAAAACGCAATTAAATGCATTGGTTAGTTTCAGGACAAGATGATAATCATGAATCAATGAATAAAAGTTACAAAAGATGCTTAAATCATGATGCACGATTGTCAATTTTTCTCTGCACAGTTCATGTTCGTTTTACCAATTCTTGGCGTTTTGATGGATGTCTTTGATTGGAATGTGTTCAGGGGACCTTGAGGAAGCTATTGAAACAAGTCTTGTGCTTTGAATCGACCTGTAGAGATGATTTCAGTTTTGACTTTTTTTGACAATTTTCCAAGTTTGTTCTTAGTTCTTCTGCGCAGCTTTGTGTCTATTGTGATTAGGGTTGTGATCCAGCATTTGTATGGAGTCTATTAGGTCAAGAAAAACCAATCAAATCCATGGCATTCATTGTTTTTGATAATTGATTTTCTAAGGATCTTTTCATATCTTTTTCCATGTGCATTTGATTCAAATCATATCCAATTGCTCCAATTCTTTCCTTATTTGGCCAGGCACGAAATATTGAGCATAAAACATGTATAAAAAGATTGGTTAGGGTGAATTAAATATTTTTCATATATTTAAATGATTTAAATGAATTAATATAAATAAAAATTCAAATAAATAAATAAAAAATGAGAAAATACTTCCCTTTGGGCCAAGTGGTCGTGCACATGCTTGGAATGATGAATTGTGGAAGAAAAATGGGCCCATTAGCAATTTTAGGTCATTTGAATCAATGTTGACTTTTCAAAATATCCAAAAATTTCCCAACTTCCACAAGGCATAACTTGCTCAATTTTTAAGCTTTTATCATGTTCTTGGACATTTTGGAAAGTTCTTTGAGTCCTCTAACCAATGTCTTTGGTCCCATGTCATTTTTATTTACCAATCTCAAGTTATGGCCTTTGACTTAAAGTCCCTTTTTGTTGACTTTTGAAAATGACCTATAATGTTGAAATTGATAACTTTTTGTGAGAGCATTTCTTGGACTTGAAGTATGAAGATGAGTTGTAGGAAATGTCTTTCTCTTCAAAATGAGCTTTGGATGGAATTTTTCTGATAATCCATGTGAAAGTTATGCCCTGGTCAATTTCAGTTGACTTTTTCAGCTGTCCAAATAAGGAAACTTTTGCATCTTGATGATTTCTGAGCCAAATTTTGAGAATCATGATCAAGCATTGATCAAATGATGTTTGTGGCTTCAAAATGATATGTTGATCAAAAATTTGAACTTTTGACTGCCAAATGACCATTTTGCCCCTACAGTTGACTGTAGTGCAATTAGGGTTTTTGACTGTGCAATTTTGTGCTGAATGCCTTGAAACTTGATATGAGGATGCTTGACCATATTTGTAGGCATGTGAGACTTGATTGGGCCTTTGAAAACTTCAATTTCTTGATCAGAACACAAACCCTAGTTTTGACTGTATAGGAGCCCCTTGAACTGTGCAACCCTTGGGGAATTTTGTGACTTGACTTGGCAATTTCTTGAAGAATATGGGAGGGAAAATTTTGGGGTACAACACTGTGCTTTTTAACCTTTCCTTAGGATAAAATAAAAAGTCGGTGGCGACTCTTGCTCAACCTAAACATTTGCGAAAACAAACGCAAAACCCGAGTCAGTTCCCCCACCGTATCACAGAACTGGCGACTCTGCTGGGGATATCTTAAAAGTGGAGTAACCTTAGGGTTTAGATCACCTTTGTTTTCAATTGTTTGCTTTGTTTGCTTTTATATTTGTGGGCTTTGCATCGGAGTTTCATAGATCCTAACCCGGATCTGGGAAATACCCTTTTTAGGTAGCATAATCTGTGAGGGACCTGTCCGGCGTAGACCGACATGGGTGAAGCAGTGGCTACGTTGGTGTGGCATCTTAGTCTGTACCTATATCCCTTGTGTTGCAACGGGGAGAATGTAGGTCTTCTAAGGAGTCATTAAACACCAACCAACCTTAGAACCCTAAATTGACCAACTTGGCTATTAGGACAGTAGCAGTATGCTACACTCATTGAGGCTAAACTCTCGAGATGGTTCTGGCCGTGAGAAAAGATTGCGATGCTGGAGTTATGACCGATTGAGGATAGCCAATGATTTGAGATCCTCTAGAATCCGGTTACTTTTGATAGGACAGGTTTTCAACCCACAAAACCAAAAGAGGGTAATACCTGAAATTCATGCTGGCCTGAAACCTAAGGGTGTCTTGTGTGACTTGTGTGCCTTATCATGTTTGCCTGTGTGAAAACTTATGGTGTGCTTCATCATAGCATCATGCCATCATACCATTGCATGCATCATGTATAAAGGACTAACCCATTTCAAAGACAAAAGAGTTTCATCTTTGCTCTGTTTTGTAGGACATCATGATGCCCGTGCGTAGGAATACCATCCGACTCAACTTTGTTCAACCACCAGTTTTACTCAAGGATTTGGTTGGAAGGATTCCAAACACTTCTTCCTTCATCAACAGACATGGTTCTCTCCTTGGCTTGATCACTGCAAAATGGGACCAACAACTGATAAGTGTTCTGACCCAGTTTTACGACCCTCTGTATCATTGTTTCACCTTTCAAGACTTCCAGCTGGTTCCTACCCTGGAAGAATTCTCTTATCTGCTTGGGATCCCTGTTTTGGAACAAACTCCATTCACTGGTTTGGAAAAGACTCCTAGGCCTGAAGAGATTGCTGCAATTCTCCCCTTGACCAAAGAAGAGGTATTAGCCAATTGGGAAACTAGAAATGGGGTCAAGGGCTTTTTGGTCAAATTTTTGGTTAGCAAGGCTAATGATTTCTGGAATGACTTGGACTTCAGGGCATACGAAGATATTCTGGCTCTTTTGATCTATGGTTTGGTATTGTTTCCCAACCCTGACACCTTTATCAGTACCCATGTCATAAGGATCTTCATGTCTCGGAATCCTGTACCCACTCTTTTGGGTGACATTTTACAACAACTCTATGCTCGTACTGCTCGAAAACGGGGAACTCCGTGGTGTTGTGCTCCTTTGCTAGTAAGGTGGTTTATTTCGCACCTTCCTAAGTTCGTGCTGAAGAATGAAGAAGGAAAAGGTTGGGCTCGAAGGTTGATGTCTCTCACTGATAATGACATCACCTGGACTCTCAGAGGTTTGGATGAGGTAGCTGTTATTGACCGTTGCGGAGAATACCCTAATGTTCCGTTGATTGGTATCCAAGGAGGAATCTCTTACAATCCATGCTTAGCTCTCCGTCAGTTTGGAAGAGCCAGAGGAGATGGTCCTCATGAAATGCTGGTTCCTCACTTCCATTTTGAGTTTCAGGCAGACAGTGACAAACTACGCCATGGATTCATTAGAGCTTGGGACAGAATTCACAAGGCTGACCCACTTGAGTTGGGACCAAAGACTTCTCTACCAATGGAGCCCTATTGCAAATGGGTCCGCATCCGTGCTCAGAGGTTAGGTATGCCATACGAAGCTGTTAGACCTCTCATCCTGGAATCTCCTGATGAAGATGGGGTTCCTCCAACTGTCCTCCCTCCTCAGATACCCACTGATTTTGACACGATGAAGAGATCTTGGGCACAGCTAAAGGAAGAACGGGATTTCTATCGGGAGAAGTTCAACGAGCAGGAACGAAAGATCCAGAGGTTGACTAAGCAATTGGAGGAAGAACGGGTCTTGAACAACTACATCAGCACTGAAAAGAGGAGGCCATGGGAGCATTGATGAGCTTTGGATATTTCCTTTTATAGTTTTATTTCCTTTCTAGTATTTTTTCATTCCTGTAATGCCTAAGGGCAAATTGTCGAACAATTGAAAATTTTAATCTAATGAAGTGTGTTTCCTTTTTTGTCTACAAAGTTGAATCTTGTTTGTCTTTGAAAACATAAAACATACGCATTCCATTGCACCATATGTATAGCAGGTACCCTATTTCACAGGTTGCTTAATCTCCTTCGCTGTTTATTTTGAACAGTCATCATGAATCCAGACTCATCCAGTGAGCAAGCCATCAAGGCCCTTCAGGCCCAAAGTGCACAGTTTCAAGAGATGGTCCTAAGCCTAGCCCAAGGTCAGCAAGAGTTGAAGACTCTACTCCTGAAGAAGAAGAAGAAGAAAAAGAGGACTGCGTTGTTCAACGCCGGACGCAAATTTGGGAACACACTCCATAATGAAGCTGAACCAACTACTTCTTCTGCTGAGAAAAACAGTCCCCAAGGGGGAGGAGCTCCTAGTCCCACAGTCTCCGACAACGAGACGGACTATAATGACGAACAAAACCCACCTGCTGCTGACAGATACAAGCAATTGGAGGACCGCTTGAGCGCCATGGAAATTCAGAATGTGTCGGGACTGGATTTCGGAGATCTGGGGTTATCTTCCGGAGTAGTAATTCCACACAAGTTTAAGGCGCCTGCCTTCGCCAAGTATGATGGGGTCTCCTGCCCAAAACTGCATCTGAGGTCGTACGTGAGGAAGATCCAACCTTACACGGCGGATAAGAACCTCTGGATTCACTTCTTCCAAGATAGCCTCTCGAGGTCACAGCTTGAATGGTTCTACAAACTAGATGGAACTAGTATCCGACACTGGGAAGATTTGGCAACCGCATTCTACAGACAATACCAATACAATTCTGATCTCGCTCCTACGCGTACCCAACTTCAGGGTATGTCTCTAGGAACGGGTGAAGGGTTCAAAGAGTACGCACAAAAATGGAGAGATTTGGCTGGCAGGGTGCAGCCTCCATTGACTGATCGTGAGCTGGTTGATATGTTCCTAGGGACTTTATCTGGTCCATTTTTCAATCATTTGGTTGGTAACTCCTCCGCTGGGTTTACGGATCTGATTCTAACGGGAGAAAGAATTGAAGCTGGCATCAGGCCAGGCAAGATACAAAAGGCTGCCTCTACAAGTACTGAGAAGAGGCCGTTTAAGAAAGAAGCAAGTGCCGTCTATGGTCCTAGAAGACAAGTCAAGCCCGAAAATCGCCAAGCCGTCAACGCTTTGGTCATCTCAAAACCTGTTGCTGCTCCTCAGCAGTACAATCAACAAAGAAGTGAAAGGCCCAAGAGGCAGTATACTCGGCTAAGTATGACCTTATCTCAAATTTTACCCCAACTGTTATCAACCAACCTGGTGACCCTCAAAGAAGCTCCTAAGGTCGTCAACACTGCATCTCCTAAATACAACCCAAACGCCCGCTGTGCGTACCATTCTGATAGCCCGGGGCATTCCACTGATGACTGTTGGGCATTAAGGAATAAGGTGCAAGACCTTATTGACGCGAAAGAGATACAGTTCGAAGCGCCTGAGAGACCGTATGTGGTAACTGCTCCTATGCCCCAGCATGGAGTAAATGCGGTTGATGAAGATGTTTACGTTGTTTCTGTGGATGATCTAGCTACCCCTCTGAAGACTGTCAAGAATAACCTACTGCTGGCCGGTTTATTTCCGGGTTGCAGTAAAGGTTGCCTGTTCTGTGCTGTTTCCCTATCTGGTTGTCCCTTGCTGAAGTTAGGCATCCAAAGCCTAATGGATAGCAAGGAGATTCTGTTTAAGAAGTCTGATGTTCAGTTGGTTCCGGTAAAAGAAGTTTCTGTGGTTACCATCTTCAATAATCCAATCAAGGCTCTCCCGAAGAAGCCTGTTCAAATCATGACTGTTGCACCTGTGGTTATTACTGTTCCGGGGCCTCTCCCCTACGTGTCTGATAAAGCTGTCCCCTGGCATTACGGGGCAGACGTATATGTGAATGGAATCAAACAAGAATTCAACACTGGCGCCAGTATCTGCAATATCACTGGTCCAGCCAAGGTCACCCGCAGTGGCAGGCTCTTCTCGCCTGACATTGCACCGCCCTCTATTCGAAGACCCCTCCTTATAACACCTACAAGTGTACCTGTTCCTGTTGCTGATCAAGTTGTTTACCCTGCTGCCGAGTCATCTAATGCTCGGGGCAAAGGGATTGAAGAGGAGCCTGCCCGGATGGAGGCACCAATACCTATAAATGCTGAGGCCTCCCAACAAGAAATGGAGGAAATCCTGAAAATAATAAAGAAGAGTGATTTCAATGTTGTCGAGCAGCTGGGGCATACGCCCTCCAAGATCTCCATGCTCTCCTTATTGCTATGCTCCGAGGCCCATGCTAAGGCCTTGATCTCATTTCTCAAGACGGCTCATGTGCCACAGGAGACATCTGCAGTCCAGTTCACTGATTACGTAGCAAATCTGACAGCAGACAATGGCTTGGGTTTCTCAGATGCTGACCTGACTGCGAAGGGAAGAGGCCACAATGATGCCCTGCATGTCTCTATCGAATGCAGGGGCACTACTCTGGCGCATGTATTGGTGGATACTGGTTCTTCTTTGAATGTTCTACCAAAAAAGGCTTTAGACCGTTTAGATTGTGAAGGCCTGGAACTGAAGCCCAGCAATATCATCGTCAGGGCCTTTGACGGTTCAAAAAGGATGGTTCATGAAGAGGTTGATATTCCTATTCGTGTGGGCTCTCAGGTGTTTGACTCTACTTTTTATGTGATGGATATACGTCCATCGTACTCTTGTCTACTGGGTCGACCTTGGATCCATAAAGCTGGGGCAGTGACCTCTACCTTGCACCAAAAGCTGAAGTACCCTGTCAGAGGGAAGATCGTCACTGTGCAAGGAGAAGAAGAGTATATGGTGAGCCATTTGAATTCCTTCAGATACATTGAGATGGACGGGGAGTTTATTGAACCCCCCTTTCAGCATTTCGAGGAGGTGCATCCAATTTCAGCAGCAGTAGAAACAGCAGTCGAAGAGAATATTCCTTTAAAGATGGCTTCCCTAAAGGATGCCCGAGCTGTGGTTCAGAGAGGTGAATGTCCTAACTGGGGCAGGCTTCCTGACTTTACACAGAAAACTGACAAATTTGGACTGGGCTTTACTGCGGAGGCTCAGAGGGCCGTGCGCAAGGACAAGATCAGAAAGGCTCCAGTGTTTATCTCCAATCCAAGGGTGAACGCTATTGAGGAGGATGTAGAGGAAGCAGAGTTTGACAGTTGGATCTACCCGACTACCAGCAACGGACCAAGCAACTGGACGGCAAAGGATTTTACACCTATCACATTTGTCACGCAGTAATTAATTTCTTTTGATTTCCAATTTGTAACAAACAATATGTTAAAACTTTGTTGGCTCGGTGTCCTACCCGGGGCATCGTAGCTCCATTTGTGAGGGCTTTTTGTATGACATTTCCATATATCATCAATCAAAACATTGGACGTTTGTTGCATTTCAAATCTTGTGCTCTTTTTCTTTCCGTGTTATATATATTGCAAAACAGCTATATTTACACACACCCACTTATACAGGTTTCAATCCACTCTGGATCTCACTGGTAACAGCTCTGCTACCGCCAGTTATGACTTCGAGAATCCGATCAACTTGGCCGAAGACGAAGGTGAAGATGATTGCGAAGTGCCTGGTGAACTCGCAAGACTGCTGCTCCAGGAAGAGAGGGCTATTCAACCACATGAAGAGCCGGTAGAAACGATCAACCTGGGTACTGAGACAGATAGGAAAGAGGTCAAGATTGGGGCTAATCTAGAGCTCAGCGTGAAGCAACGATTGATCCAGATGCTACAGGATTGCATGGAGATATTTGCTTGGTCCTATGAAGACATGCCTGGTTTGGATGCCGACAATGTAGTTCATTACCTGCCAACCAAGGAAGATTGCCCTCCGGTAAAGCAAAAAGTCCGACGTATGCGCCCGGAGATGTCTGAAAAGGTCAAGGCCGAAGTCATGAAGCAATTCGATGTCGGGTTTCTTGCAGTGACTTCTTACCCTCAGTGGGTTGCCAATGTGGTGCCAGTACCTAAGAAGGATGGTAAAGTCAGAATGTGTGTAGACTACAGGGATTTAAACAGGGCCAGCCCCAAGGATGACTTCCCCTTACCTCACATCGACGTTCTTGTCGACAATACGGCTCAACATAAAGTGTTCTCCTTCATGGATGGATTTTCAGGGTATAATCAGATCAAGATGGCTCCGGAAGATATGGAGAAGACTACCTTTGTGACTCAGTGGGGCACCTTCTGTTACAAGGTCATGCCATTTGGATTGAAAAATGCTGGGGCAACCTATCAACGTGCCATGGTTGCTTTATTTCATGATATGATCCATCATGAGATTGAGGTATACGTTGATGACATGATTGCAAGGTCTCAAACTGAGGAAGAGCACCTTGACCATCTGAGGAAGTTGTTTGACCGTCTAAAGTTATACAAGTTAAGGTTGAATCCCAACAAATGCACCTTTGGGGTGAGGTCCGGAAAATTGCTAGGTTTCATTGTAAGTGACAAAGGTATTCAGGTGGACCCTGCCAAGGTAAAAGCCATACAAGAGATGCCGACTCCAAAGACAAAGAAAGAAGTCAGAGGCTTCCTGGGACGACTGAATTACATTGCCCGATTCATCTCACATCTGACTGCTACTTGTGAGCCAATCTTCAAATTACTAAAGAAAGATCAAGTAGTACGCTGGAACGATGAATGTCAGGCCGCCTTTGAAAAGATAAAGGAATATCTCCAAGAGCCACCCATTCTTATGCCACCGGTGGAAGGAAGACCTCTGATACTATACTTGACAGTACTTGACAATTCAATGGGGTGTGTGCTGGGGCAGCATGACGAGTCTGGCCGAAAAGAGCACGCTATTTATTACTTGAGCAAAAAGTTTACCGACTGTGAGTCTCGTTACTCACTGCTTGAGAAAACTTGCTGCGCTCTTGTATGGGCTGCTCGCCGGCTGAGACAGTATATGCCGACTCACACTACCTTGTTGATTTCAAAGATGGATCCCATCAAGTATATATTTGAAAAGCCTGCTCTGTCTGGGAGAATAGCGAGATGGCAAATGATCTTGACAGAGTATGATATCCAGTATACAACTCAGAAAGCTATTAAGGGAAGTGTACTGGCAGATCATTTGGCACACCAACCTGTGGACGATTACCAATCATTGAACTTTGATTTTCCGGACGAAGACATCATGGTGGTAACTGACTGTGAGGTACCTGGGCCAGATGAAGGACCTGAGGAAGGATCTCGATGGTCTATGCATTTTGAAGGAGCCTCCAATGCTTTGGGTAACGGCGTCGGCGCTGTAATCATATCTCCCAAAGGAACTCATACTCCACTCACCGCCCGATTGTGTTTCAACTGCACCAACAACATGGCAGAATATGAGGCATGTATCATGGGTCTACAAGCTGCAATCGACTTGAGGATCAAATTTCTGAGTGTCTTCGGAGATTCCGCTCTCGTGATCAATCAGATCAAAGGTGAGTGGGATACGAAACACCCAAATCTTATTCCTTACAAGGAGTATGTGTCAACCTTGCTTCCCCACTTTGAAGAAATAACTTTTGAGCACTTCCCAAGAGAGGAGAATCAGCTAGCAGACGCACTAGCTACGATGTCTTCAATGTTCAAAGTTAAATGGGACAATGAGGCTCTCCGGATCATTATCTGGAAGTTGGATGAACCGGCATACTGCTGCGATCTCGAGGCCGAGAAGGTGACTGAAAAACCTTGGTATCATGAGGTGAAGAGGTACTTGGAAGCTCAGGAATACCCTGAAGGCGCATCTGTCAATGACAAGAAGTTCATGAGGAGGTTTGCGGCAAAATTCTTCCTCAGCAACGGCATTCTCTACAAACGGAATCATGATTCGACTCTACTACGTTGTGTGGATAAGGCTGAAGCAGAGAAAATCATGATAGAACTGCATGAAGGCACATTTGGAACACATTCCAGTGGACACACCATGGCTAAGAAAATCCTTCGGGCAGGATATTTCTGGTCCACGATGGAAGCCGATTGTTACCAACACTCCCGAACTTGTCACAAATGCCAAATCTATGCTGACAAGGTGCATATCCCTCCGGTTCCTCTGAACGTCCTGACGGCACCTTGGCCTTTTGCAATGTGGGGGATTGATATGATCGGTGAGATCCGACTGACGGCATCCAATGGGCATTGCTTCATCTTGGTGGCGATCGATTACTTCACAAAGTGGGTTGAGGCAGCTTCCTACGCCACAGTAACCAAGAGCGTCGTGGCACGTTTCATCCGGCATAATCTGATCTGTCGGTACGGTGTCCCAGAAAGAATCATTACGGACAATGGTACCAATCTCAATAACACGATGATCACTGAACTCTGTGAACAATTCAAGATACAGCACCACAATTCTTCTCCCTACCGACCGAAGATGAATGGGGCTGTAGAGGCAGCTAATAAAAATATCAAGAAAATTGTGCAGAAGATGACAGTGACCTATAAAGATTGGCACGAGATGTTACCGTTCGCTCTTCATGGGTACCGTACCTCAGCAAGGACGTCAACCGGGGCAACTCCTTTCTCTTTGGTTTATGGCATGGAGGCAGTCTTGCCAATTGAAGTCCAGATACCCTCTCTCCGGATAATGAAGGATGCAGACTTGAGTGAAGATGATTGGATCCAGACTCGACTTGATCAATTAAATCTGATTGACGAAAAGAGGCTCACTGCTATCTGTCATGGTCAAACGTATCAAAAACGGATGATCAGGGCATTTAACAAGAAAGTCAGACCACAAGAGTATCAAGTTGGGGACCTGGTAATCAAACGCATCATCCTTCCTCAAAATGATCCCCGGGGCAAATGGACCCCTACGTACGAAGGGCCATTTGTGGTTAAACATGTGTTCTCAGGAGGAGCCATGATCTTAACCACCATGGATGGTGACGACCTTCCTCACCCCGCCAATGCAGACATAGTGAAAAAATACTACGCATAAATAAAAGACCCGCTAGGTTGACATACCTAGGCAAAAATAAGGGCTTCCCGGCGAACCAAAAGGGTTCGGGCAAAAATAAGGGATGAAATGAATTAAAAAAAAAAAAAATTTGTACACCCGGCAAGTCAAAAACCTGGAAAGACGGCTTGGGCAAAAATGGGTATCCCGGTGGACTGAAAACCCGAAAGGGCGGTCCAGGAAAAAGTGAGGGATAAAGCGTAACACTATGTCTCATTGGATCACTTTGCATCTGGAATTCGGCATCAACTATCTGACTCAGACTTCGGCATCGACCAATCAGCTTCATCTTCAACCAGGCAGCAAAGCGATGAGACACTTGGAGACATAAAGGCGATAGTAGAGTTGGAACCCATTGGGATTGTTCACATAGCTGTTTTGTTTTCTTTTCAAAATTGTAAACTCTATATTATTTGGCGGCGTCCTCTTACTAGGATGTCAGCCTCTTGTACAAAAACGCCTATTCACAGGCAAAGTTCAAATCAATACAAATTCACTTGTCCATATAAATTGCCATTGTTTTTCCTTTTTCTGTTTTGTTTTGCGAAGAACGTCCAATGTCCATTTTTGATATATGCATTTGACATTAAATTGCTGATTCATAAATATTTGCATATGAGACGAAAGATTAATTACAAGAGACATCAGAAACAGGGGCAAATGAGGAGTTGTTTAATGCAGTCTGGTTGCTTTGTCCACCAAGGTACCCAGGTAGATTCGACTGAAGAATGTAACCAAATCATCTCAACGCCCCGCAGAGTAAGACAAGATTCAGCAATACTTTCCCCAAACGGAGTTGATTCCCTGTCAATCCTGAAAAGGCACAAAATTCCCCGGCAAGTCTTGGAGCTTATCCCCAGTAGATTCTGGAAGTTTGTTCCCTGCAGGGTACGGACGTCTCTCCCGAGCTTTATTTAGAGTTATTTCCTCACAAGGGCTTATAACTGGGTTATCCTCAGCTAATTGCCACGAAAGATCGCCCTCGGCAAAGTTCTTTCATTCCCCGGCAGGAGTTTATCTTCGGTGTTCCCCAACGGAGTTTATCATCATTATCCCCAGCGGAGTCCATCATTTGAAGTCCTCAGCAGGTCTCTCGTTGAAACTTCAGCAAAATATCTCTTCCACAGAGCAATTCCCCGGCCGGTCGTCAAGGATTTATTTTCCTAAGACAAAAATACATTTATAAACATTTCACATTTGCATACATCTTGCTTACATACACGATAAAGTGCATACAACACTATCTCATGTTGAACATCATGACATCATGCATATCATACATCATGACATTGCATACAACGTATGTTTTTGCCTTTTCAGGAAAAAGACAATCCCAAAGACAACTACCTTCAACTGTCACAATTCCAGATTCGATACCTGTATCTAGCCAGGGCACATCTGAGAGTGATCAGTTTCCAGACTCGACTCCTGTATCCAGCCAGGGCATATATGTTGACCACATTTCCAGACTCGATTCCTGTATCTAGCCAGGGCACGTCCGAAGAGTTCGAAGATTCGATTCCTGTATCCAGCCAGGGCATATCTAACAACTATCACAATTCCAGATTCGACTCCTGTATCCAGCCAGGACATATCTGTTGACCACATTTCCAGACTCGATTCCTGTATCTAGCCAGGGCACGTCCGAAGAGTTCGAAGATTCGATTTCTGTATCCAGCCAAGGCATATCTAACAACTATCACAATTCCGGATTCGACTCCTGTATCCAGCCAGGACATATCTGTTGACCACATTTCCAGACTCGATTCCTGTATCTAGCCAGGGCACGTCTGAAGAGTTCGAAGATTCGATTCCTGTATCCAGCCAGGGCACATCTGTGAGCAACCAATTGTAGATTCGACACCTGTATCTAGCCAGGGCATATCTGCATGAGGAGATTGAAGATTAAACACCTGTAACAAGCCAGGAAAACATCTGTCTTTCTCAAGTACGCAAGTTCTCGCTAAGGAATCTCTTACGCGATCAACACTTCCAAATGGCATCTATAAGCCCATTCCCGACAAGGTTCTGTCACATCTCCAGATGGCGTCTATAAGTCCATCTCCCTATCCACCATCTCTCCAAATGGCATCTATAAGCCCATTCCCGACATCACATTTACTGATACTCCAACATGCGAGTGCAAATTTCCGGGCACTCTAGTGTCCAATCTCCTTCTACCCTCGAGTCACGAAAGGCAAACTTGCCAATCTAACTCTTCAGGTCCAAGAAGATTGAACAGGGGCAACTGTTGTACCCCAAAATTTGCCCTCCCATTTCCTCAACATTTTCTCATCAACCTTGAAGATCAAGATCCAGTTAGGGTTTCCTCTGCTCAAGACTTCTCCTTGCACTGTGGACTCAAATTAGGGTTTGTGTTTGAACAAAGATGTTTTGACCTAAAATGCCTAAGATGACTTTCATGCTTCATATTGGACTCCCAAGTTTACCCATACCAAGTTTCAAGTCTTGATTCCAAGTTTTGCCCAGTCAATTGGACAAATGACCTAGAAATCAGCTGTATTGGGGAAAAAGTCAACTGTGGCCAATTGACAGTCAAATCTCATGAAAATTGACCCACATCAACATTATGAACTCATATGGACCATTTGATCAAGTTTGGATCACAATTCCACAAGAAATTTGATCAGATCACCAAAAGGGCAAAATGGTCATTTTTAGGGTTTTGACTGCACAAAGGCAATTTTTGACTGTTTGACCTAGCCAATGGCAAACCAAGCTCACATATGGACTCAAGGACCCCATGAAATGGTCTTGACACATTCATCAAGCTCAAAAGATCCCAAGTACACAAGATTGACAGTTGAATTTCCCAGTCAATTGATCAATTTTGACTGTATACTGAAAAGTCAAACTTTGACTTTTTGGTCAAAATCAAGAGTCAAGATTCATTTTTCATAAAAACATGCCAAATCATGAAACATGTTCACCAAGAAACCAAGAAATGCAAATTAGGGTTTGAAATGGAATTTTTCATAACTTAGAATTTTTCTAAGTTATGGAAAACCCTAATTTTTTCCCAACTTTGCCCCACTTTTTCACCATGATTCATTTGGATTCAAACAAAAGTCAAAACATGAAAGTTGTAGCTTGTTGCATAATCTACAACTTTGATTCACAAAGTTTTCTCATTTGAAGCTTGTATCTCAAGTTACAAATTTTTGAATAAGGACACTAAACCATTCTTAACTTAGTGAATTTTTGACCTATTTTGACAAGTTTTTCTACCCCACTTCAAGGCCATTTTCCATACACTTCCACTTGTAATTTCAAATTGCACTTCAAAGATGGATTGTAGTACACATTCCAAGATTTCCAAAATGTCCAAGAACTTCTCAAACAACCTCATGGTTAGGGAGAATCGAATTTCACAATATAGCAAAAACTCACTTTTGAATTGGCCATTTTTCATGTTCATAAGTTATGCAAACTTCTCAAAACCAGCATGCCCTTGATTACATGTCCTTAAACCAAGTTACACTCAATAATTTAATGCTTGTTCATTGTGTCAAAATGTTATTCTATGAGTTCAAGTATTGTACACAAGTTTGATCCATTTTTAGATAAAGTAAACTATCCATTTTTGCAAAAGTTCACTTTATGTCCAATTGGTAAATCAAGCAAGTACAAACCAAATCTCTTTGGCACAAGATTATGAACAAATTACTCTGATCAAGAGAGGCTTTGCAGCAGGATTAGAGGTCCCCTACTGACCTAAAACACCAACTTGCATTTTGTTGCTTAAAGTTCAAGAAATAGGTCATAACTTGTACCAACTCAGAAACCAGCTTACAAACACAAGAACAAAGTTATCAAACACATTACACACATCATAACCAAGCTATTGCACGAGCCATTTTCCTCCCAAACATCATCAAACCAAAAAACACCATCAAACTGCAAAAACAGAGTTGCCTCTGCAGTTTGAGTGCCAACTTCTATTTCTCTCAAGCATTCTTGCCAAAACCAGTTCATACACCTTCCTTACCATCTATGCAAGCTAACCAAAAGCAAAAGCACGATCTGTAACACCTCCAAGCCACTTCACCATTTTTGTTTTTCTGTTTTGCAGTTGAAGTTCTCCAGCACGATTCAGGGAGTTTCAAGACAAAGTAGAACTTGGAATAACATCCTTACACTTCAAGGAAGCTATACAAATCATCATCTTGCTCTGAAAACTCCCCCATTGCAAAGCACGATTCCAACTGAACAGGTATATTCATGGAGTTCTATCTCTCAGTATAGGCATTGTTAGCTTTAGGTTTGTGAAGGAAACATGTCACAATCATAGCCCTGAACATGCCCATATGATTAGATTTCATTTATATTATGTGTGCTTAGAGAATTTTGGTTCTGAATATTGATGAAAAGTTAGGTCAGAAATTGGGGGAGAAGAAATTCTCCCTCATCTTAGAGAGTTAGGTCAAGTTCTTTACATGGTTAAATTCGTCTTCTCATGCTCTACACTTTTCATGTTATGAGTTTTGCTTGAAAGTCCAGGAATCAAGAGATAGGAAACGCGTGGGTGATGTTGTTCAGAGGTTGAAGATGACTGGTTCTGGGCTGGGCCTGGAATGTTTTTCTTATTTGCACCTTGTTTCCACTTTGACACCCCCCTGATCCATTTTGATTTTTACTTGTTATTTTCTATATTTTCTTTTTGATCTTGTTTCCATATTTTTATTCAATTCATAAAAAACATTAAAAATATTTTTTTTTATATTTTTTGCATTTATTTTGATATTTATTTGACTATTAGTTAGTTTTGTACATAAATAAATAATTAAACATATATACTTTTTTTTGTTTAAAATATTAAGATAATACAAATATATTTTTTTTACACACTTTTATTTTATTTTTACTTCCTGAAAATATTTTGTATAAAAAAAAAATACCCTTTTTATTTTTATATTAAAAATTATTAATTAAATAATACATATCTTGTAAATAGTACAAATATACATATATATATATATATATATATATATATATATATATATATATATATATATATATATATATATATATATATATATATATATATATATATATATATATATATATATATATATATATATATATATATATATATATATATATATATATATATATATATATATATATATATATATATATATATATATATATATATATATATATATTAATACATTTAGAGTAAAATGCCAAAAAATGTATATATTTTATTTTTTAATATTTAATACTAAAAAATACCTTTTTTACAAATATACCATATTTCATTTTATTTTTGTATATAAATAATAAGTATTATATAAATTAAATAATAATACATTTCATTTAATAAAAATTAGGGTTTTGCCCTAAATTCAAAAATACTCCAAAAAATAATATCTTTTTATTTTCTTTTTATTTTACATCAATAATACTTTTTTCATACATATAAAAATTTCTTTTTGCATTCTTGCATATTTGTCTTATTTTATTTAATCTATGCAAAATATTTGCCTTGTAAATATTCAATATTGATGTAATAGTTTTAGGTTTACATTACTTGTCAAAATCCCCATTCGAACATTTGTACCCCCCTTCCCATATTTAGTTTTGTAATAGCTTAGTAAATTTATTTTCGCGCTTTATTGCTTTCTAATTATGCCATGTTAGAATTAGGGTTTGTACGCGAAAAAACGACAAAATAGTTATAACCTAATCTCAAGACAAACAAGCATGAAAGTGGACACACAAATCACACTTGCACCCCCCTAGGGTATTCCACTTGTTGCCTTTCAAATTGGGCCATATTGCATGTTAAGTCTCTTTGGGCAAAACAAACAAACAAATGATCATAGTCCCTCGATAACATTTTCAAAATACTTCCAAAACAAATGATCAAGTCCCTCAAAGAAAATGCCCAAAGATACTTGACACCGTTGCAATTATGGTCTAAACGATGACCCGCGCCCGTCCCTTTCACATCCTAACATGAGATTGTCCACCAAATACAATGGTGGAACAAACTCATTAAAAGGGTTAAAACATAGCAATAAACTTTGAGAAATTTAGGAGTAGACAACCTCTTAGTTACTTGAATCAAACTTGCAAAAACAAAACACTTGCCTATTTTCAAAAACCACACATCACTACACTTTCAAAACAACTTTCAAAAACAAATAAAAACTTTTTTTCAAAAGACATACACCTTTGTATACATCCCAACATGGATCATTACAAAGGTTGCCACCACATTGGCTTCTTTTCAAAAACATTTTCAAATCCACACACACACAAGCACCATTTAAAACAATTGAAAACAAAAGGCAAGTGATCTAAGCAAGTAACTAAGAGCCCATGGATAACCATGGATAGAAAGGGTGCTAATACCTTCCCTTTCTATAATCTACTCCCCGAACCCAAGAAAACATCTCAAAAGGTTTTTTGCTGTGCTTTTTAACCTTTCCTTAGGATAAAATAAAAATTCGGTGGCGACTCTTGCTCAACCTAAACATTTGCGAAAACAAACGCAAAACCCAAGTCAGTTCCCCCACCGTATCACAGAACTGGCGACTCTGCTGGGGATATCTTAAAAGTGGAGTAACCTTAGGGTTTAAATCACCTTTGTTTTAAATTGTTTGCTTTGTTTGCTTTTATATTTGTGGGCTTTGCATCGGAGTTTCATAGATCCTAACCCGGATATGGGAAATACCCTTTTTAGGTAGCATAATCTGTGAGGGACCTGTCCGGCGTAGACCGACATGGGTGAAGCAGTGGCTACGTTGGTGTGGCATCTTAGTCTGTACCTATATCCCTTGTGTTGCAACGGGGAGAATGTAGGTCTTCTAAGGAGTCATTAAACACCAACCAACCTTAGAACCCTAAATTGGCCAACTTGGCTATTAGGACAGTAGCAGTATGCTACACTCATTGAGGCTAAACTCTCGAGATGGTTCTGGCCGCGAGAAAAGATTGCGATGCTGGAGTTATGACCGATTGAGGATAGCCAATGATTTGAGATCCTCTAGAATCCGGTTACTTTTGATAGGACAGGTTTTCAACCCACAAAACCAAAAGAGGGTAATACCTGAAATTCATGCTGGCCTGAAACCTAAGGGTGTCTTGTGTGACTTGTGTGCCTTATCATGTTTGCCTGTGTGAAAACTTGTGGTGTGCTTCATCATAGCATCATGCCATCATACCATTGCATGCATCCTGTATAAAGGACTAACCCATTTCAAAGACAAAAGAGTTTCATCTTTGCTCTGTTTTGTAGGACATCATGATGCCCGTGCGTAGGAATACCATCCGGCTCAACTTTGTTCAACCACTAGTTTTACTCAAGGATTTGGTTGGAAGGATTCCAAACACTTCTTCCTTCATCAACAGACATGGTTCTCTCCTTGGCTTGATCACTGCAAAATGGGACCAACAACTGATAAGTGTTCTGACCCAGTTTTACGACCCTCTGTATCATTGTTTCACCTTTCAAGACTTCCAGCTGGTTCCTACCCTGGAAGAATTCTCTTATCTGCTTGGGATCCCTGTTTTGGAACAAACTCCATTCACTGGTTTGGAAAAGACTCCTAGGCCTGAAGAGATTGCTTCAATTCTCCCCTTGACCAAAGAAGAGGTATTAGCCAATTGGGAAACTAGAAATGGGGTCAAGGGCTTTTTGGTCAAATTTCTGGTTAGCAAGGCTAATGATTTCTGGAATGACTTGGACTTCAGGGCATACGAAGATATTCTGGCTCTTTTGATCTATGGTTTGGTATTGTTTCCCAACCCTGACACCTTTATCAGTACCCATGTCATAAGGATCTTCATGTCTCGGAATCCTGTACCCACTCTTTTGGGTGACATTTTACAACAACTCTATGCTCGTACTACTCGAAAACGGGGAACTCCGTGGTGTTGTGCTCCTTTGCTAGTAAGGTGGTTTATTTCACACCTTCCTAAGTTCGTGCTGAAGAATGAAGAAGGAAAAGGTTGGGCTCGGAGGTTGATGTCTCTCACTGATAATGACATCACCTGGACTCTCAGAGGTTTGGATGAGGTAGCTGTTATTGACCGTTGCGGAGAATACCCTAATGTTCCGTTGATTGGTATCCAAGGAGGAATCTCTTACAATCCATGCTTAGCTCTCCGTCAGTTTGGAAGAGCCAGAGGAGATGGGCCTCATGAAATGCTTGGAAGGAATCTCTTACAATTCATCCCTTATTTTTGCCCGAACCCTTTTGGTTCGCCGGGAAGCCCTTGTTTTTACCTAGGTGTGTCAACCTAGCGGGTCTTTGATTTTGCGTAGTATTTTTTCGACTATGTCCATGCTCTCAGAATGTAAGGAGTTACCCCTGTTAGAAGTGTTTTGCCATGCTACTAGAAGATGTCTGATCAGGCCAGATTCGTTGTCGGAATGCCCCAGATGATCCAGATGGAGATTTGCCCCAAGCTGGTTGGTCTTTTGAGAGGATCTCCGAATCTTGGCTGGACTGCCCCAGATGACAGACAATGATCATGCCATGCCCCTTGATTGGAAGTGCTTTTGTTCACTAGATATTCTTCGTGCGAATTTCTTTGTTGTTCGAACAAAAAGTCATATGCAAACAAAGTTATGTTAAAAATGCCAAGCTTATGTCTGTCTTGAAGTTTTTTTTTTTTTGAAAATGCATTCTTTTTCATAAAACGAGTGAATGTTTTTAAAATGTGATGTCAACTCCGTATTTACCGTAGGCCTTAAGGAGTCAGGATGCCTTTCGTAACAGTATACTTTCGAACTAACCCATGCTTCAGCTAGGACTTTTTAGGGTTGTAACGTGGCCTGGTTCACGGTTTGAGAAACAAAGGATAAAGGCTCAAATTTTATTTGTACCCACCCGCTCTTCGTGGTGTTCTTCAAACCTAAGCTCAGTTGATCGTGCGCTAGACCTTGTTGAGTCTTTGTCCTGATGTTCCAATGATGGTTTAGATATTGGTGATTTATTCTGGATTAGGCAGTCATTTCCTTTTTTGTTGAGGGTTTGTAGGACCTCTTTCTTTTTGATTTCGCTATCCCTAAATTTTGCCTGAACTGTTTCTTTTGTGATTACAGTCAGCGGGACGCCCCAGTTTTATAAGTCTTCTTCATAGGTTTTGACTTAATGGGGTTTTTGATTTTGGTAATGACTGCCGGTCTTTATAATTGTTCGGGACCATCACTGTCTTTCTTTGTTTTATAAGGACCTCTTTGGTGCCGTTTGTTATGCACTTGGATCAACTGAGAGAACTACCCTGCCCCAGGTTATGATTAAGGGTTTTAATTTTCGAAAATAAAAACTCCTACTTCTTTGGCTCAGAGGGGTTGACGAGGGATCATCTTCCTTATAACTCCAGTGTTTAGGGATTGAAACAATGCCTGTACCTCATCAGCGGGGTCTGTTCAAAAGCATACTGTAAATGTCGTGGTATCGTTTTCGTCATCCTCCCTCAAGAGGCTTAGCATTATTAATTAAGAGTTGATCATCACAAAAAATGAAAGCAATTTTAAATAGTGAATACGAAATAATTACTTCAAAACAGACATGTGTAGTGCATTAATGAAATAACAATGTTTAACATGAATCAATGTTTGAACAATCAAAAGAAAATCACAACTTGAAAGATTCTCATGAACAAAAGTCTTCTAGTCTCAAGGCTTGTTACTTCGACTGGTGCATCTTGTAGGGATGGCAGGAGCATTCAGCCTGACCTATCTGGGTGAAATCCACAGCTCTTTCATTAATCAGATCTTGGATCTTATTCTTTAGAGCCCAGCAGTCGTCGGTGTCATGTCCTGGACTGTCAGAGTGGTATGCACATCTTTCCTCAGGATTGTACTTTGGGGAGGCTGTGTTGAGATTCTTAGGAGGGTCCCTTAACGTCACCAGATTCAACCTCAACAATTGTTGTAAGGCTTGAGACGGTGACACGTTGAGCTTGGTGAACTGCCTTTTAGGCTTGTCTGGCTTGCTCTGATCAGTCCGTTGTTCTTGGCGAGGTTGTTGTTGGACCTGTGAAGTAGTAGTAGCTTGGAGAGGCCCAAACCTTTGACTTCTTGGAGGCTGATTAATGACTTGGTCCCTGACTTGGGCTGGTTGCTTCATGTCTTGATGAAGCTGACTGATCATGGCCCTCAGCTCTCCTTGCTCCCGAGCTAAACTTTGGATGAGAGCCCTTTGCCCCAACATCTGGGTTTTCAATGTGTCTACCTCAGCTTGTAGACGTTTCAGCCGTTCGTCCTTGTCGTCCTCAGCACTGTTCCTGACCAAAGTCCCCGTGAGGAGTGTTCTCAGCTCTTCCTGCCCCTTGGATAGGCTTAAAAAGATCTCCCTGAACTGAGTCTCTTGAGCATGAGGTCCCTGGTTATCTTGTTGGGAAGCCATTGTTGAAATAAATAGCGAGAAAGGTAAGTGACCTGCAACAAGGGTACCTGTAATGCACTAATATGCATGATATGCATGCAATGTTTTCAAGGACCTCGCGGGGTAAACAAGAAGATTGTCAGAATTGGAAACCGGTAGCTTGAGTGAAGGAACTTCATGTTGTAGAGAGTCCTTCTTCAAGGGTCAAAGGCTCACCATACCCAGTGGGTCATAGCCCTTGACAACTTTGGCTCGGGGAACTTTCTTCAAGTGTCAAAGCTCACCATATCAAGTGGGTCATAGCCCCTGACTCAAGTTATCATGCTGGAGGAAAATAAATCCCCTTTGCCCCTTGCTGGACAGTTTGATTCATCATGACCTGCATCACAAGCCCTTGAGATCCTTGAAATGGATTAGTCCTTATGTAGGATGTATGCAATGGTATGCTGTTATGCTATGCATGGAGTGATGTAAGTAGGCCCTGTAATGAGTCCCAATTAAGGACTGTTAACAAAATCTGTAAGAAACTCAGTAAACCCTGTTATGAGTCCTAATTAAGGATTATAAACAAAACCTGCAAGAAACTCAAGTGTCAGATAACAAGCATGCAAGTAGTCAAGTTGGAAGGCACACAAGTCACACAAGATAAACCCTTAGAGTTTAGGCCAACATGAGGTCTAGGTATTACCCTCTTTCAGTTTGTTGGTTCATACCTGTCCTATCAAAAGTGACCGGGTTCTTAGAGGATCCCAATATCATTGACTACCCTCAATCGATCATAACTCCAGCATCGCAATCTTTTCTTGCGGCCAGAACCATCACGAGAGTTTAGCCTCAATGGGCGTAGCATACTGCTACTGTTCTATTAGCCAAGTTGTGTCATTTAAGGTTCTAAGGTCTGTTGGTGCTTAATGACTCCTCGGAAGACCCATATTCTCCTCGTTGCAACACAAGGGATATCAGTACAGACCAAGGTGCCACACCAACGTAGCCACTGCTTCACCCATGTCGGTCTACGCCGGACAGGTCCCTCACAGCTTATGCTACCTAACAGGGTATCCCCAGATCTGGGTTAGGATCTATGTAACTCCGATGCAACCCACAATTTAAAGCAAACAAGTCAAAACAATTGAAAACACAGTTATGAACTATCCTAAGATACACCTCACTCAAAGTCTCCCCAGCAGATTCGCCAGTTCTGTGATCGGTGGATCTGGAACTGACTGTTTAACGCTGGTTCACGAAATGTCGCGGAAGCAAGAGTCGCCACCGTCTTTTATTTTCTCCAACATGGACAGGACAAAAGCACAGAAAAATTCCTTATTGAGATTAGTTCTCGGTTCGGGAGGTAGATTTATAGAAAGGGAAGGTGTTAGCACCCTTTCTATCCATGGTTATCCATGGGCTCTTAGATACTTGCTCATTTGTGTTTTCAGAATGTTTGTTTGCTTTTCAAGGTGAGTGGGTTTGAAAAAGTTTCGTTTAAAATTTCAGTTCGACTCTTGTATCAGTCCTCAAGAGTGTTTGAAAAGTTGTTTTTGAAAGCTTTTTGCAAAGTGTCGGTGTGAAAAAGAAGTTTTTGATTTGTTTTGAATTAGAGCAAGTATCTACGAGTCATCTAACTACCCTAAGGAATTAGTCTGTGTAAATGTCCTTGAGGTAGTGCCATCCCACCATTGAGAGGTAGGTAGCACCACCGTTGGAGGTGTTCGGGTCAATTCGAGGATTAGGGACAGTGTGGTCACCAGAGAAATAGGAGGATACCTTAGAAGCTACCCCCATGCCATGTTCATGGACATGAGGACTTACTAAAACGTCCTCTACTCGACGACCACGTTTCGAGGGGCAAGGCAACAGTGAGGCGTACCCTAGGAGTGGTGTGTGAATTGTGTGTCATTTTCAGATAATATTTGTCTTGTCATGCATTGAGTGTTCTACGCTTTGATTTTATTTGAGCATACATTCTTTCATGTGATTATTAACAGTTAAAAGGTGTGGGAATTAAAATGCGGGAAAATAAAGGTCCTACGCTATTACAAGGCGCGGGTCTACATCGCCAAATTAAACCAAGACCTGATTTGAATAAATAAAATGCGGAAAGTAAATATCCTAATTATCTATTACAAAGCTTCGGGGCAAATACATTATATTTAAAAAAGGGAATAAAAGTAAACGTGCGAAAAGAAATAAAAATCGAGAGTGCGAGGGCGTTGGACCCTTTAAGGAAATTAAATTGGAATTGAAAATTGATTTAATTATTAAATGAGAAAAAGAACTTATTTTTTATGTTTTTGGATTTATGAAATTAAAGAGAATTAATTGGAATTAAAAAGTTAAATAAAACTCTAGTTTTAAATTGTTTTTAATTATTAAAGAAAATTGTTTAAGTTTGACCTAATTTAACCTAATTATTTAATGACAAGTTTATTTATAAAAATAATTAATTATTAATAATAAGAATAAGATGAAATTATTTTATTGAGAAAAAAGAATAAAAATCTAAAACCTAATTTCTACCTTTTTTAGTTATTTAGAAAATACATTAAAATTAAACCTAAAATTAGACTAAATTGATTAACAAAATTTATTTACAAAATATTGATGAATTAAAAATTAAATGAAACATATTTTTATTTTTTTGTTTTTTTTGATTTTTTTTGGTTTTTATATTATAAAACTAATTTTGTGGAATTAAATAAAACAAAAGAAAAGAAATAATTAAAATAAATAATAGAGAAAGAATGAAAGGGAGAAAATACAAACATGGGGGGTTTTCTGCCCAAATTAGGAGGTATATGCAAGCAATTTGGCCCAAGAATTCAGGCCTTGTTTGACTTTTCTGGGATTGTGTATTGGTGGTTGACTGATGCGTATGGTGGGCCTCACATCCTGACCTTTAGATTCATCTCCTGGGACATTTGGCAAGCCAAGGCGTTGAGTGCATGGTAGATCACTGAAGGGCACGCTGCATAGGAATAGGTTAAAGAAAAAATTATGAAATATGCAAGGGGACCTGGGAATCGAACCCAGGTCCCAGTGTTCACAAAGCACGTCCTCTACCACTTGTACCAGGCAACGCATCTGTATGTATCATAGAAAACAAATATTATAATAAGAAAATAAAAGCTAATGATATAAAACGCGCCAGATTTTAAATTGTCCAACCACATAGTGACACGCCAGGCTTCTTCTTCATTATCCCTGAAAATACCGAACAAGTAGCAGGGGTTTTAAACCCCCACTAAACAGCATAGCGAATAATAGCGATTAAGCAATGGGAAATGATAAATTGGGCGCGAGGTGTGGTTTTGAATCGTCAGGAAGTTCTGATTCCAATGGCATAGGTCTCGTTGCCTAATTTTTCCTCATGAAGAAGTCCCTAATTTCAAGCTCCTGAAACCCTAAAAAATTTCCATGGCAACTTTCTATACAGGCAAGATTAATTCAATTCAATGGCACCATTAGCTTCAGCATGATCATGTTAGTGTAAAACAATCATTAGAATGTATGGAAAATGCGTGCAAATCAAAATACGAATATGCAAAAGTTCATGAACAGGGCAACGTGTTTCTACCAATTCTGGATGTATGAGGATGTGATTTTGATTGGAAAAGATTCCTGGATGTGTAAGCAAGCTATTGGAATGCTTCTTAGGCCTTAAAACGTGCTCTATGTGTGTTTTCAGTTTTGAATTTTTTGAGAGAAAATGCAAAGTTGTTCTGAGGTTGCAGCGCAACTTTCTTGTTCTTGTGATTAGGTTTAGGTTTTGCTTATGTATGTGAATGATTTAGGTTAACAAAACAAGCCCAAAATCCATTCAATCAATGTTTTTGAATTTGTGATTTTCATGAATCTTTTTCAATCTTTTTGTCATGAAGAACATGCCTATTTGCATAGAATCTTTCCTTTTTTGATGTGCACGAAATCTTGAGTGAATAAGGAGTGGAAATGCTGCATAAAAAGATTTGAAATGTGTGATTTGCTATTTTTGTCATATTTTATTTTAATTAAATGAATTAATGGGATAATAAACTCAATTAATTAATAAAAAATAAGAAAATAACTTCCCTTTGGGTCAATGGGTCGTGCATAGCTTTTGGGTGATGATTCTTGGAAGAAATTGTGGCCCATTAGCAATTTTGAGGCATTTGAAGCAAAGTTGATTTTTCAAAATTCCTAAAAATTTCCCAACTTCCACAAGGCATATCTTGCTCAATTTTTAAGCTTTGATCATGTTCTTGGACATTTTGGAAAGGTCTTGAAGTCCTCTAACCAATGTCTTTGGTCCCATGTCATTTTGATTTACCAATCTCAAGTTATGGTCTTTGACTTAAAGTGCCTTTTTGTTGACTTTTGAAAATGACCTATAATGTTGAGATTGATAACTTTTTGTGAGAGCATTTATTGTACTTGAAGTGTGAAGAGGAGTTGTAGGAAATGTCATTCTCTTCAAAATGAGCTTTGGATCGAATTTTTCTGATAAACCATGTGGAAGTTATGCCCTGGTCAATTTGTAGTTGACTTTTTCAACTGTCCAAATATAGAAACTTTTGCATCTTGAGACTTTTTGAGCCATGCCTTGAGAATCATGATCAAGAATTGATCAAATGATGCTTGTGGCTTCAAAATAAGATGTTGACCAAATTTTTTGACTTTTGACTGTAAAATGACCATTTTGCCCCTGCAGTTGACTGTTGAGCAATTAGGGTTTTTGACTGTGCAATTTTGTGCTGTAAGTCTTGAAACTTGGCATAAGGATGCTTGACAATGTTTATAGGAATGTGGGACTTGTTTGAACCCTTGGAAACTTCAACTTCTTTGCCAGAACCAAAACCCTAATTTTTGACTGTTAGGAGGCAATTGGACTGTGCAACTCTTGGGAGATTTTGAAGCATGATCTTAGCAAACCTTGAAGAATATGGGAGGGAAAATTTTGGGGTACAACACCAACCACAACCAAATCAGATGTTGGTAAGAGTCTGTTGATTTTTGAAACAGAAATGCAGGAATGGATCAATTCTTTGAAGCAAGCAAGTCAAGAGATCTCTAATCCTGCTGCTTTTGATTCTCTTTGGGAAAGATTCAGAAAATGGCTCAACTCTGAAACTCAGATGCTGAAAGAATTGGGTTATGAAAGGGCTCATCAGAACTTCAGTGATCAGCTTAAAGCCTTCCAATATTAAGTTCTGAGCCAATGGTGCAAGAAAGAAATCCTCCCGCTGGACAAAGCTCCCTGGGAAGAGCACCATCCTTCAGAAGTAGCTGAACCAGATTCAGATAGTCTCTCTTTGACTACTGCTCCAGAAGACATGATTGTAGCAGAAGAAGTGGTTCAATCAGAAGAGGCTGCAAAATGTTCTGAACAACATGCAACCCCTGAAGAGACACCAGCTTCCTCTCTAGTCATGCAAACTTTGGAAGAGTTGAAGAAAGAGAATGCTTTAATCCATGCCAGATTGGATAAGCAATAGGATACGAACAAAGAGATCAAAGGTATTCTGGATAAGCAAGAAGATACTACAAAAGAAATCAAAGACATTCTGGGAAAGCAGGAAGAGTCAAGCACTCAGATCAAGAGCTTGTTGGAAGCGTTGTTCACACATCTTCCCCCTCCTTCTTAGATTTTCTTTAAAACTGTTTATCTGTAATTTTTATCTTTACCTCCTTGTTTTTGAAACTTTTCATTTCATTCTATTTTCAATATAATTCATCTTTTTTGGCTCTGATTATATTGCTTTTTGATATCTGACAAAAAAGGGGAGAAAGTAAGATATTTTCAATAACAGTATACCGGGACAAAGTCTCAAACATTCTGAATATTTTAATCTCTACTTTCTGAAAAGTTTGAGCAGGAACATATTCTGATGGGAGATGCATCAAAAGCTCTAATGAAAAGGACCTTCAGAGAAGTAATTAACTCAGGGGGAGTCTCTCTTAAGCCTTTTGTTCTCTATTTCTCATTGAAAAATCTAGTTTTTGTCATCATCAAAAAGGGGGAGATTGTTAGAACATAGTTTGATTCTACAACCCTTAGTTATATTTTTGATGATAACAAACACAAAGAACAAATATGCACTCTAAAATTATGTTATTTTGTATGCAGAAGTTCTGACCAAAGCAGCATCAGAAGTTAAGCTATAGAAGCTCTCACGCTGAGGTAATCAGAATTTACGCTGAAGAATGATGATCAGAACCCGCGCTTAAGTGAAGAATACTCTGATTCTGAACAGAAGTAAGTCATCAATGTTATGAAGCATATTCAGCAGGCAAGACTGTAAGATTCTGAAGCGTTATTATTCAATTAAGACAACATCTCATGCAATAACTTCATTCAGACAGGATCTTCTCAATATGGAAACTGCTTAAATATCCATTATCACGCTTAATGTTGGACATGATTCCTTTTCCTATATAAACAAGCTAAGAGATCAAATCGTTCATGATTTCAACACACGACTGCTATACAATTCAAAACGTTGCAAGCTTACTCACTTACTTTCTACGCTCTAAATTTGTGTAAATTATCACAGTTGTGATAACTGTTTTTGTAACAAAAAACAACTATACACAGAATTCTTGTATCTTTGATTAAGATAGTTTTCCTTGAGATTAACCGGATCATGGTTGTACTCAAGAGGACTTTGACAGTTGTCAAAGTAGTGATTGTGATCTGTTTGTGATTAGTGGATTAAGTCCTCGTTGGAGAGAGGAGAAATCACCTTGACGGGTGGACTGGAGTAGTTTGAGATTAAACGAACCAGGATAAAAATATTGTATCATTGTGCATTTGATTTTAAGTTTTTCAACTCAACCCCCCCCCCCCCCCCCCCCCCCCCCTTCTTGTGTTTTTCACTTCTTCACATGTGGATTTCTTCACAAGTTAACTTGGACTTATTGTTACAATTGAGTTTGAGGTGCATTAATCAAGCATGTAAGTTGGAAGATCCATCCATGGTTGATCTCTTGAAATTTAAGCTACCAAGGCGAAATAATACAACATTTCAAACGTTATTCAAGGCATAAGATCACTTTCAATTTCAAATGGAAGATTCAAGTTCCAATTGATTCTATTTAAAATTTCCAGCAAAGTTCTTCACCCAATTTCAATTCAAAGTTCCATTAACTATTTCAAAACCTTTTCATTCCATATTCAACAAAAATTCCAACAAGTTCGTTCATTTACAAACTTACCAAGTCCTTTCAATTTCAAATATCATACACCATTTTTGTTCAAATTACATTCAAAACCTGTACAAATTCCATATGTGTCCATTACATAGTTCAATTACAAGATATATTCAAATTCATTCAAAGCTACAAGCACTACTAAAAAAAAGACATTTGAGAAAAAGTTTTTACATCGGGTATCAAAATATGTGATGTAAAAAATACAGTTAACAAACTTTTTACATCAGGTATTTATTTGCAATGATATAAAAAATAAGGGAATTTTTTTTTCCGTCACCTATTACATCGGGCAATCTCATCCACCGATGTAAAAGATTTCCAGAAAAAAAACACGGTGGCATTTTTGTAAATAAAAAACAAGGTGACAAAAACGTTAAAAAAATATAAGCAAGATATTACATCGGTTTAACTAAAAACCGATGTAAAAAATGCTCGCTTGAATTAATATATAAAATATATTAAAAAAATCATAAAAAACACGTGTAAAAAAAATATAAGCAAGATATTACATCGGTTTAACTAAAAACCGATGTAAAAAATGCTCGCTTGAATTAATATATAAAATATATTAAAAAATCATAAAAAACGCGTGTAAAAAAAAAAGAAGCAAGATATTACATCGGTTGGACTTTCCACCGATGTAAATGCCAACTCTTGTATCGGTTGGAGGTTCCACCGATGTAATAGCCAAAGTTTTAAAATATATTTAAAAAAATACAAAACGCGTGTATCAGTTGGACTTTCCACCGATGTAAAAGCCACACGCGTGTATCGGTTGGACTTTCCACCGATGTAAAAGCCACACGCTTGTATCGGTTGGAAAGTCCACCGATGTAAAAAAGTATAAAAATAGAATTCATATATTCTCGAACACTGTACAGCTCCTCCATTTTATGACCCATTTCTCCGACCCATTTTCTCCGCGACGCCCACCGCTGCCAACATCGTCAACGACTCACCGTCGCCGCCAACACCGTCAACGACTCCAACACCGTCAACGACTCACCGTCGCCGTGATGGCCACCGCTGCCCACCGCGACGCCCACCGCTGCCCACTGACGCTAGTAATGCCGTGAACGACTTCACCATCTCCGTTTCACGACTCCTCTCCGCCGATTGCCCTTCACGACTCCTCGCCGGCCGATTCACGCCCTTCACGACTCTTCGCTCGCCGTTTCAACTATAAGTGCAAATTTTTGTTCCATTCTTGTTACTATTATTATACTATTATTATACTATTATACTTTCTCCTATTTTTATGCTCACCAAATAAAAGCTCCTGCCAATTTTGTTGATTGTTCTGATCGAAAAAACTCTAAGTACTATGTTGTTGTTGTTCTGGTTATGTTTTTTATTTTGTTAATCTGTTTTGTTGGATTTTTCGTGGGTTAGTAAGGGTTTTAATGCGATTTGTTTTTATTTGCAGTATAGTGCTCGGTTCAATGCTGAAGCTGTGAGGAACTTTCTATACTCTCTCAACAATGGAACTATAGCCAAAAAGAAATTCAACTGTATGTATGCAATTTTGTTTTTCTCACAACGCAAATATATCGTAGCTATACATGTTTTTGTGTCAAATTGTTTGGCCTTTGCATTGTTTGGCCTTGTTTCTTACTGACTCTCCATGACAATTGTCTTACTTTTGCATGTTGCTATAACAATTTCAATTTCCATTTGCATTGTGAGTCCAACAGCTAAATATAAAGGAAGACTTGGAAAAACTATAGTGACAACTTGCAATCTCGGAATCTCGGAATCTCCATTTCACGACTCCTCGTCGGCCGATTCACGCCCTTCACGACTCTTCGCTCGCCGTTTCAACTGTAAGTGCAAATTTTTGTTTGAAAATGAGTGATTAGCATTATTCCTCTTTGAGTTTATATTTAAAGTATGTTAGATTGTAAGAAGAGATTGAAAAGAGAGAAATAGTGGAAGGGAGTATCTAAATTTTTATAAATAATTAATATTCTAATTATGTTACCAAATAGTTGTTCAACGATATTTGGTTTAAAACCAATGTTTTGCCAAATTTTGCTTATCAATTCGTTGTTACAGTCTCATTACTATTACTATACTATTATAAATTACACTTTGTTACTCGTGTGTTTTATACTTTGTTCCATTCTTGTTACTATTATTATATTATTATATTTGAATCCCTTTCTCCTATTTTTATGCTCACCAAATAAAAGAAGTGGAAAATTTAGAAACATATGACAAAAGAATTAATGGTCCTCTCAGAAACACACTATTTATCTTTAACCTATCAAACTTAATAGAGTTATCACCTTGCCATTGAAATTTGATTTTATTTTTCTTTCTCCGCGAAGCAGCGCAACTTGCAATCTCAGAATCTCCGTGAAGTAGCGCAGCCGCGGGCACACCGTTCGTCAGACCTTCCTCCGTGTGAACATAGTTATGGATCGTAGTTGGATGAGAGCTAATCGATTAAGTGACGAGTACGAACATGGAGTGATGGAATTTCTACAGTTTGCTGAAAGTAATGCTGACAAAAGTCTTCCTACGCTTTTTCTCTGTCCATGTATTCGTTGTGCAAATAAAGAACCAAAACGTAGTAAGAAAGAAATCATGGATCATCTAATTTGTGTAGGGATTTGTCAAAGTTATACAAAATGGATATGGCACGGTGAAGTAGTAGCAAAGTCAAACGTGTCTCAAAGAGATGATGTTAGTGTAGAAATGGATGATCGTCTAGAAGACATGATGTGTGATATTGGACAAGATTCGTTTAAGAGGGTGTTGTACCCCAAAATTTGCCCTCCCATAATCTTCAAGGTTTTGCCAAGCATCACCTCAAATGGCTCAAGTCTACTCAAGGGCTACACAGTCAACCATCCTCCTAAGCCAGTCAAATTAGGGTTTTGGTTCTTGCAAGGAAGTTGAGGTTTTCAAGGGCTCAATCAAGTCTCCTATGCTCATACACATTGTCAAGCACCTACATGTCAAGTTTCAAGGCTCACAAGGTCAAGTTGCACAGTCAAAAACCCTAATTGCTCAACAGTCAACTGTAGGGGCAAAATGGTCATTTGGCAGTCAAAAGTCATAATTTTTGGTCAACATCTTATTTTGAAACCACAAACATCATTTTATCAATGCTTGATCATGATTCTCAAAAGTATGGCTCAAAAAATCTCAAGATGCAAAAGTTTCTATTTTTGGAC
The DNA here is from genome assembly GCA_948472305.1 of Vicia faba. NCBI lineage: Eukaryota > Viridiplantae > Streptophyta > Magnoliopsida > Fabales > Fabaceae > Vicia > Vicia faba. Next base: position 140,582 of record CATIWC010001017.1, read on the forward strand.
AGTTGAAAAGTCAACTGTAACTTGACCAAGGCATAACTTTTTCATGGTTCATCAGAAAAATCCCATCCAATGCTCATCTTGAAGGGGAGGACATTTCCTACAACTCATCTTCACATTCCAAGTCCAATAAATGCTCTCACAAAAAGTTATCAATTTCAACATTATAGGTCATTTTAAAAAGTCAACAAAAAGGGACTTTAAGTCAAAGACCATAACTTGAGATTGGTAAATCAAAATGACATGGGACCAAAGACATTGGTTAGAGGACTTCAAGACCTTTCCAAAATTTCCAAGAACATGTTCATAACTTCAAAATTGAGCAAGATATGCATTGGAGAAGTTGGGAAATTTTTGTGAAATGGCCAAAATCATTTATCCTTGAAATTTCATTTTTGACAAAAGGGGCCCACTTTTTCCATTTGAATCAGCTTGGCCATGCTTCCCACGTGTCCCACATTTTATTTCAAATTTTAAAATTAATTTTTTCATTTTTATTTGATATTATTGGATTTAATTCATTTTAAATCCTTTAAAATCAAATAAAAATCAAGAAGGTTAATTAAGGGGCATATTTGGTCTTGATTAGCTTTGAATCATCATTATACAACATCCCAAATTCGTTTCAAGGCCTAATCAAGCAAGAATTCAAAATTGGTACAAAGATGGAAAGTTTGTTAATGGAGGTTTATGGAAAAATCTTATGTATGAATGCAAGGCTTCAAGGCCCTTAATTCCAATTGAAATACATTACATATGGCATATACAAGTGATCAGACAGAGGAACAAGACCTAAGCTATGCAAAAACTCAAAAACCAACTTTGCATTTTCTCTCAAAAAATTCAAAACTGAAAACACACATAGAGCACGTTTCAAAGCCTCAAAACCATCCCAATTCATTCCTGACGCATCAAGGAAGCTTTTCCAATCAAAATCATAATCCCTAACCTCAAGAACTGGTAGCACGAAGTCACCCTGTTCAGACATTTTTTCATATTCGTATTCATATTTTCATGCCATGTTAATGCATTCTAATGATTGATTTATATTAAGCTGATTGTTCTAAAGCTATTGGCATTCTTTGATTGAGTTTTTAAGCCATATACACGAATCCACCATGAAAGCTGCCTAGGGTTTCAGAGGTTTGAAATTGGGGTTTCTTTCCCATGGAAAAATTGGCCATTCAAACCTACATCATTGAACTCAGGACGTTCAGACGAAGCAATTGATCATATCGCGCCCTTTTTCTTTTTCACTATGGCCTATTCGCTATTTTTTGCAGATGGTGTTCTGGGGGGGGTTTAAAACCCCCGCTATCTCATTTTATTACAGGAACAAATGGAGACGAAGGCTAGCGTGGCTAATGGTCATTGGGTGGTTCATAATTCTGGCGCGTTTTTTTGTTTGTATACCACTAATTCCCGTTTTACGTTATATTGTTTATTTTCCATTTCATATCCAAAACGCGCTGATAGCTCAATTGGCAGGCATATGGTTTGGTAAACGCTGGGACCTGGGTTCGAATCCCAGGTCCCCTCAAATTATTTCTATTATTTTGTTTAACCCTTTCCCATGCAGTGCACCCTTTAGTGATCCATCATACACCCAGCATTTGTGCTTGCCATGTGTCTCTAATGATCAATCCAATGGCCAAGACCTGCAGTCCACCATGCACGCTGTCAAACGCTCCATACACAATTCCAAAAAGTCAATGAAGGCCTGGATAGCAGTGGGCCTGATTGCTTCAAAGACCTCCCCAATTTGGGTCAACACCCCCATGTTTGCCTTTCCTTTCTCTATTTTTATTCTTTTCTTTTATTTCTTTTAATTATATTTTTTGTTTTATTTAATTCCATAAAATTAGTTTTATAATATAAAAATACAAAAAAATCAGAAATCATAAAAATAAAAATATATTTTATTAAATGTTATTTTGTAAATAAATTTTGTTAACCAATTTAGTTTTAATTTTAGGTTTAATTTTAATGTTTTTTTTAATAAACCAAAAAAATGTAGAAATTAGGGTTTTAATACTTTTATTCTTTTTCCTTTTTTACCATTCTTAATTATTAATTATTTTTGTAAATAAAATTGTCATTTAATTAATTAGGGTAAATTAAGTAACAACTTAAACATTTTTTCTTTAATAATTAAAAACAATTTAGAATTAGGATTTCTTTCAATTTTAATTTTCTTTATTCTCATTAAATTTCATAAATACAAAAACATCAAAAATAGGTTCTTTTCTTTATTTAATTTAATTAAATTTAATAATTTCAATTCAATTCCTTAAAGGGTCCAACGCCCTCGCACTTTCGCTTCTACTTTCTTTTCGCGCGTTTATTTACATTTTTCTTTTAAATATTATGTAATTTCCCCAAGGCCTTGTAATAATAATTAGAGACTTATTTACTTTCTGTACTTTTATTCAAATCGGGTCTTGGTTTAATTTGGCGATGTAGACCCGCGCCTTGTAATAGCGTAGGACCTTTACTTTCCGCATTTTAATTCCCGCACCTTTTAACTGTTAATAATCACATGAAAGAATGAATGCCCAAATAAAATCTAAGCGTAGCTCACCCAATGCATGACAAGATAAATAATAACTGAAAATGACACACAATTCACACACCACTCTTAGGGTACGCCTCACTGTTGCCTTGCCCCTCGAAACGTGGTCGTCGAGTACAGGACGTCTTAGTAAGTCCTTATGTCCATGAACATGGCATAAGGGTAGCTTCTAAGGTGTCCTACCGTTGCTCTGGTGATCACACTGTTGCCTTGCCCCTCGAAACGTGGTCGTCAAGTATAGGACGTCTTAGTAAGTCCTTATGTTCCATTGATCTAGTTGCCTCGAACGGTTGCCTCGGAACAAGTTGCCTCGAAACAAGTTGCCTCGGAAAAGTTGCCTCGGAATAAAAAGATCAATGGCATAAGGGTAGCTTCTAAGGTATCTTACTATTGCCCGGTGACCACACTGTCCCTAACCCTCGAATTGACCCGAACACCTCCAACGGTGGTGCTACCTACCTCTCAATGGTGGGATGGCACTACCTTAAGGACATTTACACAGACTAATTCTTTAGGGTAGGTAGATGACTCGTAGATACTTGCTCTAATTCAAAACAAATAAAAAAAAACTTCTTTTCACACCGACACTTTGCAAAAAGCTTTCAAAAACAACTTTTCAAACACTCTTGAGGACTGATACAAGAGTCGAACTGAAATTTTCAAAGAAACTTTTTTCAAAACCCACTCACACTTGAAAAGCAAACAAACATTTTGAAAACATAATGAGCAAGTATCTAAGAGCCCGTGGATAACCACGGATAGAAAGGGTGCTAACACCTTCCCTTTCTATAAATCTACCTCCCGAACCGAGAGCTAATCTCAATAAGGAATTTTTCTGTGCTTTTGTCCTTTCCATATTGGAGAAAATAAAAGACGGTGGCGACTCTTGCTTACCGCGACATTTCGTGAACCAGCGTTAAACAGTCAGTTCCAGATCCACCGATCACAGAACTGGCGACTCTGTTGGGGATATTTTAAAGTGAGGTGTACCTTAGGACTAAGATCACTGTGTTTTCAATTGCTTTGACTTGTTTGCTTTAAATTGTGGGACTGTCTTGGGAGTTTTATAGATCCTAACCCGGATCTGGGGATACCTTCTTAGAAAGTAGCAACAAGGCTGTGAGGGAACTGTGTGGGGTATACCGACATGGTTGAAACAGTCTGCTACGTTGATGTGGCACTTTGGTGTGTACCGGTAACCCTTGAGTTCGGTCAAGGAGAGTACGGAGCCTCCATGTGGTGTCGTGAAGCATCAACTGACCTTAGGAACCTTAATTGAACTATCTTGGCCTCTTTAGGGTAGTGAGATAACTGACTTTGGTGCAGTCCGAGGTTGGTTGATACTCGATACTACACTCAATTGAGGGTTGCTTTCCTGGAATATTTCGGTCGCCAGTTCAGTGGCTAAATCGAAACGATGAACAATGAAAGCAATCCAGTGATATTGGGACCCTTAGAACCCGGTTACTTCTAATAGGACAGGTTGAACCCACCAACTTCAAGAGGGTAACACCCAGACCCCATGCAGGCCTAAACTCTAAGGGTTTCTCTTGTGTGACTTGTGTGCCTTCCAACTTGACTATTTGCATGCTTGTTCTCTAACACTTGGGTTCTTGTAGGTTTTGTTTACAGTCCTTAATTGGGACTCATAACAGGGTTTACCTACATTGCCCATGCATAGCATAACATCATACCATTGCATAAGGACTAATCCATTTCAAGGATCTCAAGGGTCTATGATGCAAGTCATGATGAACCAACCGTCCAGCAAGGAGCAAAGAGGATTTATTTTCCTCTAGCCAAGGTTGATAACTTGAGTCAGGGGCTATGACCCACTCGATATGGTGAGCCTTGACTCTTGAAAAAAAGGACTCTCAACAATATGCAGTTCCTTCAATCAAGCCACCGGATTCAAATTCTAACAAGCTTCTTTGTTTATCCCGCGAGGTCCTTGAAAACATTGCATGCATATCATACATATCATTTCATTACAGGTACACTTGTTGCAGGTCACTTACCTTCTTCGTTGTTTATTTCAGCAGTCATCATGAATCCTGAACCATCCAATGGACAAGCTATCAAGGCCCTCCAGGCCCAGAATGCCCAGTTCCAGGAGCTGATTGTGAACCTAGCCCAGGGTCAAAAGGAATTGAAGACTCTGATTCAGAAAAAGAAGAAGAAGAGGACTGTTTTGTTCAACCCTAGACGCAGATCTGGGAACACACTACAGAATGAAGTTGAGAGGACTACTCCATCTGTGGGGGAAGGCAGTCACCAAGGGAGAGAGGTTCCTAGCCCTGTGGTCTCTGACACCGAGACAGACTTTTATGATGAACAGTACCCCCCTGTTGAGGACCGGTACAAGCAACTAGAGGATCGTATGGAAATTCAACAAGTGCCTGGGTTGGATTTCAGAGACCTGGGTCTATCTTCTGGTGTGGTGATCCCACACAAATTCAAGGTTCATTCTTTTGCTAAGTATGATGGGGCATCCTGTCCCAGGCTGCATCTCAGGTCTTATGTGCGGAAGATTCAACCATACACTATGGACAAGAACTCGTGGATCCATTTCTTCCAGGAGAGTCTTTCAGGGACTCATCTCGAATGGTTCTATCAGCTGGATGGAACCAAGGTTCGTAACTGGGAGGAGTTGGCTACTGCTTTTTACAAGCAGTATCAGTATAATGCCGACCTCGCTCCTACACGTACCCAACTCTAGGGTATGTCGTTAGGATCGGGAGAAGGTTTCAAAGAATATGCGCAGAGATGGAGAGACCTTGCTGGGAGGGTACAACCACCTTTGACTGACCGGGAACTCGTTGATATGTTCTTGGGGACCCTATCCGGGCCGTTCTTCAATCATCTCATTGGTAATTCATCTGCAGGTGTGATCGGTGGATCTGGAACTGACTGTTTAACGCTGGTTCGCGAAATGTCGCGGTAAGCAAGAGTCGCCACCGTCTTTTATTTTCTCCAATTGGAAAGGACAAAAGCACAGAAAAATTCCTTAAAGAGATTGCTCTCGGTTCGGGAGGTAGGTTATAGAAAGGGAAGGTGTTAGCACCCTTTCTATCCATGGTTATCCATGGGCTCTTAGATACTTGCTCATTTGTGTTTTCAAAATGGATTGTTTGCTTTTCAACTGTGGGTTTTAAAAAGTTTCTTTGAAAATTCCAGTTCGACTCTTGTATCGGTCCTCAAGAGTGTTTGAAAAATTGCTTTCGAAAGCTTTTTGAAAATGTGTTGGTGTGAAAAGTATTTTTGAATTTGTTTTGAATTTAGAGCAAGTATCTAGAGTCGTCTACCTACCCTAAGGAATTCGTCTGTGTAAATGTCCTTTAAAGTAGTGCCATCCCACCATTGAGAGGTAGGTAGCACCACCGTTGGAGGTGTTCGGGTCAATTCGAGTTTGTAGGGACATGGTGATCACCGGAGCAATGGGAAGACACTTTAGAAGCTACCCTCATGCCAGGTTCCCGGATCATGAGGACTTACTAAAACATCCTCTACTCGACGACCACCTTTCGAAAGGCAACAGTGAGGCGCACCCTAGGGGTGGTGTGTGCGAATTGTGTGTTATGTTTCAGTTATTTGTCTTGTCATGTTTGTCGTGTGCTACGCTTGATTTTAATTAAGACATTCATTCTTGCATGCTTTTTAACAGTCATAAGTTACGGGAAAATAAATCTAAGGCTATTACAAATGGCGCGGGTCCACATCGCCAAAATTAAACCGGACCCGATTTAGCGGAAAAATAAATAATGCGAAGAAATAAAGTGCGAAAAGTAAATTACAACGCCTTGGGGCAATTACAAAATTATAGTAAGCGATAATAAAATAAACGCGCAATTAAACGGTTAATGACGGGCGTTGGACCCTTTTGCAAATAATTAAAAGTTAATGAGCATTAAAAATAAAATAATAAAAAAAGGAAATTAAATGTTTTTGATATTTTGTATTTCTTAAGATTTAAAAAGAAAAAGGAGTTAATAAAAATTAAATTAAACGGCAAACCCTAATTCTAATATTTTTTATTTATTAAGAAAGAATTAAATTAAAGATCTAAATCAAACCTAAAATTTATTATATACAATTTTAATTATGAAAATAATAAATAAATAATATTGTGAGAAATAAAAATTAAAAAGACCTTAAAACTATCAATTAATCTAATTCTACATGTTTTTGGATTTTCATAAAAAAGAAATTAACATTGAAAACCTAATTAAATTAAATAATTATAAGTACTTATTATGAAAATAATTAAAATTAAAAAATTCTATTTTTATTTGGACATTTTATTTTTTATGATGTTTTTCTGTATTTTTGTAAAAAAGATATTTAATTTAAATCAGAAAATAAATAAACAAATAAACAATTAAAAATAATAAAAGATAAAAAAATAGAAAAAGATAGAACCAGGGGGGGTTTGCTGTCCCCTTATGGAGGTGTGAATTTGAGAGGCCTGGCCCAATAACGTTGGAACTTGGTTGACTTTTTGAATCCCATGCTACGCGTCTGACTCATGCCTAGGGTGTACCATGAAGCCTGGACATTGATTTGATCATTGTGGACGCGTGTATGGTGAGATGCTGATGGAACACGGTACGTACCAACGTTATGCCTGCATGTGAATTTGTTTTGAAAAATAATATAGCAAACGTACAGACCTGGGACTTGAACCCAGGTCTTGGAAGTCACATGCCTTAGTCCCTGCCAGCTGAGCTACGCCAATTCATTTAACATATAATATATCATAAATAATATAAAAGCAAAATAACGCTAACTGATGAAACACGCGCGAATTTCAAATTGTCCAGTGGTTGATGGACACGTCTTCATCTCCTCCACTATCCCTGTAAAACAAAACCTATAGGCAACGGTTTCATTGCGTTGCCTAAACCCCTGTATCAAAAAATAGCGAATAGAATTCTACTGATCAGAAATCCATCGCGAGTATACCATCTTGATCGTCCAGACGCATTGAGTTTCGTGGTCTTAGTCTTGTTGCTTAATTTTTCTGTAGGAGAGAAACCCTCTTTTTGAGTTCTTGAAACCCTAACAACCATTCATGGTGGATTCATGTTTATGCCACAAAAATTCAATTATCTATCATGGTTAGTTCACAAACTTCACAAGGAGTAAGAATATACAAATAAAAATGCAAAAGGATGTCTAAATCATGCTATACGATTTCAAGATGTTCTTGATACGGTTTGAGTTCCAGATACCAGTTCAAGGCGTTTGAGTTGATGCCAATGGTTGGAATATGTCCAGGAATGTATGAGAATGCTAATGGGATCAAAATCGAAGCTTGAATTGACCTCTAATGCACTTTTCAGTTTTGAGTTTTTTGTGAGTTTTCAAGAATGCCAAACTGTGTTATGCGCAGCTTTTCCAGTCCTCTCTCATTAGGGTTCTCATTCTGAGTATCTATAGAGGCTATTAGGTCAACAAACTTAGTACAAATCCCTTGCAATTATGGATTAAGATATTTGATTTGTTTAAAAATCTTTTTGAATCTTTTTCTATGGCTTTTGTACCAATTTGCATCCAATCACCCCAAATCTTTCCTCATTTGCCTTCACACGAAATATTGAGCCTATAATGTGTATAAAAAGATTTTTTAGATTAGGTTTGATATTTTTCATATATTAAAATCATTTAAATGAATATAAATTAATATTAATTCAAATAAATAATTAAAAAATATGAGAATACTTCCCTTTGGGCCTAGTGGTCGTGCATAGGCTTGGCATGAAGAAATTTGGAAGAAAATTGGGCCCATTTGCATTTTTAGGCCTTTTGCATCAATGTTGACTTTCAAAAATTTCCAAAAATTTCCCAACTTCTACAAGGCATAACTTGGTCAATTTTTAAGCTTTTCACATGTTCTTGGACATTTTGGAAAGGTCTTTGAGTCCTTTAACCAATGCCTTTGGTCCCATGTCATTTTGATTTACCAATCTCAAGTTATGGCCTTTGACTTAAAGTCCCTTTTTGTTGACTTTTGAAAATGACCTATAATGTTGAAATTGATAACTTTTTGTGAGAGCATTTCTTGGACTTGGAACATGAAGATGAATTGTAGGAAATGTTTTTCTCTTCAAAATGAGCTTTGGATGGCATTTTTCTGATAATCCATGTGAAAGTTATGCCCTGGTCAATTTCAGTTGACTTTTTCAGCTGTCCAAATATAGCAACTTTTGTATCTTTGATGATTTCTGAGCCAAATTTTGAGAATCATGATCAAGCATTGATCAAATGATGTTTGTGGCTTCAAAATGATATGTTGACCAAAAATTTGAACTTTTGACTGTCAAATGACCATTTTGCCCCTACAGTTGACTGTAGTGCAATCTAGGGTTTTGACTGTGCAATTTTGAGCTGAATGCCTTGAAACTTGATATGAGGACACTTGACCATCTTTGTAGGCATATGAGACTTGATTGGGCCTTTGAAAAGTTCATTTGCTTGACCAGAACTCAAACCCTAGTTTTGACTGTCTAGGAGACAGTTGAGTTGTATAGTCCTTGGGGAATTTTGTGACCTTGACCTGACAAATCTTGATGAATATGGGAGGGCAAATTTTGGGGTACAACAGTTGCCCCTGTTCAATCTTCTTAGACCTGAGGATGTAGATTGGCTGACGTGCCTTTCGTGATCCGAGGGTAGAAGATGATTGGACACTAGAGTGCCCAGAAATTTGCGCTCACATAGTAGCCATGATGATGAGGGAATGGGCTTATAGATGCCATCTTAGAGGTTGCTGGATAGGATGATGGGCTTATAGATGTGTCCTGACTGGTTACAGGAGCTGAGTTTGGAGCTTCAAACGCTGATGGATGAACCAGGGATGGTTACTGCCTTAGCGTGAATGGTAAGAGAACCTTGGATGATTTTAATTTCAACAACGCTCGTTGAGAAAAATCTTGGCGAGAATTACCATCTTCGTAGTGTCAGGAAGAGAACCAAAGGACATTATAATCTCAAAGGGAGTCACCTCACTCGCCGTTGGAGAGGGAACTATAGGAAATTATAATCTGAAAGGAAATATCACCTCACTCGCCGTTGGAGAGGGAAACATCTTGAAAGGGAATTACCACCTCACTCGCTGTTGGAGAGGGGACCATAAGAGAATATCACCTCACGCTCATGCCGGAGAGGGAAACATCTGAAGAAGGAATTACCACCTCACACGCCGTTGGAGAGGGGGCCATAAGAGAATATCACCTCACGCTCATGCCGGAGAGGGGAACATCTGAAGAAGGAATTACCACCTCACACGCCGTTGGAGAGGGGACCACAAGAGAATATCACCTCACGCTCATGCCGGAGAGGGGAACATCTGAAGAAGGAATTACCACCTCACACGCCGTTGGAGAGGGGACCATAAGAGAATATCACCTCACGCTCATGCCGGAGAGGGGAACATCTGAAGAAGGAATTACCACCTCACACGCCGTTGGAGAGGGGGCCATAAGAGAATATCACCTCACGCTCATGCCGGAGAGGGGAACATCTGAAGAAGGGTTTCTGGAAGCAGTATCAGAACGTCACCATCGCTGGGCTTACATCTGAAACTATATCGAGAAGGGATTCTTGAAGCAGTATCAGAACGTCACCATCGCTGGGTTTACATCCGAAACTATATCGAGAAGGAAATCTGGAAGCAGTATCAGAACGTCACCATCGCTGGGTTTACATCCGAAACTATATCGAGAAGGAAATCTGGAAGCAGTATCAGAACGTCACCATCGCTGGGCTTACATCTGAAACTATATCTAGAAAGAATTGCATTAGTTGATAATAAACATTTTTGTATTGATCTTTTTCCTGAAAGGCAAAACATAATTGTATGCAAAGTCATGATGCACGCACTGTATGTCTTCAAAATTAATGAGATTCGTGCCATATGATGCATATGCATGCTATAATGTACGAAGATGTGACGCTTTATGAATGTATGTTTTTGTCTAGGGAAAATAAATCCTTGACGGGTGCCGGGAAGTCGTATCCTGGGCTGATGTTGAAAAATAGCTTTGCTTCCGCTGGGGAGGATAGCTGCAAGTATACCGTTAGGAGAAGATAACTCCGTTGGGGAATAAACTTGGCAAATGGAGGATTCTGCGGGGAGAAAAAGATATTCTAGCGACCATGCTGGGAAGAAATACTCTGTGGGGAGATGCTTTTGCTGAATTGTTGAGGATGACTCGCTGAGGATACCTTGCTGTATTGGAAGTATGAATGGACTTCGCTGGGGATAAGAAGATCTTGTCGACGACGCTCTTTCCGTGGCTTTTGGCTGAGGATAACCCAGTTATATCCTGTTAAGGAAATAACTCTTTAAATCAAGCCGGGCGACGCGTTCGTGTTCTGCGAGGGGGGTAATCTTATTGCTTGGGGGATATGTGGATTCCAACTCTCCTGGGGAAGCTTTGATATGTTGGGATGTTCTTCAACGGAACCTACCCTGATGCCTTGGAGGATAGAACAGTCAGACTGCTCAGACCAACCTTTATTGCCCCTGTTTCTTGTGGGATGCTGATAGTTGTTGATGGACAAACCTTCTTCTGGCAGACAGATGACAAGAAGGCGGGACATAGTCGTACGCTTTAATCCCTAACTTTTGCCTGGACCGCCCTTTCGGGTTTTCAGTCCACTGGGATACCCATTTTTGCCCAAGCCGCCTTTTCAGGTTTTCGACTTGCCGGGTGTACAGATTTTTCTTCATTTCATCCCTTCATTTTGCCCGAACCCTTTTGGTTCGCCGGGAAGCCCTTATTTCTGCCTAGGTGTGTCAACCTAGCGGGTCTTTGATTATGCGTAGTATTTTTTCGACTATGCCCACGCTCTTAGAATACAGGTAGGTGCCCCTGGCTGCTTGTGTTTCCATATTACCAGAAGGTGTCTGGTCGTGCAAGATTCGTTGCTGGAATGCCCCAAGTGACTTAGGCAGAGATTTGCCCCAGGCTTTTTGACCTTTTGAGAGATTCTCCGAATCTTGATTGGACTGCCCCAGATGATGGACAATAATCACGTCTGCCCCTTGGTTGGAAGTGCTTTTGTTCACTAGGTATTTCTCGTGCGAATTTCCCTGCTGTTCAAACAAAAAGTCATATGCAAACAAAGTTATGTTAAAAATGCAAAGCTCATGTCTGTCTTGAGAATTTTGAAAGTGCATTCTTTTTCATAAAACAAGTGAATGTTTGTAAAAACATGATGTCAACTCGTTATTTTACCGTAAGCCTTCAGGAGTCAGGATACCTTTCGTAACAGTATGCTTTCGAACTAACCCATGCTTCAGCTAGGACTTTTAAGGGTTATATCGTGGCCTGGTTCACGGTTTAAGAAACAAAGGATAAAGGCTCAAATTTTATTTGTACCCACCCGCTCTTCGTGATGTTCTTCAATCCTAAACTCAGCTAATCGTGCGTTAGACCTTGTTGAGTCTTTGCTTTGATATACCAGTGATGGTTCGGATACTGACGATTTATTTTGATTAGGCAGTCATTTCCTTTTTTGTTGAGGGTTTGTAAGACCTCTTTCTTTTTGATTTTTGTTATCCCTTTTTTTTGCCTGAACTGTTTCCTTTTTGGAATTACAGTCAGCGGGATGCCCCAGTTTTGTAAGTCTCCTTCATGGGTTTTGACTTAATGGGTTTTTTATTTTTGAATTTTGATGATGACTGCCTGTCTTTTTGATTGTTCTGAACCATCACTGTCTTTCTTTGTTTTATAAGGACCTCTTTGGTGCCATTCGTTATGCACTTGGATCAACTGAGAGAACTACCCTGCCCCAAGTTATGATTAAGGGTTTTGATTTTCGAAAGTAAAAACTCCTACTTCTTTGGCTCTGATGGGTCGACGAGGGATTATCATCCTTATAACTCCAGTGTTTAGGGGTTGAAATAATGCCTGTACCTCATAAGCGGGGTCCGTTCAAAAGTATACTGTAATGATCGCGGTATCGTTTTCGTCATCCTCCCTCAAGAGGCTCAGAATTATTAACCAAGAGTTGACATCAGAAAAAATATGAAAAGGATATAATAAAAATAATTGTATTAATTTCTCAAAACAGACATATGCGATGCATTAATAGAATAAAAGAGTTTGCTATGACATTAATTGTTTGTATAAGCAATGAAAAATACAACTCAAAAAAATTCAAATAAACAAAAGCCTTCAATGATTGGGCAATGGAGCAGAGATTATGTTCGGAGTCTCTGGCACTTCAAACTGAATCTCTCCAGCGTCGATCATATCTTGAATCTTATTCTTGAGAGGCCAGCAATTGTCTGTAGTATGCCCCGGGCTATCAGAATGGTATGCGCACCTATCGTTGGGATGATAGTTGGGTGCAGAAGTGTTCGGATTCCGAAGAGGAGCCCTTAAGGTGATCAACCCTGCCTTCAACATTTGTTGCAGCGCTTGATCCAACGACATGTTGAGTCTGGTATACTGTCGTTTCTCCTTGCGCTGCTGCCCCTGTCCTTGTTGAGCAGGTCCGGGATTGGAGATTTGGATTGCCCCTGCCTCATGACGGCCTTTTTTACCGTGCACAGCATTGGATTCTTTCTTTCCATGATGAGGCTTTTTATCAGCAGGTGCAGCCTCTTGAATTTTCCCAGACCGGATGCCAGCTTCAATTCTCTCACCCGTCAAGATGAGGTCTGTGAACCCAGCAGAAGAATTCCCGATGAGATGGTTGAAAAATGGCCCAGATAGGGTCCCCAAGAACATGTCCACAAGTTCCCGATCAGTCAGAGGTGGTTGTACCCTTCCAGCGAGATCCCTCCATTTCTGAGCGTACTCCTTAAAACCTTCGCTTGATCCTAACGACATACCCTGGAGTTGGGTACGCGTAGGAGCAAGGTCGGCATTATACCGGTACTGCTTGTAGAAAGCAGTAGCCAACTCCTCCCAGTTACGAACCTTGGCCCCATCGAGCTGATAGAACCATTCGAGATGAGTCCCTGAAAGACTCTCCTGGAAGAAGTGGATCCATAAATTCTTGTCCACCGTATATGGTTGAATCTTCCGAACATAGGACCTTAGATGCAGCTTGGGGCAAGATGCCCCGTCATACTTAGAGAAGGATGGTGCTTTGAACTTCCGGGGAATAACCACACCAGTTGACAAACCCAAATCTCCAAGATCCAACCCAGGTACCTGTTGAACTTCCATAGCCTTCATCCTATCCTCCAACTGTTTGTACTTGTCCTCAGCCGGAGGGTACTGTTCGTCGTCGAAATCTGTTTCATTGTCGGAGGCCTCTGGACTGGGCACCCTTTCCTCTGGATGACTGCTTTTTCCCACAGATGGGGTTGTCCTCTCAGTTTCAATTTGTGGTGCATTCCCAGATCTGCGTCTAGGGCTGAACAAGACAGTCCTCTTTTTCTTCTTGTCCTTCTTCAAGAGCAGAGCTTTCAGATCTTGCTGCCCCTGGGTCAGACTCATGATCAGCTCTTGGAATTGGGCGTTCTGAGCTTGGAGGTCCTTGATAGTCTGCTCGGCTGATGATTCAGGATTCATGGCGATCGGCTGAAATAAACAGCGAGGAAGGGTAAGCAACCTGTCAAAGGGATACCTGCAATGCAATGAGATGTATGACATGCATGCAATGATTTCAAGGACCTCGCGGGGTAAACAGAGAAACTTTGTTAGAATTTGGAACCGATAGCTTGATTGAAGGCACTGCATATTGTTGAGAGTCCTTCATCAAGGGTCAAAGGCTCACCATATCCAGTGGGTCATAGCCCCTGACAACCTTGGCTAGAGGAAAATAAATCCTCTTTGCCCCTTGCTGGGATCATTGATTCACCATGACCTGCATCACAAGCCCTTGAGATCCTTGAAATGGGTTAGGATGTATGCAATGGTATGCAATGGTATGATGTCATGCTATGCATGGGGTGAAGTAGGTAAACCCTGTTATGAGTCCCAATTAAGGACTATAAACAGACCCTGCAAGAAATTCAGTATCCTGTTATGAGTCCCAATTAAGGGCTATAAACAAAACCTGCAAGAGATCTAGTAACCCTGTTATGAGTCCCAGTTAAGGACTATAAACAACACCCGCAAGAAATTTGGTCAACCCTGTCATGAGTCCTAGTTAAGGACTATAAACAAGACCTGCAAGAAATTTGGTAAACCCTGTCATGAGTCCTAGTTAAGGACTATAAACAGAACCTACAAGTGGTTAGTATACCCTGTTATAGGTCCCGATTAAGGACCATGAACAAAACCTGCAAGACATCAGGGGTCAGATAACAAACATGCAAGTAGGCAAGTACGAAGGCACACAAGTCACACAAGACAAGCCCTTAAAGTTCAGGCCAGCATGAGGTCTAGGTATTACCCTCTTTCAGTTTGTTGGTTAAGACCTGTCCTATCAAAAGTAACCGGGTTCTTAGAGGATCCCAATATCATTGACTACCCTCAATCGGTCATAACTCCAGCATCGCAATCTTTTCTTGCGGCCGGAACCATCACGAGAGTTTAGCCTCAATGGGCGTAGCATACTGCTACTGTTCTAAAGGCCAAGTTGTGTCAATTAAGGTTCTAAGGTTGTTGGTGCTTAATGACTCCTTAGAAGACCCATATTCTCCTCGTTGCAACACAAGGGATATCGGTACAGACTAAGGTGTCACACCAACGTAGCCACTGCTTCACCTGTGTCGGTCTACGCCGGACAGGTCCCTCACAGCTTATGCTACCTAACAGGGTATCCCCAGATCCGGGTTAGGATCTATGTAACTCCGATGCAACCCATAATAGTAAAGCAAGCAAATCAATACAATTGAAAACACAGTTATGAACTAGCCCTAAGGTACACCTCACTTTAAAAAGATATCCCCAGCAGAGTCGCCAGTTCTGTGATCGGTGGATCTGGAACTGACTGTTTAACGCTGGTTCGCGAAATGTCGCGGTAAGCAAGAGTCGCCACCGTCTTTTATTTTCTCCAATTGGAAAGGACAAAAGCACAGAAAAATTCCTTAAAGAGATTGCTCTCGGTTCGGGAGGTAGGTTATAGAAAGGGAAGGTGTTAGCACCCTTTCTATCCATGGTTATCCATGGGCTCTTAGATACTTGCTCATTTGTGTTTTCAAAATGGATTGTTTGCTTTTCAACTGTGGGTTTTAAAAAGTTTCTTTGAAAATTCCAGTTCGACTCTTGTATCGGTCCTCAAGAGTGTTTGAAAAATTGCTTTCGAAAGCTTTTTGAAAATGTGTTGGTGTGAAAAGTATTTTTGAATTTGTTTTGAATTTAGAGCAAGTATCTAGAGTCGTCTACCTACCCTAAGGAATTCGTCTGTGTAAATGTCCTTTAAAGTAGTGCCATCCCACCATTGAGAGGTAGGTAGCACCACCGTTGGAGGTGTTCGGGTCAATTCGAGTTTGTAGGGACATGGTGATCACCGGAGCAATGGGAAGACACTTTAGAAGCTACCCTCATGCCAGGTTCCCGGATCATGAGGACTTACTAAAACATCCTCTACTCGACGACCACCTTTCGAAAGGCAACAGTGAGGCGCACCCTAGGGGTGGTGTGTGCGAATTGTGTGTTATGTTTCAGTTATTTGTCTTGTCATGTTTGTCGTGTGCTACGCTTGATTTTAATTAAGACATTCATTCTTGCATGCTTTTTAACAGTCATAAGTTACGGGAAAATAAATCTAAGGCTATTACAAATGGCGCGGGTCCACATCGCCAAAATTAAACCGGACCCGATTTAGCGGAAAAATAAATAATGCGAAGAAATAAAGTGCGAAAAGTAAATTACAACGCCTTGGGGCAATTACAAAATTATAGTAAGCGATAATAAAATAAACGCGCAATTAAACGGTTAATGACGGGCGTTGGACCCTTTTGCAAATAATTAAAAGTTAATGAGCATTAAAAATAAAATAATAAAAAAAGGAAATTAAATGTTTTTGATATTTTGTATTTCTTAAGATTTAAAAAGAAAAAGGAGTTAATAAAAATTAAATTAAACGGCAAACCCTAATTCTAATATTTTTTATTTATTAAGAAAGAATTAAATTAAAGATCTAAATCAAACCTAAAATTTATTATATACAATTTTAATTATGAAAATAATAAATAAATAATATTGTGAGAAATAAAAATTAAAAAGACCTTAAAACTATCAATTAATCTAATTCTACATGTTTTTGGATTTTCATAAAAAAGAAATTAACATTGAAAACCTAATTAAATTAAATAATTATAAGTACTTATTATGAAAATAATTAAAATTAAAAAATTCTATTTTTATTTGGACATTTTATTTTTTATGATGTTTTTCTGTATTTTTGTAAAAAAGATATTTAATTTAAATCAGAAAATAAATAAACAAATAAACAATTAAAAATAATAAAAGATAAAAAAATAGAAAAAGATAGAACCAGGGGGGGTTTGCTGTCCCCTTATGGAGGTGTGAATTTGAGAGGCCTGGCCCAATAACGTTGGAACTTGGTTGACTTTTTGAATCCCATGCTACGCGTCTGACTCATGCCTAGGGTGTACCATGAAGCCTGGACATTGATTTGATCATTGTGGACGCGTGTATGGTGAGATGCTGATGGAACACGGTACGTACCAACGTTATGCCTGCATGTGAATTTGTTTTGAAAAATAATATAGCAAACGTACAGACCTGGGACTTGAACCCAGGTCTTGGAAGTCACATGCCTTAGTCCCTGCCAGCTGAGCTACGCCAATTCATTTAACATATAATATATCATAAATAATATAAAAGCAAAATAACGCTAACTGATGAAACACGCGCGAATTTCAAATTGTCCAGTGGTTGATGGACACGTCTTCATCTCCTCCACTATCCCTGTAAAACAAAACCTATAGGCAACGGTTTCATTGCGTTGCCTAAACCCCTGTATCAAAAAATAGCGAATAGAATTCTACTGATCAGAAATCCATCGCGAGTATACCATCTTGATCGTCCAGACGCATTGAGTTTCGTGGTCTTAGTCTTGTTGCTTAATTTTTCTGTAGGAGAGAAACCCTCTTTTTGAGTTCTTGAAACCCTAACAACCATTCATGGTGGATTCATGTTTATGCCACAAAAATTCAATTATCTATCATGGTTAGTTCACAAACTTCACAAGGAGTAAGAATATACAAATAAAAATGCAAAAGGATGTCTAAATCATGCTATACGATTTCAAGATGTTCTTGATACGGTTTGAGTTCCAGATACCAGTTCAAGGCGTTTGAGTTGATGCCAATGGTTGGAATATGTCCAGGAATGTATGAGAATGCTAATGGGATCAAAATCGAAGCTTGAATTGACCTCTAATGCACTTTTCAGTTTTGAGTTTTTTGTGAGTTTTCAAGAATGCCAAACTGTGTTATGCGCAGCTTTTCCAGTCCTCTCTCATTAGGGTTCTCATTCTGAGTATCTATAGAGGCTATTAGGTCAACAAACTTAGTACAAATCCCTTGCAATTATGGATTAAGATATTTGATTTGTTTAAAAATCTTTTTGAATCTTTTTCTATGGCTTTTGTACCAATTTGCATCCAATCACCCCAAATCTTTCCTCATTTGCCTTCACACGAAATATTGAGCCTATAATGTGTATAAAAAGATTTTTTAGATTAGGTTTGATATTTTTCATATATTAAAATCATTTAAATGAATATAAATTAATATTAATTCAAATAAATAATTAAAAAATATGAGAATACTTCCCTTTGGGCCTAGTGGTCGTGCATAGGCTTGGCATGAAGAAATTTGGAAGAAAATTGGGCCCATTTGCATTTTTAGGCCTTTTGCATCAATGTTGACTTTCAAAAATTTCCAAAAATTTCCCAACTTCTACAAGGCATAACTTGGTCAATTTTTAAGCTTTTCACATGTTCTTGGACATTTTGGAAAGGTCTTTGAGTCCTTTAACCAATGCCTTTGGTCCCATGTCATTTTGATTTACCAATCTCAAGTTATGGCCTTTGACTTAAAGTCCCTTTTTGTTGACTTTTGAAAATGACCTATAATGTTGAAATTGATAACTTTTTGTGAGAGCATTTCTTGGACTTGGAACATGAAGATGAATTGTAGGAAATGTTTTTCTCTTCAAAATGAGCTTTGGATGGCATTTTTCTGATAATCCATGTGAAAGTTATGCCCTGGTCAATTTCAGTTGACTTTTTCAGCTGTCCAAATATAGCAACTTTTGTATCTTTGATGATTTCTGAGCCAAATTTTGAGAATCATGATCAAGCATTGATCAAATGATGTTTGTGGCTTCAAAATGATATGTTGACCAAAAATTTGAACTTTTGACTGTCAAATGACCATTTTGCCCCTACAGTTGACTGTAGTGCAATCTAGGGTTTTGACTGTGCAATTTTGAGCTGAATGCCTTGAAACTTGATATGAGGACACTTGACCATCTTTGTAGGCATATGAGACTTGATTGGGCCTTTGAAAAGTTCATTTGCTTGACCAGAACTCAAACCCTAGTTTTGACTGTCTAGGAGACAGTTGAGTTGTATAGTCCTTGGGGAATTTTGTGACCTTGACCTGACAAATCTTGATGAATATGGGAGGGCAAATTTTGGGGTACAACAGCAGGGTTTACCGACCTCATTCTGACTGGGGAAAGAATTGAAGCTGGTATCAAGAGTGGGAAGATTCAGGAGGCCACACCTTCGGATACTCACCAAAAGCCTTACATGGGCAAGAAAGAGTCTAATGTTGCACACAGTCAAAAGAGTCGTCGTGACCAACAGGCAGGGGCAGTCATGATCTCTGGTTCTGCACCATGCCGCCAACCACAAAAGGGAAATCAGCGAAAGCCGGACGAGCCTAAAAGACAATTCACCAACATCAACATGCCATGGTCACAAGCATTGCAGCACATGTTGAAAATGAACCTAATTGCGGTGATCAACCCTCCTGCAAAGCCCAAGACTTCCTCTCCAAACTATAACCCAGAAGCGAGGTGTGCTTATCATTCGGATAGCCCGGGGCACGATACTGAGGACTGCTGGGCGCTGAAGTACAAGATCCAGAATATGATCGACGCTAAGGAGATCGAATTCGAGCCTGCTGAGACTCCCAATATGACCACTGCTCCCTTGCCAAAACATGGTTAGGGTTGAGAGATTTTTGTTCATTTGAATTCAAGTTGTATTTTTCTTTTTTGTTCAAACATACAATCGTCATGTTAAACTCTTTTATTTCATGAATGCATTACACATGTCCGTCTTGAATTAATTATATTTACTATACTGCAAACGGTTTTCATATTTTTGTGATGTTCAATGCTCGGTTAACAATTCTAAGCCTCTTGAGGGAGGATGACGAAAATGATACCGCAATCTACAGTATGCTTTTGAACAGACCCCGCTGATGAGGTACAGGCATTGTTTCAATCCCTAAACACTGGAGTTATAAGGAAGATAATCCCTCGTCAACCCCTCTGAGCCAAAGAAGTAGGAGTTTTTCTTTTCGAAAATTAAAACCCTTTATCATAACCTGGGGCAGGGTAGTTCTCTCAGTTGATCCAAGTGCATAACAAATGGCACCTAAGAGGTCCTTACAAAAAAAAGAAGGCAATGATGATCCCGAATAATCATAAGGATAGGCAGTCACTACATCTCAAAAATAAAAACCCAATAAGTCAAAACTTATGAAGGAGACTTACAAAACTGGGGCATCCCACTGACTGTAATTCCAAAAAGAAACAGTTCAGGTAAAGTTTAGGGATAACGAAATCAAAAAGAAAGAGGTCATACAAACCCTCAACAAAACAAAAATGACTGGCTATTCAGGATAAATCATCAATATTTGAACCATCATTGGACATCAGAACAAAGACTCAAACAAGGTCTAACGCACGATCAACTGAGCTTAGGTTTGAAGAACATCACGAAGAGCGGGGGGTACAAATATTTTGAGCCTTTATCCTTTGTTTCTTAAACCGTGAACCAGGCCACGATATAACCCTCAAAAGTCCTAGATGAAGCATGGGTTAGTTCGAAAGCATACTGTTACGAAGGTATCCTAACTCCTGAAGGCTTGCTGTAAAATCTTGAGTTGACATCACATTGTTTTACTGAAAAAATGCATTTTTGAAAACTTCAAGACAGACATAAGCTTTGCATTTTTATATAACATTGTTTGCATATGATTATTTGTTTGAGCAGCAGAGAAATTCGCATGACGAAAGCCTAATGGACAAGAGTATCTCCGATCAAGGGGCATGGCCTGATCATTGTCCATCATCTGGGGCAGTCCAGTCAAGATTCAAGGAATCTCTCAAGATGCCAAACAGCCAGGGGCAAATCTCCGCCTGAGTCACTTGGGGCATTCCAACAACAAATCTTGCCTGATCAAACATCTTCTGGTGGCATGGAAAAACACTTATAACAGGGGCAACTCCCTACACTCTAAGAGCGTGGACATAGTCGAAAAAATACTACGCAAAATCAAAGACCCGCTAGGTTGACACACCTAGGCAAAAATAAGGGCTTCCCGGCGAACCAAAAGGGTTCGGGAAAAAATAAGGGATGAAATGAAAAATCTGTACACCCGGCAAGTCGAAAACCTGAAAAGGCGGCTTGGGCAAAAATGGGTATCCCGGTGGGCTGAAAACCCGAAAGGGCGGTCCAAGCAAAAGTTAGGGATCAAAAGCGTACGACTATGTCCCGACATCTCGTCACTTGCCTACCAAAGGAAGATTTGTTAATCGGCAGTCATCAAGCACTTCCACAAGGTATCTTCTCCCCTCACCTCAGAAACAGGGGCAATAATGAGCTGTCCAGGCGATCCAGTTGCTCTGTCAACCAAGGTACCAAGGAAAGATCAATATAAAGATGATTACCATCTACCTTTACAAATTCCATATCAACATTGGTAACAAGCCAAGAAAAATCAGTGGACGACTGATCGTGGGTTAATATCCGGATCCAAACAGGACAATCATCCACTTGATCACCATCAGGCAACCCTACACCGGTCCCTTCTCAACTTTCAGACAAAGTCTTACACGGACTTATCATCAAAGTAACCCTACACCGGTTCCTTTTCTTCCAGAAAAAGTCTTACACGGACTTATCATCAAAGTAACCCTACACCGGTTCCTTTTCTTCCAGAAGAAGTCTTACACGGACTTATCATCAGAGTAACCCTATACCGGTTCCTTTTCTTTCAGAAAAAAGTCTTACACAGACCTATCTCAAGGTAACCTTACCCCGGTTCCTCCCGAAGTCTTACACGGACTTATCTCAAGATGACCTTACCCCGGTTCCTCCAGAAGTCTTACACGGACTTATCCCGAAGTAACCTTACCCCGGTTCCTCCAGAAGTTTTACACGAACTTATCCCGAAGTAACCCTACACAGGTTATCTCTTTCCAGACGTAGTTTTACACGGACTCGTCATCAGTAAACCTTACACAGGTTTCCTTCACAAAACTCCAGATGTAGTTTTACACGGACTCGTCACCCAGAAACCCTACACAGGTTCTCTATTTTTAAGGATGCAGTTTTACACGGACTCGTCACCCAGAAACCCTACACAGGTTCTCTATTTTCAAGGATACAGTTTTATACGGACTCATTGTCAGTAAACCCTACACAGGTTTCCTTCAACTCCAAATGTAGCTCCACACGAGCCCAGCCTCAAAGTAACCCTACACAGGTGTCCTTCTTTCCAAGATACGGTTTTACACGAGCTCATCATCAGGCAACCCTACATAGGTTCCCTCTTTCAGCTTACAAAAATTACAGTTCAAGAATTTCCCCAGGAGAGTTCAGTCCAGAAGTTTCCCCAGGAAAGTTCAATCCATCTCCCCAGCACAAAGCTTATCCCCAGTAGATTCTGGAAGCTTCCCCCTGCAGAGCACGAACGCGTCCCCCGGATTTTATTCAAAGGTTATTTCCCTACCAGGATATAACTGGGTTATCCTCAGCCAAAAGCCACGGAAAGATCGTCCCCGACGAAGTCTTCCTATCCCCAGCGAGGTCTATTAACACTTCCAACATAACGACGGTATCCCCAGTGAAGTTACCATCAGCAACGTGCCTCTCTTCCCCACAGAGTATTGTTCCCCAGCAAGATCGCTAGAATAATTTTCTCCCCGCAGAGTAATCCATTCGCCAAGTTTATTCCCCAACGGAGTTATCTTCTCCTATCGGTATTCTTGCAACTATCATCCCCAGCGGAAACAACAAAGCATTATTCTCCAACACCAGCCCAGGATGTGACTTCCCGGCACCCGTCAAGGATTTACTTTCCTAGGCAAAAACATACATTCATAAACGTCGCATTCACATCATGATACATGCATAAACGTATCATATCGTACAATCTCATTTACATTGAGAACATCATTGCTTGATCCATATCATGAATTGCATATGACTGACCTTTGCCTTTCAGGAAAGATTCAGTTAAATTCTCAGCTATGTCCAAGACCTCCGCTGGTTCAGTTAAATCGACTCCTAAAGATTTTTCTGATTCTCATCCAGTCAAAGGCCTTCTCTGGTTCAGTCAGATCGACCCTAAGATCTCCCTGATTCTTATCCAGTTGAAGATTTCAAGACCTTGTCCGGTTCAGTTAAATTGACTCCTAAAGATTTTTCTGATTCTTATCCATTTAAAGGCCTTCTCTGGTTCAGTCAGATCGACCCTAAGATCTCCCTGATTCTTACCCAGTTGAAGATTTCAAGACCTTGTCCGATTCAGTTAAATCGACTCCTAAAGATTTTGCTGATTCTTATCCAGTCAAAGGCCTTCTCTGGTTCAGTCAGATCGACCCTAAGATCTCCCTGATTCTTATCCAGTTGAAGATTTCAAGACCTTGTCCGGTTCAGTTAAATTGACTCCTAAAGATTTTTCTGATTCTTATCCATTCAAAGGCCTTCAGTCAGATCGACCCTAAGATCTCCCTGATTCTTATTCCAGTTGAAGATTCCAAGACCTTGGCCGGTTCAGTTAAATCGACTCCTAAAGATTTTTCTAATTTTTATCCAGTCAAAGGCCTTCTCTAGTCCAGTTAAATCGATTCCTAAAGATTTTCCTGATGAAGACTCAGTAGAAGACATCCAAGATTCTCTCATCGTTACTGTTGAGGTAGTAATCACCCAAGGTTCTCTCATCGTTACTGTTGAGGTAGTAATCGCCCCAGGTTCTCTCATCGTTACTGTTGAGGTAGTAATCGCCCCAGGTTCTCTCATCGTTACTGTTGAGGTAGTAATCGCCCCAGGTTCTCTCATCGTTACTGTTGAGGTAGTAATCGCCCCAGATTCTCTCATCGTTACTGTTGAGGTAGTAATCGCCCCAGATTCTCTCATCGTTACTGATGAGGTAGTAATCGCCCCAGATTCTCTCATCGTTACTGTTGAGGTAGTAATTGCCCCAGATTCTCTCATCGTTACTGTTGAGGTAGTAATCGCCCCAGATTCTCTCATCGTTACTGTTGAGGTAGTAATCGCCCCAGATTCTCTCATCGTTACCGTTGAGGTAGTAATCACCCAAGGGCACGTCCGAAGAGTTCGAAGATTCGCTTCCTGTAACCAACCAGGGCACATCTATATAAAGAGTTTGAAGATCAACTCCTGTAACAGGCCAGGTAATTGTCTTTCTTTTTTCAGGTACGCAAGTTCTCGCTAAGGAATCTCTTACGTGAGCGACACCTCCCGATGGAATCTATAAGCCCATCTCCACAATCATCCACCATCCCTCCAAATGGCATCTGTAAGCCCATTCCCACTGTCACACTGCTGATACTCAACTATGTGAGTGCAAATTTCTGGGCACTCTAGTGTTCAATCATCTTCCACCTTCGGATTACGAAAGGCACGCCAGCCAATCTACATCCTCAGGTCTAAGAAGATTGAACAGGGGAAACTGTTGTACCCCAAAATTTGCCCTCCCATAATCTTCAAGGTTTTGCCAAGCATCACCTCAAATGGCTCAAGTCTACTCAAGGGCTACACAGTCAACCATCCTCCTAAGCCAGTCAAATTAGGGTTTTGGTTCTTGCAAGGAAGTTGAGGTTTTCAAGGGCTCAATCAAGTCTCCTATGCTCATACACATTGTCAAGCACCTACATGTCAAGTTTCAAGGCTCACAAGGTCAAGTTGCACAGTCAAAAACCCTAATTGCTCAACAGTCAACTGTAGGGGCAAAATGGTCATTTGGCAGTCAAAAGTCATAATTTTTGGTCAACATCTTATTTTGAAACCACAAACATCATTTTATCAATGCTTGATCATGATTCTCAAAAGTATGGCTCAAAAAATCTCAAGATGCAAAAGTTTCTATTTTTGGACAGTTGAAAAGTCAACTGTAACTTGACCAAGGCATAACTTTTTCATGGTTCATCAGAAAAATCCCATCCAATGCTCATCTTGAAGGGGAGGACATTTCCTACAACTCATCTTCACATTCCAAGTCCAATAAATGCTCTCACAAAAAGTTATCAATTTCAACATTATAGGTCATTTTAAAAAGTCAACAAAAAGGGACTTTAAGTCAAAGACCATAACTTGAGATTGGTAAATCAAAATGACATGGGACCAAAGACATTGGTTAGAGGACTTCAAGACCTTTCCAAAATTTCCAAGAACATGTTCATAACTTCAAAATTGAGCAAGATATGCATTGGAGAAGTTGGGAAATTTTTGTGAAATGGCCAAAATCATTTATCCTTGAAATTTCATTTTTGACAAAAGGGGCCCACTTTTTCCATTTGAATCAGCTTGGCCATGCTTCCCACGTGTCCCACATTTTATTTCAAATTTTAAAATTAATTTTTTCATTTTTATTTGATATTATTGGATTTAATTCATTTTAAATCCTTTAAAATCAAATAAAAATCAAGAAGGTTAATTAAGGGGCATATTTGGTCTTGATTAGCTTTGAATCATCATTATACAACATCCCAAATTCGTTTCAAGGCCTAATCAAGCAAGAATTCAAAATTGGTACAAAGATGGAAAGTTTGTTAATGGAGGTTTATGGAAAAATCTTATGTATGAATGCAAGGCTTCAAGGCCCTTAATTCCAATTGAAATACATTACATATGGCATATACAAGTGATCAGACAGAGGAACAAGACCTAAGCTATGCAAAAACTCAAAAACCAACTTTGCATTTTCTCTCAAAAAATTCAAAACTGAAAACACACATAGAGCACGTTTCAAAGCCTCAAAACCATCCCAATTCATTCCTGACGCATCAAGGAAGCTTTTCCAATCAAAATCATAATCCCTAACCTCAAGAACTGGTAGCACGAAGTCACCCTGTTCAGACATTTTTTCATATTCGTATTCATATTTTCATGCCATGTTAATGCATTCTAATGATTAATTTATATTAAGCTGATTGTTCTAAAGCTATTGGCATTCTTTGATTGAGTTTTTAAGCCATATACACGAATCCACCATGAAAGCTGCCTAGGGTTTCAGAGGTTTGAAATTGGGGTTTCTTTCCCATGGAAAAATTGGCCATTCAAACCTACATCATTGAACTCAGGACGTTCAGACGAAGCAATTGATCATATCGCGCCCTTTTTCTTTTTCACTATGGCCTATTCGCTATTTTTTGCAGATGGTGTTCTGGGGGGGTTTAAAACCCCCGCTATCTCATTTTATTACAGGAACAAATGGAGACGAAGGCTAGCGTGGCTAATGGTCATTGGGTGGTTCATAATTCTGGCGCGTTTTTTTGTTTGTATACCACTAATTCCCGTTTTACGTTATATTGTTTATTTTCCATTTCATATCCAAAACGCGCTGATAGCTCAATTGGCAGGCATATGGTTTGGTAAACGCTGGGACCTGGGTTCGAATCCCAGGTCCCCTCAAATTATTTCTATTATTTTGTTTAACCCTTTCCCATGCAGTGCACCCTTTAGTGATCCATCATACACCCAGCATTTGTGCTTGCCATGTGTCTCTAATGATCAATCCAATGGCCAAGACCTGCAGTCCACCATGCACGCTGTCAAACGCTCCATACACAATTCCAAAAAGTCAATGAAGGCCTGGATAGCAGTGGGCCTGATTGCTTCAAAGACCTCCCCAATTTGGGTCAACACCCCCATGTTTGCCTTTCCTTTCTCTATTTTTATTCTTTTCTTTTATTTCTTTTAATTATATTTTTTGTTTTATTTAATTCCATAAAATTAGTTTTATAATATAAAAATACAAAAAAATCAGAAATCATAAAAATAAAAATATATTTTATTAAATGTTATTTTGTAAATAAATTTTGTTAACCAATTTAGTTTTAATTTTAGGTTTAATTTTAATGTTTTTTTTAATAAACCAAAAAAATGTAGAAATTAGGGTTTTAATACTTTTATTCTTTTTCCTTTTTTACCATTCTTAATTATTAATTATTTTTGTAAATAAAATTGTCATTTAATTAATTAGGGTAAATTAAGTAACAACTTAAACATTTTTTCTTTAATAATTAAAAACAATTTAGAATTAGGATTTCTTTCAATTTTAATTTTCTTTATTCTCATTAAATTTCATAAATACAAAAACATCAAAAATAGGTTCTTTTCTTTATTTAATTTAATTAAATTTAATAATTTCAATTCAATTCCTTAAAGGGTCCAACGCCCTCGCACTTTCGCTTCTACTTTCTTTTCGCGCGTTTATTTACATTTTTCTTTTAAATATTATGTAATTTCCCCAAGGCCTTGTAATAATAATTAGAGACTTATTTACTTTCTGTACTTTTATTCAAATCGGGTCTTGGTTTAATTTGGCGATGTAGACCCGCGCCTTGTAATAGCGTAGGACCTTTACTTTCCGCATTTTAATTCCCGCACCTTTTAACTGTTAATAATCACATGAAAGAATGAATGCCCAAATAAAATCTAAGCGTAGCTCACCCAATGCATGACAAGATAAATAATAACTGAAAATGACACACAATTCACACACCACTCTTAGGGTACGCCTCACTGTTGCCTTGCCCCTCGAAACGTGGTCGTCGAGTACAGGACGTCTTAGTAAGTCCTTATGTCCATGAACATGGCATAAGGGTAGCTTCTAAGGTGTCCTACCGTTGCTCTGGTGATCACACTGTTGCCTTGCCCCTCGAAACGTGGTCGTCAAGTATAGGACGTCTTAGTAAGTCCTTATGTTCCATTGATCTAGTTGCCTCGAACGGTTGCCTCGGAACAAGTTGCCTCGAAACAAGTTGCCTCGGAAAAGTTGCCTCGGAATAAAAAGATCAATGGCATAAGGGTAGCTTCTAAGGTATCTTACTATTGCCCGGTGACCACACTGTCCCTAACCCTCGAATTGACCCGAACACCTCCAACGGTGGTGCTACCTACCTCTCAATGGTGGGATGGCACTACCTTAAGGACATTTACACAGACTAATTCCTTAGGGTAGGTAGATGACTCGTAGATACTTGCTCTAATTCAAAACAAATAAAAAAAAACTTCTTTTCACACCGACACTTTGCAAAAAGCTTTCAAAAACAACTTTTCAAACACTCTTGAGGACTGATACAAGAGTCGAACTGAAATTTTCAAAGAAACTTTTTTCAAAACCCACTCACACTTGAAAAGCAAACAAACATTTTGAAAACATAATGAGCAAGTATCTAAGAGCCCGTGGATAACCACGGATAGAAAGGGTGCTAACACCTTCCCTTTCTATAAATCTACCTCCCGAACCGAGAGCTAATCTCAATAAGGAATTTTTCTGTGCTTTTGTCCTTTCCATATTGGAGAAAATAAAAGACGGTGGCGACTCTTGCTTACCGCGACATTTCGCGAACCAGCGTTAAACAGTCAGTTCCAGATCCACCGATCACAGAGGGCACATACGTATGATACTATATGCAATGACAAGGATAAACCACTGTACCCGGGATGCAAAAAATTTACACGTCTGTCAGCCATGTTAAAATTATTTAATCTGAAGGCAAAGAATGGGTGGACTGACAAAAGTTTTATCGAGTTGCTTGAATTGTTGACCGAAATGCTTCCAGAAGGTAATGTAATGCCAAGTCGTTATTACGAGGCGAAGAAAATATTGTGTCCGATGGGTTTGGAGTATGAAAAGATACATGCATGCCCTAATGATTGCATATTATACAGAAAAGAGTATGAAAAGTATAATCATTGTCCAAAGTGTAAGGCTTCACGCTACAAAAAGAAAGATGGTGAGTCAATTGATGATGAGGTGGTCAAAAAGGGTCCTCCTGCGAAAGTGGTATGGTACCTACCAATAATTTCAAGGTTCAAGAGATTATTCGCCAATGCAGATGACGCAAAGAATCTTAGATGGCATGCAGAAGAAAGAAAATATGATGGACAAATTCGTCATGTAGCTGATTCTTTGCAATGGAAGAAAATAGATTCTTTGTTTCCAAATTTTGGCAAAGAGTAGAGAAACCTTAGACTTGGACTTGCTACTGATGGAATGAATCCGTTCGGTAATCTGAGTACTAACCATAGTTCTTGGCATGTTCTCTTGATGATTTACAACCTATCTCCTAGGCTGTGCATGAAGCGTAAATATATTATGTTATCGATGATGATATCGGGCCCAAAACAACCAGGAAATGACATAGACGTTTATCTAAGTCCACTGATTGATGATTTAAGAGTGCTGTTGGAGGAAGGGGTGGATGTTTTTGATGCGTATTCTGGCGAACAGTTCAATATGCGTGCCATGCTGTTTTGCACCATCAATGATTTTCCGGCATATGGTAATTTGTCTGGGTATAAAGTTAAAGGGCATAATGCGTGTCCTATATGTGAAAAAGACACTTGTTACCATCAGCTTGAAAAAGGAAAGAAGACTGTTTATCTCGGGCATCGAAAATTTCTAAAACGTTATCATTCATATCATAGATTGCGGAAAGCTTTCAATGGGGAACAAGAGCATGGTGTTGCTCCAAAGCCCTTGTCTGGAGAGGAAGTTTATCAGCGACAACAGGGACTTGATGTTATCTTTGGAAAGTACCAAAAATGATCTACTGTGAAAAATGTATGGAAAAAGAGATCGATTTTCTTCGATCTTCCATATTGGTCTAGTCTTGATATAAGACATTGTATTGATGTGATGCATGTGGAGAAAAATGTATGCGATAGTGTAATCGGAACACTTCTCAACATTCAAGGCAAGACAAAAGATGGTATTAATGCTCGTCTGGATTTGGGTTTGATGGGTATACGAGAAGAGTTAACTCCACAATATATAGGTAACAAGACATATTTGCCTCCTGCCTGCTACACTTTGTCTAAAAAAGAGAAAATAAGTTTTTGTGAGTGTTTACAAAGTATCAAAGTGCCGCATGGTTACTCATCAAATGTCAAGAGGCTTATATCAGTTAAAGATTTTAAATTAGTTGGCTTAAAATCTCACGACTGTCATGTCTTAATGCAACAACTACTACCATTGGCTATTCGTGGGATATTGCCTAACAACGTAAGGAAGACCATAACTAGGTTATGCTTATTTTTCAATGCAATTTGTTGTAAAACCATTGATCCACTAAAGTTAGACGATTTGGAAAATGAGGCTGCAGTTATCTTGTGCCAATTAGAGATGTATTTTCCTCCTTCATTTTTTGACATTATGGTTCACTTGATTGTTCATCTAGTAAGGGAGATTAGATTATGTGGTCCAGTTTTTTTACGGTGGATGTATCCAATAGAGCGATACATGAAGATTCTAAAAGGGTATACAAAAAACCCACACCGTCCGGAAGCATCGATTATTGAGAGGTACATTGCAGAAGAAGCAATTGAGTTTTGTTCTAACTATTTGTCAGGAGTGGATGTTGTAGGGGTTCCCAAGTCTCGTCATGATGGAAGATATGAGGGTGTGGGTACACAAGGTTTAAAAGTCAAGAGCTTAAGTATTGATGTGGTTGTTCAAGCGCATTTGTATATGTTGAATAACATAGATGAAGTTCAACCTTACTTATCTGCTCACAAAAGCATCGTAAAGAAAAAGTACCCCAAGATGAATGAAAGAGGGTTGTTAAAAGAGCATAATAAGAGTTTCTCTGAGTGGTTTAAAGAAAGAATTGCTAATTAAGATAGTGTTTCTAATACAATTAAGTGGTTGTCTTATGGGCCTAAATGTAACATAATAACTTGGAGTGGATATGATATTAATAAAACCTCTTTTTATACAAAGTCAAAGGATGGACGTAGTACCACGCAAAATAGTGGGGTAATGATTGTGGCAGAGTCCATGCACTTCTCTAGTGCTAAAGATAAAAACCCGATTATGGAATCTACACCGTACTTTGGGGTGATTGAAGAGATTTGGGAAGTTAATTATGTTGTGTTTAAAGTTCCTGTATTTAAATGCAAATGGATTGATATCAACAGTGGTGTCAGAATCGATGAATTTGGAGTTACACTGGTTGATCTTAGCAAGTTAGCTTATGCGAACGAACCATTCATCATGGCATCTCAAGCAAAAAAAGTGTTTTATGTCACAGATCCTTCTAATAAAAAGTGGTCAGTGGTTTTACAAGGAAAGGTCCATGATAGTGATGAAAATCATGATGAGAATCTTGATATTTCTGAAACTCATCCTTCCTCAACAAATGTGACTACATTCATTGAAGAAAATGAAGGGGATGATGTGCATGCTATTCGCATAGACCATGAAGAAGGGATATGGGAGGACTAGTGTTGTACCCCAAAATTTTCCCTCCCATTTCTCAATGATTTCTCATCACATAACCTTTGAAGCCCAAGATCCAGTTAGGGTTTCATCTGCTCAAGACTTCTCCTTGCACTGTGGACCCAAATTAGGGTTTATGTTTGCACAAAGATGTTTTGACCTAAAGTGCTTAAGATGACTTTCATGCTTCATATTGGACTCCCAAGTTTATCCATACCAAGTTTCAAGCTTTGATTCCAAGTTTTGCCCAGTCAATTGGACAGTTGACCTAAAAATCAGCTGTATTGGGGAAAAAGTCAACTGTGGCCAATTGACAGTCAAACCTCATGAAAATTGACCCACATCAACATTATGAACTCATATGGACCATTTGATCAAGTTTGGATCACAATTCCACAAGAAATTTGATCAGATCACCAAAAGGGCAAAATGGTCATTTTTAGGGTTTTGACTGCACAAAGGCAATTTTTGACTGTTTGACCCAACCAATGGCAAACCAAGCTCATATATGGACTCAAGGACCCCATGGAATTATCTTGACATGCTCAACAAACTCAAAAGATCCCAAGTACACAAGATTGACAGTTGAATTTCCCAGTCAATTGATCAATTTTGACTGTATACTAAAAAGTCAAACTTTGACTTTTTGGTCAAAATCAAGAGTCAAGATTCATTTTTCATCAAAACATGCCAAATCATGAAACTTGTTCATCAAGAAATCACAAAATGCAAAATTAGGGTTAGAAATTAGAATTTTTCATAACTTAGAATTTTTCTAAGTTATAAAAAACCCTAATTTTTTCCCAACTTTGCCCCACTTTTTCACCAAGATCCATTTGGATTCAAACAAAAGTCAAAACATGAAAGTTGTAGCTTGTTGCATAATCTACAACTTTGATTCACAAAGTTTTCCCATTTGAGGCTTGTATCTCAAGTTACAAATTTTTGAATAAGGGCATTAAACCATTCTTAACTTAGTGAATTTTGGACCTATTTTGACAAGGTTTTCTACCCCACTTCAAGGCCATTTTACATACACTTCCACTTGGAATTTCAATTTTCATTTCAAATATGGATTGTAGTACACATTCCAAGCTTTCCAAAATGTCCAAGAACTCATCAAACAACCTCATGACTTGAGAGATTCGAATTTCACAATTTGGAAAAAACTCACTTTTGAATTGGCTATTTTTCATGTTCATAATTTGTGCAAACTTCTCAAACCAGCATGCCCCTTGATTACAGGTCCTAAAACCATCCAACACTCAATAATTTAATGCATGTTCATTGTGCTAAGACCTTGTTTCATGAGCTAAAGCATTGTATGATGGATTAATCCCAAATTGGAAAAAGCATTATATCCATTTTCGCAAAAGTTTCACTTTATGTCCAATTACAAATCCAAGAAGTACAGTCCATATCTAATTGGCACAAGTTTATGTGTTAATCACACTGATCAAGGAGGGATTATGCAGCATAGTATGAGGGCCTGTACAGGCTAGAGGCACAAAGTAACCATGGCTTGCTTAAAGTGTAAGAAACACATCATAACTAAAACCAACTCTCATATCAGCTTACAAACCCTTAAGTGAACTTGACAAACATACTCAAGACATCTCAACCAAGCTTTTGCACGACCCTAGCACCTCTCAAACACTCCCAATCTCAGAATCATCTTCAAACTGCAAAAACAGGGTCAGGCCTGCAGTTTGAGTGCCATCTTCCATTTCCCTCAAGCTCTCTTGCCCAAACCAGTTCACACGCATTCCCTAGCATCTATGCAAGCTAACCATGACTTGAAACACGACCTGTAATCCCTCTAACCACTTCCACCATTTTCAGTTTCTTGTTTTGCAGGTGAAGTGCTCTAGCACGATTCAGAAGCTTTCAAGACAAAGTAAACATTGGAATAGCATCCCTGGACCTCAAGGAAGCTTTTCCAATCATCACCTTGCACTGAAAGCTCCCTCATTGCCAGATAGAACTCCAGCTGAACAGGTATCTTGGTGAACTTCTATCTCTCTTATCAAGCATCATTAACTCTAAGTTTGTGAATAAACAATGTTCTACTCATGCCACTGAACATGTACATGTTTTTACTTTTCATTTCTTTTACTTGAGCTGTGAGAATTTGAGGTTTGAAAATGGCAGAAAATCTAGGTTAGGATTTGGGGGAGAAGAAATTCTCCCTCATCTTAGAGAGTTAGATCAAGTTCTGCATATGGTTAGATTCGTCTCTTGATGCTGAACATTTTTCATGTTATGAGTTTTCATTAATAAGCCAGGAATCAGGAGTTAGAAGATGAAGAACAGGGCGCGCGTTTTTTGAATATTGTTGTTCAGAGGTTGAAGAAAGGTCTTCATGGGTTGGGCTTATGTTGACTTTCCTTTTTGCACCACCTTTTTGGTTTTACACCCCCTGAGCCCATTTGCTTTATTTTTGATGATTTTTGATTTTTTCCTTTTTTTAATTGACTCATTTATTTTTTCTCAGCATATTAAAAATATAAAAATATTTTTTCTCACCATTTTTGATTTTATTAGGTATTTATTTGATTTTTTCTTTTAGTTTGAACATAAATGAATAAATATATACCTTTTGTTTAAAAATACAAAAATAGCACAAATATATTTTTATACACTTTTATCTTATTTTTACTTCCTGAAAATATTTTATAGAAAAATACTTTTTTTATTTAAATATTAAATATTATTAATTAATATATATAATACATATTTTGTAAATAATATGAATATATAGGTATATATTAATGTGCTTAGGATAAAAATACCAAAAAATGTACATATTTTATTTTTTAATATTTAATACTAAAAAATGCCCTTTTTACAAATATACAATATTTTATTTTATTTTTTGTATGTAAATAATAAATATTATATGAATTAATTGATTAATACCCCTTTGATTAAAAATTAGGGTTTTGCCCTAAATTTGAAAATACTCCAAAAATAATACCTTTTTATTTCACATAAATAATATTCTTTTTTTCATACACATAAAAATTCTTTTTGCATTTTTACATATTTATTTCAATTTCCATTTAATTGTGCAAATTATTTGTCTTGTAAATATTCAAAGAAAATGATGTAATAGTTAGGTTTAAATTCTTGTCTAAATATATCCCATTTGAAACATTGTACCCCCCCTCCCCATATTATTGTGTTGTAATAGTGTAGGAATTTAAATTTCGCACTTTAATGCTTTCTAAACCTACCATGCTAGAATTAGGGTTTGTATGCGAATAAAACGAACAAAATAGTTGGACATAACTCAAGATAAACAAGCATGAAAATGGACAACACATTTCACACTTGCACCCCTAGGGTATTCCACTTTGTTGCCTTCAAATAATTGGGCCATGCTTGCACGTCGAGTATCTTTGGCAAAACAAATTCAAATGATCATAAGTCCCTCGATGACGCTGTCGAATGTTGCCTAAAAGAAATGATCATAGTCCCTTCAAAACAAATTGCCCAAGACACTTGACACCATTGCATTCATGGTCCATACGATGACCCGCGCCCGTCCCGAGTAAACTTCCTAAACGCAAGATTGTCCACCAAATTCAATGGTGGAACAAAATTGTTAAAAAGGGTTGAAAACATAGAGAAAACCTTTGAGTACAATAGGGTAGACAAAACTCTTAGTTGCTTGAGATCAACTTGCAAAAACACTTGCCTTCTTTTCAAAAACCACAATCCACAACACTTTCAAAACAAACTCTCAAAAACATTTGAAACATCTTTTCGAAAAGATACACGCCTTTGTAAAATATTCGAGTAAAGAATTGTTACAAGGTTAGCCTAAGACAAGGCATCTTCTTCCAAAACATTTTCAAAAACACTCACACATACACCATTTTCAAGCAATCGAAAATCAAGGCAAGTGATCTAAAAACCAAGTAACTAAGAGCCCATGGATAACCATGGATGAAAAGGGTGCTAATACCTTCCCTTTTCATAATCTACCCCCCGGACCCACGAAATATCTCAAAAGGTTTTTGATGTGCTTTTTCAACCTTTCCTTTAGGATAAAATAAAAAGTCGGTGGCGACTCTTGCTCAACCGCACAAGTGCGAATACGAACGCAAAACTCACAGTCAGTTCTCCCACCGTATCACAGAACTGGCGACTCTGCTGGGGAAAATTTTTTAAAGTGGAGTAACCTTAGGGCTTAGATCACCCTCTTGCATGACTAATTGTTTGAATTGATTGCTTTATATCTTAGCTCTATTGTTTGGGTTTGCAATCCTCCACCCGGATTTTGGGAAACATTCATAGATAGCAATACGTTGTGGAAACTGTGCGGGGTATACCGACACGGTCGAAGCAATAGCTATATTAGTGCGACATATTTGTGAGTACCGGTAACCCTTGAGTTCAATCAAGGAGAGTACGGGGCCGCTGAGTGATGTCACTAAGCACTAATGACCTAGAACCTTACTTGACCATCTTGGCCTTTTATTAGGGGTAGTGAGATGACCGGCTTTGGTGCAGTCCGAAGTTGGTAGATACTCAATACTACACTCATTGAGGGTTGTTTTCTTGGAATATTTTGGTCGCTAGTTAAGTGGCTAAACCAAAACGATGAACGATGAAAACAATCTCGTGATATTGAGCTCCTTAGAACCCGGTTACTATTTATAGGACAGGTTTTTAAGCCAACTACACTCAAGAGGGTACTCACCTATGAAACCCCATGCTAGCCTGAAACTAGGGTTTGGTGTGATTTGCTTGTACATATGTTTTGTGCATACATCATAAACATCATGAAGCATCATATGCATTTACTAACCATTTCAAGGGTTTGGATCTTCATCTTTGTTCTTGTTTTGTAGGTCATGGAAATTCCTCGCAGAAATACCATCCAAGTCAACCTTGTGAGAATCTCTCCTCAACTCAAAGAGCTCACCTCAAGAATTCCGGAAAATTCATCCTTCAGTGAAAGACATGGTAGACTGCTCAGCCTAGTCAACACCAATATTGAAGAAGACATGATGAAAGCGCTATTCCAGTTCTTTGACCCTCTTCACCACTGCTTCACTTTTCCTGATTATCAGTTGGTACCCACTTTGGAGGAGTTCTCTCAACTCCTAAGAATCCCTATCCTTAATCAACTACCCTTCAACGGTACGGAAAAGGAACCAAAGCCGGAAGATGTTGCTCGAGCATTACATCTACAACCATCCGACATCAAGGGGCATTGGGAAACCAGAAGCGGCGTCAAGGGATTCTTAGCAAAATTCTTGTTTGAAAAGGCACAAGAATGTTGGAATTCATTGGACCTACAAGCCTTTGAAGAAATTGTGGCACTCCTTATCTATGGGTTGGTCTTGTTCCCAAATCCTGACCAATTGGTAGATGTCAACGCCGTCAAAATATTCTTGTCCAGAAATCCAATACCAACATTGCTTGGGGACATCCTTCACTCATTTTACACACGAACAATGAGAAAGATGGGTGTTCTCATGTGCTGTACTCCTATCCTTGCAAGGTGGTTTATTTCGCACCTTCCACAATCTGTCTTGAAGAATGACCAAGGCTCAAGGTGGTCCCAACGGTTGATGACTCTTACTCACTCTGATGTGCATTGGTGTTCTCGGTCCAGAGAAAATGTCATCATCGTCGATCGTTGCGGAGAGTTTCCTAATGTTCCTTTACTTGGAATCAGGGGAGGCATCACCTACAACCCTTGCCTAGCTTTGAGGCAATTTGGATATGCACGGAGGGATGGCCCTCATGATATGTTGATTCCTAGCCTAGTTTTTGACTTCGACAACGATGCGCAAGGACTTCGCCAAAGATTCATCAGAGCTTGGGGAAAACTCAACAAGGTTGATAGCAAGACTCTGGGACACAAGAACTCCATCCCTCTTGAGCCCTATCTCAAGTGGGTACGAGCCCGAGTCCAAAGTCTAATGATGCCTTATCCTCATGTACTCCCAGTGATTAAAGAGCCCGTCAATGAAGGAGAGGTTCCCTACACCATCCTGCATCCAGACATGCCTACATCGTGGGAGGAAATGCAGAAAAGTTGGATTCAGCTCAAGGAGGAACGGAACACTTTTGAAGCTAGCTACTACGCCAGTGAAAAGAAGGTTCTAGAGCTTACCCGCCGACTCCACGAGCAAGAGGCCCTCAACACCTACATCGCACCAAAGAGGATGCGCAATGTCTTTCTGTCTTAAGAAGTTTATTTTGTAATATTTGGCCCATGGGGCATTTATGTACTAACAAATTTCTTCTTATTAATATGACGTGCGTTCTTCTTTGTCTGAAACAATTTTGAATGTTCTAAATCCTTGAATTCATTGCATACATCAGCATACCATTCATCATGTGCATAAGCAGGTCTCACTCCAGGTTTCCTTATCTGTCTGCTGTTTATTCAGTAGGATGGATCTCGAGCAAACAGTCAAAGACCTACAAGCTCAGAATGCACAATTCCAGCAACTCCTGATGACCTTGGTTAAAAGCCAGGAGGATATCAAGACTCAATTGGGGAATAAGGACCCAGTGAAGAAGAAGAAAAAGAGGATTGGGGTGGCTACTTTGGGGAGAAGATTTGACAGAGAAGCTCGGAGAGTGCTTGAATTTCCTCCTACTTCTGATGAAGGGACTAGTAAAAGAGATGGAGTTGCGGTGCCTTCCGAGTGTGATGCAGAGGAAGAAGAGGTTGAAGAGGATGAAGATTATTCTGACCAGCAATATCCTCCAGCTGATGATAAATACAAGGGTTTAGAAGACAGGTTGGCCGCCATGGAGCTACAAAGAGTACCGGGTTTGGATTTTGAAGACTTGGGTTTGGTCGTCGGGATTGTGATTCCCCCAAAATTCAAAGTGCCAGTGTTTGTGAGGTATGATGGGTTGTCCTGTCCAAAAATGCATCTCAGGTCCTACGTGAGAAAGATTCAACCCTATACGGCAGATAAAAACCTCTGGATTCATTTCTTTCAAGACAGCCTATCGGGAGCTCAGTTGGAGTGGTTTTATCAGCTAGAAGGAACCAGTGTCAGAAATTGGGAAGATTTGGCCACCGCTTTCTACAAACAATACCAGTATAATTCTGATCTTGCTCCTACTCGTACCCAACTTCAGGGTATGTCACTAGGAACAAGTGAGGGATTCAAAGAATATGCACAAAAATGGAGGGATTTGGCTGGCAGGGTGCAGCCTCCTTTAACCGACCGTGAACTCGTTGATATGTTTCTTGGGACCCTATCTGGGCCATTTTTCAATCATCTAATTGGTAACTCTTCCGCGGGGTTTACCGATTTGATCTTAACAGGCGAAAGAATAGAAGCTGGCATCAAGTCAGGAAAGATTCAGAAGGGTGTTGCTGCAAGTGTTGAGAAGAAACCTTTTAAGAAGGAGACAACTATGGTATATTCTCAGAGAAGAGCAGGGAAGACGGAGCGTCGGCCAACTGTGGGGGCCGTAATGATTCAAAACACTCCGAGTGAGCAGCCTCGCTATAACCAGTCCAGACCAAATCAGCAACGAGTGGAACGGCCACAACGGCAGTTCACCCGTATTAATATGACTCCAGCGCAAGTGCTTCCCCATCTATTGAAGTTGAATCTTGCCACCATCAAGGAGGCACCAAAGAATGTGAATACGTCCTCTCCGCATTATCATGCCAATGCTAAATGCGCCTACCATTCAGACAGTGTTGGACACGACACCAATGATTGTTGGGCACTCAAGCATAAAATCCAAGACCTGATAGAGGCTAAGGAGGTAGAGTTTGACGCTCCAGAGAAGCCTAATGTGATATCTGCACCTATGCCGAAGCACG
Source organism: Vicia faba (assembly GCA_948472305.1). Classification (NCBI taxonomy): domain Eukaryota; kingdom Viridiplantae; phylum Streptophyta; class Magnoliopsida; order Fabales; family Fabaceae; genus Vicia; species Vicia faba. The sequence continues at coordinate 179,627 of CATIWC010001017.1, forward strand.
GCCGAAATGTCAATGCCATTGAAGAAGATTTGTATGTTGCTGATGTCAGTGATCTGACCACTCCACTGCTAACCATTAAGTTGAATTTGTTAAGGGTCGGGATCTTCCCGGGATGTAAAGAAGACTGCTATTGTTGCTACTCTCTGCCGTTTGATTGTCCGCTACTGAAGAAAGGTATCCAAGGCCTTATGGATAGTCGACAAATTTTGTTTGAAAAAGTTTCTGCTGTTCCAGTTCATACTGAAGATGTCTCATTCATAACCATTCACGCCAATCTTTCCAAGGCCGTCAAAAAGCCTGTTAAGATTACACCAGCTGCAAAATCTGTTCCTTTGAAGATAACAATGCCAGGACCTGTTCCCTATATTTCTGAGAAGTCGATACCTTGGAACTATGGCGGTGACATCTACTACCATGGTATCAAGCAAATCGAGGTAATTGAAGAAAGTTCGGATGATGAAAGAGCCAGCATTAGTAACATTGCGGGCACCAGCAAAATCACCAGGAGCGGGAGAATATTTTCTCCAGAGATTGCCCCTCCAAGAGCAGTCTTTGGACCCTCATCAGCTAACGAAGTCATCCCTGCACCAATAAAACTCTCTGCTAGAACTCCTCTGATTGAAGACGTTGTTGTTCCTAGTACTATCTCTCCTACCGCTGCTGACAAAGGTAAGGGAATCCAAGATGAGCCCGTCAGGACGAGGGCTCAACCCTTGGTTATCCCAGAAACCTCCAAGAAGGAAATGGACGAGATTTTGAGGATAATCAAGAGAAGTGATTACGATGTGGTGGAACAGTTGGGGCAAACCCCCTCCAAGATCTCCATGCTGGCACTACTACTTTGCTCAGAAGCGCATGCTAAAGCCCTGATAAAATTCCTGAAGGCAGCTCATGTGCCCCAGGAAACCTCTGCGGATCAATTTTAAAATTGCGTGGCTAGCCTGACTGCGGACAATGGACTAGGTTTTTCTGATGCCGACCTAACCCCTAAAGGCAGAAACCACAATGATGCTTTGCATATTTCAATCGAGTGTCGCGGAACCACTCTTGCACATGTTTTGGTTGATACCGGTTCGTCGCTGAATGTTTTGCCTAAGAAGGCCTTGGACCGACTAGATTGTGAAGGGTTGGAATTGAAGCCGAGTGATATTGTTGTCAGAGCTTTCGATGGTTCGAAGAGAATGGTCCATGGAGAGGTTGAAATTCCCATCAAGATAGGCGCCGAGGTGTTTAAATCCACTTTCTATGTGATGGACATCCGTCCATCATACTCTTGCTTGCTGGGTAGGCCTTGGATACACCATGCTGGGGCAGTCACCTCCTCCTTACATCAGATGTTGAAGTATCCTGTCAAGGGAAAGATCATCATTGTCCATGGTGAAGAAGAGTACATGATTAGCCACTTAAATTATTTCCGGTATGTGGAGGTTGAAGGAGAGTTCATTGAGACACCATTTCAACATTTCGAAGAAGTCCTTCCTGAAATAGCAGTAGCGAAGTTGACGACTGAGACACCAAGACAGATGGCCAGGATGGCATCTCTGGAGGATGCAAGGTCCGCAATAAAAGAAGGGAAGAATTCAGCATGGGGGCAGTTACCTGACATTCTGCATAAGACTGACAAGTTTGGATTAGGGTTCATAACCGCTGGCCAGAAAGCTATGCACCGTGCGAAGATTGAAAGAGCGCCAGTCAAAATTTCTCCCTACGGAATCAACGCTTTGGAAGATGAGGATAAAGAAAGCAACATTGAAGAGTGGATTTATCCAACTGTCAAAGGAGGATTGAGCAATTGGGAGGCTAAGGACTTTGTCCCCATCACTTTTATTCATCAGTAATTTACCTGTTAAACATTTCCTATTTGGTCTGTAATATTTACTTTCAAAACAATCCGTACACTATCTTTTCACCTCCTGCCTTGCCCGGGGCATGTAGGTCTACTTGTAAGGGTTTTGATTATTTTTCATATTCATATGCCATGTTTAATGATTCATTGGACGTTTCTCATTTGATAAACTGCTTATGTTCATTTTCTTTCCTTTTGCATCTTTTGTTTAAGGATGGCTATCCCTTACACACACCCACACTCACCAATGCAGGTACCCATCCACTCTGGATTCCATGGGTGACTATTCTGATGTATCTTTCAATAACTCTGAAGATCTGGTCAATCTAGCCGAGTATGAAGATGACGAAGGTTGTGAAGTACCCGGGGAACTAGCCAGGCTTCTGCAACAAGATGAAAGGGCCATCTTACCGCATGAAGAGCCATTGGAAACTGTTAACTTGGGAACCGAGGAGGACCGGAAGGAGGTGCAAGTGGGTGCCAATCTGGAACCAAAAGTCAAAGAGCGCTTGGTACAGTTGTTGAATGAGTATGTTGAAATCTTCGCTTGGTCCTATGAAGACATGCCGGGTCTAGACACAGACATCGTGGTTCACCGTCTCCCCACAAGAGAAGACTGTCCACCAATCAAGCAAAAAGTTCGCCGAATGAGGCCTGACATGTCCGAAAAGATCAAAGCGGAAGTAATGAAGCAATTTAACGCTGGCTTTCTGGCTGTTACGTCCTATCCTCAATGGGTCGCTAACATCGTGCCAGTACCTAAGAAAGATGGCAAAGTCAGGATGTGTGTGGACTACCGGGATTTGAATAGGGCCAGCCCCAAAGATGATTTTCCGCTGCCACACATTGACATTTTGATCGACAATACAGCTCAGCATAAAGTGTTTTCCTTCATGGATGGATTCTCGGGCTACAATCAAATCAAAATGGCCCCCGAGGATATGGAGAAAACAACTTTTGTCACACAATGGGGCACTTTCTGTTACAAGGTGATGCCGTTCGGGCTAAAGAACGCAGGGGCAACTTATCAACGCGCCATGGTAGCTTTATTTCATGATATGATACATCATGAGATTGAAGTTTACGTAGACGATATGATAGCTCGGTCACAAACAGAGGAAGAGCACCTTGAACATCTGGAGAAGCTGTTTGCCAGGTTAAAAGAATACAAGCTCAGGCTGAATCCAAGTAAATGCATTTTTGGAGTTAGGTCTGGTAAACTCCTGGGATTCATTGTAAGCAACAAAGGCATTGAGGTCGATCCCGCAAAAGTAAAAGCAATACAAGAGATGCCTGCTCCCCGTACTGAGAAGGAAGTTAGAGGATTCTTGGGGCGCTTAAACTATATTGCCAGATTCATCTCACATCTGACTTCTACCTGTGAGCCAATTTTCAAACTCTTGAAAAAAGATCAGGTAGTCGAGTGGAACGACGATTGTCAAGCTGCTTTTGATAGAATCAAGGAGTATTTGCTAGAACCTCCTATTCTGATGCCACCCGTCGAAGGAAGACCATTGATCATGTACTTAATCGTCTTGGATAACTCAATGGGGTGTGTTTTGGGCCAGCATGACGAGTCTGGTCGAAAAGAGCATGTTATTTATTACCTTAGCAAAAAGTTTACCGACTGTGAGACTCGCTACTCACTGCTCGAGAAAACTTGCTGCGCTTTGGTATGGGCTGCTCGCCGACTAAGACAGTATATGTTGACTCATACTACCTTGTTGATTTCCAAAATGGATCCTATCAAGTATATCTTCGAGAAGCCCGCTTTATCTGGAAGGATAGCTAGATGGCAAATGATCTTAACCGAGTATGACATCCAGTACACCACCCAAAAAGCTATAAAAGGGAGTGTATTAGCTGACCATCTGGCTCATCAGGCTATCAAAGATTATCAGCCCATGAGATTTGACTTCCCAGACGAGGACATCATGAATTTGGACAACGTTGAAGGTGACGGACCGTATGACGGACCCGAAAAGGGATCCCGATGGACCCTGTACTTTGATGGTGCTTCAAATGCGCTTGGAAACGGTATTGGCGCAGTACTCATTTCTCCGGAAGGTTGTCACACGCCTTTCACGGCCCGACTTTTCTTCAGCTGCACGAACAACATGGCTGAGTATGAAGCTTGCATCTTTGGTCTCAAGGCTGCTATAGACCTGGGGATCAAATCTTTGATCGTATTCGGGGACTCGGCTTTGGTTATCAGTCAAATAAAAGGAGACTGGGATACCAAACATCCTAATCTTATCCCATACAAAGAACATGTCTTGACATTGTTACCTCATTTCGAGCAAATTACCTTCGAGCATTTTCCGCGAGAAGAGAATCAGCTAGCAGATGCTCTAGCCACAATGTCCTCCATGTTTAAACTCAACTGGGATAACGAGGCTCCCCAAATCACCATCGAGCGAATGGATGAACCTACGCATTGTCACGAGATTAATACCGAAGAAGTAATGGAACAACCTTGGTTTCATGAAATCAAAAGGTATCTCGAGACTAGAGATTATCCTGAAGGAGCTTCCGTGAATGACAAGAAGTTCTTAAGGAAATTTTCTGCTAAGTTCTTCCTGAGCAACGACATCCTTTACAAACGAAGCCATGATTGTGTATTACTCCGATGCGTAGATAAAGCTGAGGCAGAGTTGATCATGACTGATATACACAGCGGCACATTTGGCACTCACTTGAGCGGGCATACAATGGCTAAGAAGATCCTGAGGGCAGGCTATTACTGGTCTACCATGGAAGCTGATTGCCATCAACATTCCCGTACTTGCCACAAGTGTCAAGTCTATGCTGACAAAGTTCATATTCCTCCGGTTCCCCTCAACGTCCTGACTGCTCCGTGGCCCTTTGCAATGTGGGGCATTGATATGATTGGAGAGATCAAGCCCACGGCTTCCAACGGACATCGCTTCATCCTGGTTGCCATTGACTACTTCACTAAATGGGTCGAAGCAGCTTCCTTCGCCTCTGTCACCAAAAAGTGGTTGCCCGCTTTATCAAGCAAAATCTCATATGTCGGTATGGTGTTCCAGACAGGATCATCACGGACAACGGTACAAATCTGAATAACACAATGATCACTGCATTGTGCGAACAGTTCAAGATTTATCATCACAATTCATCTCCCTATCGGCCGAAGATGAACGGTGTTGTTGAAGCTGCGAACAAAAACATTAAGAAAATCATTCAGAAAATGACAGTCACTTACAAGGACTGGCATGAGATGTTACCGTTTGCCCTGCATGGATACCGTACGACGACACGTACTTCAACTGGGGCAACCCCATTTTCTCTGGTTTATGGCATGGAAGCTGTTTTGCCTATGGAAGTCCAGATCCCTTCTCTAAGGATTATGAAGGATGCAGGTTTGAATGAAGATGATTGGATGCAGACCCGACTTGATCAACTCAATCTGATCGACGAAAAGCGACTTGCTGCTATATGCCATGGTCAGACGTATCAAAAACGGATGATCAAGGCCTTCAATAAGAAAGTCAGACGTCAAGTGTATCAAGTCGGAGATCTCGTAATCAAGCGGATTATCTTGCCGCAAAGTGATCCCAGGGGCAAATGGACTCCTACATATGAAGGACCATTTGTGATCAAGAGCATATTTTCTGGTGGTGCAATGATTCTGACCACCATGGACGGCGACGATTTGCCGCACCCTGCGAATGTAGACATAGTCAAAAGATACTACGCATAAAATAACCCGACAAGTCGAAAACCCGAAAAGGCGGCTTGGGAAAAAATGGGCATCCCGGTGGATCGAAAACCCGAAAGGGCGATTCAGGCAAAAATTAGGGATAAAAACAAAAAAATCTGTACACCCGACAAGTTGAAAACCCGAAAGGGCGGCTTGGGCAAAAAGGGGTTTCCCGGTGGATCGAAAACCCGAAAGGGCGATTCAGGCAAAAGTTAGGGAATTAAAGCGTATGACTATGTCTCGTCGGATCACTTCAAAAACAATCTCTTCATCAACCAGTTCCGGGTTTCTGATCAATCCAGTCATCGGCGAACGAAGCATTGAATGGACAGATATTCAGAGTTGTGAAGGCTGTAGCAGAATGGAATCCCATGAAATTATTTCACATAGCCATCTTTATTTTGTATAAATTTTTCAAATATTTACGAAAAAATCCTCTTACTAGGATGATTGTCTCCTTTGTACAAATATACTCAAAGAAAATCAATACAAATACTTTTCCCAGAAATTTGTGTCATTTCCTTTTCTTTTCTCTTGCACTATTTGTTTTATTTTGAGAAACGTCCAATGTTTTGTTAAATAGGCATATGCATTTGAAACATAATCATTTTCTTATGAGTCGGGAAAGAGGATTACCGATAGGTCGAAGGTACAGTTGGATATCTTGATACCCTTCAAAGGAAACCCCCGGGAGATTTGGAATCCATATCCCTAGCAAATCTTGAAACTCACCCCCAGTAGATGCTGGAAGCTTATTCCCTGCAGAGTACGGACGTGTCTCCCGAGTTTTATTCAAAGTTATTCCTCACAAGGCCTTATAACTAGGTTATCCTCAGCTAACAACCACGGAAGATCGCACTCTCCAGAATTCTTCCTATCCCCAGCAGAGTTCATCAAAATTCCCCAGCAGTAACTTATCTTTGCAAATCCCCAACCAGAGAATCCTCCGGAATTCAATTCCCCTCAGAGTTTAAGTTTCAGTGTCCCCAGCCGAGCTAAAGCTTCAAATTATCAATCCCCAGCGGAGCCAGACTAATGAACCTTTTCCCCACAGAGTTTTAGGAGAACAAACCTTGAGTCCCCAGTAAGGTCGCCAGAGATGCTTCCCGCCAAACTGAAGATTCTCAGTCTTGCATCCCCAGCAGAAGTCTACTAGGTTGGTACTCCCCAGTAGAAGTCATCAGGAATTCCCCAGAGGTTTGGTATGCAACCCAAGCTCCTTATTCCCCAGTCACAGCCAAGGATTTATTCTTCCCGGCAGCAGTCACGATGCTTTTATCTTCAGCCATCCAGGATTCATCTATCCCCAGCAAGACAGCTCATCGGCTTACATTCACATTCATTACATTCATATCATACCATTGATATCCCATATATGGCATCATACATTACATGCAACATAATTTTGTGTCTAGCTAACATTTTGTCCTTTTCAGGATAAGAGTAAAAGGCTATCCTTAACAGTTTCAGATGCAGTTTTACACGGACTCATCATCAAGCAACCTTATACCGGTTCCTGTTCAAATTCAAGATTTCTGAAAACAGTTTACGGGTTCTCCAAGTAACGGATGTTAACCTATCACTTGTTCAGATTCTTCTCAAGACTTCTGAAAACAGTCTATGGATTTCTCCCAACAACAGATGTCAATCTATCACTTGTTCAGATGCAACTTTTGAAAACAGCTTACGAACGCTTCCCAACAACGGATGCTGCTCTATTGCTTATTCAACCCCAAGACTTCTGAAAACAGTTTACGGGTTCTCCAAGTAACGGATGTTAACCTATCACTTGTTCAGATTCTTCTCAAGACTTCTGAAAACAGTTTACGGATTCTTCCCAACAACGGATGTTAATCTACCAACTTGTTCAGACTCTTATCAACCTTTGAAAACAGTTTATGGACGCTTCCCAACAACGGACGCTGCTCTATTGCTTATTCAACTCCAAGATTTCTGAAAACAGTTTACAGGTTCTCCAAGTAACGGATGTTAACCTATCGCTTGTTCAGTTTCTTCTCCGGGCTTCTGAAAATAGTCTATGGATTATTCCCAACAACGGATGTTAATCTATCGACTTGTTCAGATGCAACTTTCTGAAAAACAGTTTACGGATTCCTCCCAACAACGGATGTCAATTTATTGCTTGTTCAGACCCCCAGTTCAGAGATGGTCCAAAGCTTGGACACCTTCTTGATATTCCTTTCCAGATGGCATCTCTAAGCCCATCCCCGACAGGATCTCTGTTACCATCTCCAAATGGCATCTCTAAGCCCATCTCCAAATGGCATCTCTAAGCCCATTCCCGCATTCATTGCTTTGACGAGTGCAAATTTCCGGGCACTCTAGTGTCCAATCTCCTTTTACCCTCGAGTCACAAAAGGCAAACTTGCCAATCTAACTCTTCGGATTCAAGAAGATTGAACAGGGGCAACTGTTGTACCCCAAAATTTTCCCTCCCATTTCTCAATGATTTCTCATCACATAACCTTTGAAGCCCAAGATCCAGTTAGGGTTTCATCTGCTCAAGACTTCTCCTTGCACTGTGGACCCAAATTAGGGTTTATGTTTGCACAAAGATGTTTTGACCTAAAGTGCTTAAGATGACTTTCATGCTTCATATTGGACTCCCAAGTTTCAAGCTTTGATTCCAAGTTTTGCCCAGTCAATTGGACAGTTGACCTAAAAATCAGATGTATTGGGGAAAAAGTCAACTGTGGCCAATTGACAGTCAAACCTCATGAAAATTGACCCACATCAACATTATGAACTCATATGGACCATTTGATCAAGTTTGGATCACAATTCCACAAGAAATTTGATCAGATCACCAAAAGGGCAAAATGGTCATTTTTAGGGTTTTGACTGCACAAAGGCAATTTTTGACTGTTTGACCCAACCAATGGCAAACCAAGCTCATATATGGACTCAAGGACCCAATGGAATTATCTTGACATGCTCAACAAACTCAAAAGATCCCAAGTACACAAGATTGACAGTTGAATTTCCCAGTCAATTGATCAATTTTGACTGTATACTGAAAAGTCAAACTTTGACTTTTTGGTCAAAATCAAGAGTCAAGATTCATTTTTCATCAAAACATGCCAAATCATGAAACTTGTTCATCAAGAAATCACAAAATGCAAAATTAGGGTTAGAAATTAGAATTTTTCATAACTTAGAATTTTTCTAAGTTATAAAAAACCCTAATTTTTTCCCAACTTTGCCCCACTTTTTCACCAAGATCCATTTGGATTCAAACAAAAGTAAAAACATGAAAGTTGTAGCTTGTTGCATAATCTACAACTTTGATTCACAAAGTTTTCCCATTTGAGGCTTGTATCTCAAGTTACAAATTTTTGAATAAGGGCATTAAACCATTCTTAACTTAGTGAATTTTTGACCTATTTTGACAAGGTTTTCTACCCCACTTCAAGGCCATTTTCCATACACTTCCACTTGGAATTTCAATTTGAATTTCAAAGATGGATTGTATTACACATTCCAAGCTTTCCAAAATGTCCAAGAAGTCATCAAACAACCTCATGACTTGAGAGATTCGAATTTCACAATTTGGCAAAAACTCACTTTTGAATTGGCTATTTTTCATGTTCATAATTTGTGCAAACTTCTCAAACCAGCATGCCCCTTGATTACAGGTCCTAAAACCATCCAACACTCAATAATTTAATGCATGTTCATTGTGCTAAGACCTTGTTTCATGAGTTAAAGCATTGTATGATGGATTAATCCCAAATTGGAAAAAGCATTATATCCATTTTTGCAAAAGTTTCACTTTATGTCCAATTACAAATCCAAGAAGTACAGTCCATATCTAATTGGAACAAGTTTATGTGTTAATCACACTGATCAAGGAGGGATTATGCAGCATAGTATGAGGGCCTGTACAGGCTAGAGGCACAAAGTAACCATGGCTTGCTTAAAGTGTAAGAAACACATCATAACTAAAACCAACTCTCATATCAGCTTACAAACCCTTAAGTGAACTTGACAAACATACTCAAGACATCTCAACCAAGCTTTTGCACGACCCTAGCACCTCTCAAACACTCCCAATCTCAGAATCATCTTCAAACTGCAAAAACAGGGTCAGGCCTGCAGTTTGAGTGCCATCTTCCATTTCCCTCAAGCTCTCTTGCCCAAACCAGTTCACACGCATTCCCTAGCATCTATGCAAGCTAACCATGACTTGAAACACGACCTGTAATCCCTCTAACCACTTCCACCATTTTCAGTTTCTTGTTTTGCAGGTGAAGTGCTCTAGCACGATTCAGAAGCTTTCAAGACAAAGTAAACATTGGAATAGCATCCCTGGACCTCAAGGAAGCTTTTCCAATCATCACCTTGCACTGAAAGCTCCCTCATTGCCAGATAGAACTCCAGCTGAACAGGTATCTTGGTGAACTTCTATCTCTCTTATCAAGCATCATTAACTCTAAGTTTGTGAATAAACAATGTTCTACTCATGCCACTGAACATGTACATGTTTTTACTTTTCATTTCTTTTACTTGAGCTGTGAGAATTTGAGGTTTGAAAATGGCAGAAAATCTAGGTTAGGATTTGGGGGAGAAGAAATTCTCCCTCATCTTAGAGAGTTAGATCAAGTTCTGCATATGGTTAGATTCGTCTCTTGATGCTGAACATTTTTCATGTTATGAGTTTTCATTAATAAGCCAGGAATCAGGAGTTAGAAGATGAAGAACAGGGCGCGCGTTTTTTGAATATTGTTGTTCAGAGGTTGAAGAAAGGTCTTCATGGGTTGGGCTTATGTTGACTTTCCTTTTTGCACCACCTTTTTGGTTTTACACCCCCTGAGCCCATTTGCTTTATTTTTGATGATTTTTGATTTTTTCCTTTTTTAATTGACTCATTTATTTTTTCTCAGCATATTAAAAATATAAAAATATTTTTTCTCACCATTTTTGATTTTATTAGGTATTTATTTGATTTTTTCTTTTAGTTTGAACATAAATGAATAAATATATACCTTTTGTTTAAAAATACAAAAATAGCACAAATATATTTTTATACACTTTTATCTTATTTTTACTTCCTGAAAATATTTTATAGAAAAATACTTTTTTTATTTAAATATTAAATATTATTAATTAATATATATAATACATATTTTGTAAATAATATGAATATATAGGTATATATTAATGTGCTTAGGATAAAAATACCAAAAAATGTACATATTTTATTTTTTAATATTTAATACTAAAAAATGCCCTTTTTACAAATATACAATATTTTATTTTATTTTTTGTATGTAAATAATAAATATTATATGAATTAATTGATTAATACCTCTTTGATTAAAAATTAGGGTTTTGCCCTAAATTTGAAAATACTCCAAAAATAATACCTTTTTATTTCCCTTTTTATTTCACATAAATAATATTCTTTTTTTCATACACATAAAAATTCTTTTTGCATTTTTACATATTTATTTCAATTTCCATTTTATTGTGCAAATTATTTGTCTTGTAAATATTCAAAGAAAATGATGTAATAGTTAGGTTTAAATTCTTGTCTAAATATATCCCATTTGAAACATTGTACCCCCCTCCCCATATTATTGTGTTGTAATAGTGTAGGAATTTAAATTTCGCACTTTAATGCTTTCTAAACCTACCATGCTAGAATTAGGGTTTGTATGCGAATAAAACGAACAAAATAGTTGGACATAACTCAAGATAAACAAGCATGAAAATGGACAACACATTTCACACTTGCACCCCTAGGGTATTCCACTAATATATCCCATTTGAAACATTGTACCCCCCTCCCCATATTATTGTGTTGTAATAGTGTAGGAATTTAAATTTCGCACTTTAATGCTTTCTAAACCTACCATGCTAGAATTAGGGTTTGTATGCGAATAAAACGAACAAAATAGTTGGACATAACTCAAGATAAACAAGCATGAAAATGGACAACACATTTCACACTTGCACCCCTAGGGTATTCCACTTTGTTGCCTTCAAATAATTGGGCCATGCTTGCACGTCGAGTATCTTTGGCAAAACAAATTCAAATGATCATAAGTAACCTCGATGACGCTGTCGAATGTTGCCTAAAAGAAATGATCATAGTCCCTTCAAAACAAATTGCCCAAGACACTTGACACCATTGCATTCATGGTCCATACGATGACCCGCGCCCGTCCCGAGTAAACTTCCTAAACGCAAGATTGTCCACCAAATTCAATGGTGGAACAAAATTGTTAAAAAGGGTTGAAAACATAGAGAAAACCTTTGAGTACAATAGGGTAGACAAAACTCTTAGTTGCTTGAGATCAACTTGCAAAAACACTTGCCTTCTTTTCAAAAACCACAATCCACAACACTTTCAAAACAAACTCTCAAAAACATTTGAAACATCTTTTCGAAAAGATACACGCCTTTGTAAAATATTCGAGTAAAGAATTGTTACAAGGTTAGCCTAAGACAAGGCATCTTCTTCCAAAACATTTTCAAAAACACTCACACATACACCATTTTCAAGCAATCGAAAATCAAGGCAAGTGATCTAAAAACCAAGTAACTAAGAGCCCATGGATAACCATGGATGAAAAGGGTGCTAATACCTTCCCTTTTCATAATCTACCCCCCGGACCCACGAAATATCTCAAAAGGTTTTTGCTGTGCTTTTTCAACCTTTCCTTTAGGATAAAATAAAAAGTCGGTGGCGACTCTTGCTCAACCGCACAAGTGCGAATACGAACGCAAAACTCACAGTCAGTTCTCCCACCGTATCACAACTAGTAAGATTTTTTGTATAAGTTAATTCCACGTTGCTTTATTTTCTAATTGTTTTTATTTTGTGCTTAATTTTATTTCTAATTGTTTTTATTTTGTGCTTAATATTATTTCTAATTATTTTTGTTTTGTGTAAACAAATACATGGGTGATTCAAACCCCAATAAAAGAAGAGTTAGAGGTCCCACTTTAATGACACAAATTGACAAAGTTCATCAAACAGGTGAAAAGATAAAGGTCGAGTTTAATGCAAGAACCTATGAATGTATTGGTGTTGGTAAAAATGCTACACATTTCAAGAGTTATATAGCATCTCTTGCTCGACAGTATTGTAGCATTGTGAAAAATGATTGGAAAGAAGTAGATGAAGGCGTAAAAGATGCTATTTGGACTTATATTCAGGTATTTTAAATACAATACTTTATTATATTTTATAATCATATACTAATTAACAACATATGACATATACTACATTTGTAGGCTCATTTTACTATTCCAGAATGTAAAGATCCAAAGAAGGATAGGTTGAAGAAAGAATGGATTAAATATGCGGGAGAGCGATGGATAGGTTTTAAGACACAACTCACAGATAGATATATTCATCATCCCATAGAAAATGATCCTCCTCCATATGTTAAGTATAACTTTATTACAGAAGACGCCTGGAAAGAGTTTCTCAAGATTCGAGATACCCCTGAATTTAAGGTTAGTAGGAGTTATATGTTTTTGTGTGCATAACATTTTTATTATATTTAGTGATTAATTACTTGTTTGAGTTTATAATAGGAAAAAAGTCAGAAGGGTAAGGATAATGTGGCCAAGAATTTATACCCACATGTATTGTCTCGTGGAGGGTATCGCTTACTTGAGGAGAAAATTATGAAAGAAAAGTCATCATCGAGAGATAATTCCACATTAGATGATAACGATAGTCCATCTCCACCATCACGCCATGAGTTATGGAAGAGAGCACGACAAAATAAAGGAGGAGAATACACATCAAAATCTACACAAGAGGTTGCTGAAAAAATTGTAAGTAAACAACGAAAAATTATTCAAGTATCATTATATTTGTGATTGATTAATTGATGTTTTTGCATTTTGTAGGATTCTCTTGTTCAAGAAGCTGAAAAAGGTGCAATTGTTCCAGATGGACGTAACGATATCTTATCATTAGCCATTGGAACATCTGAGCATGGAGGTCGTGTTCGTGGTGTTGGAAAACACCATAAACAAAGCACTTACTTTGGAAGAAAAAGTCAACATATCGACGTAAATGAACAACTTGCAATATTGGAAACAAAACTTAGAGCTGAACTTGAAGAAAAGTTGGTTGAAGAGCGTAAGATGTTTCAGCAATCATTAATGGAGACACTTAAGTCTATGGGTTTATCACAAAGCACAGGTGATATTAAATGCATTGAAAAATTGGAAATTATCGATGGAAGCGGAAAAGGAAGTTGTTCAGCTGCAAAGGGAAGCACAAAAGAGAGCACAAAAGACGTGGAAGTTGATGATGTTCAGAGATTGTTACTCATGGTTTTGAAATTGGATGATAACCATTTGGCAGTACAATTAAGTCATTGTGTGAGTGTCTCTAATTTTTATGTTTCAACTAAATGTATCAGAGAGTTATTGGTGGATTTAGGTCATTGGCTTGACGTGTCTATTCTGCAAATTTGGTGCACGTAAGTATATTTTATTGTTTTATTAAAGTCAATCTCTATTAATATGTTATATCTCTCATCACTTTGATTCTAATGTTAATTTTAAAATTATTCAGGTATATTCATCGTGTTTGTCTTGAGAATTTCATTTCAGAATTATATGGATTTATGGACCCTGCTAGGTGTATTTATAATGATAATGTAGCGAAATCTCAAGAAGATGTTAAAAATTACGTGCTAGAAAAGTTACGTGATGAAAACAGAGCGTGCCACTTACTACCATTAATTCATGGGTAAGAATTTTTATGAAATTGTGTTTTATATTATTTAATTTTGATAACATATATATTTTATGTGACTTTTCTGTTTCCACACACACGTACAGGAGACATTGGCAATTAATAGTCATGTGTCCAAGAGATAATTTAGTTGTCGTATTTTATTCACTTCATCGAGAAATTGACCAGAACACGAAGAAAATTATTACAAAGTAAGTTTATCTTTCATGTGACTTTCATTGACAACTAATAGTTATGTGATTTTTCATTGGCGAGTATATTTAGTTATGTGATGTTTATATCTTTTTGTATTAGTTCTTTTGGGATTCATCAAATGGCAAATGGAAATAGAAAAAAGGCTACATGGTTTCATCCCAATGTAAGTGTGATGTAAATTGTAATTTTATAGTTAAATTTATGATAAATATTCACTAATTATGTCATTCAATTGTAGACAAGGCAACAACATAACTCTAATGATTGTGGATACTATGTGATGAAAAATATGTTGGATATTGTCTCTGCTAATATAACCGAGAATTGGATGCAGGTACTAAAAATAACTTTACTTTGTTATTTACTTTTTGTTTTTCGACTTAATATGAATTTTAAAAAAATAACTCTATATTGTTATATTTATGTATTATAGGTATTTGATGACCCAACAGAATTAACACCAGATGATTTGTATGATTTGCGACTTCGTTGGGCAAAATGTTTCTTTGAGTTACATGGAACTTAAGTTTATCTTGGTGAGTTTTATAGAATTGTATAAGTTGTGATTTTTGCACAATACATGTGGTTTTTGCTCATGTGTTGAGTTTCTTGATTTTTTTGCTGATGTTAATTGTTATTATTTATTGTCAGGCAATATGATTTTGGTGTTGTCTACCGAAAATTTTATATTGGTAATTCAAGTTTGGAAACTTAGAAATAGTTGAATATTTTTGTATATGTATATTTTGTGAATATTATGTAATTGTAAGTTTTGAAAAAGACTTATAAATAGTTGAATATTGTTTTATATTTCGTGAAGAATTTGTAATTGTAAGTTTGTTTGTTGTAATACAATACAAGTTTGCAATACAATTGTTCAATTTGTAAGTTTGTTGTGAAAAATATGAAAACATCGACCTAAATGTGATATATGTGATGTTGGAAAGCTATGAAATCTATATAGCGACATAAATATAGTCTGTTTGATATTGGAAAAATATGAAAAAATGGGTACAAATTATATTTGTATAGGGAAACCCAAAAAATAAATAATCTATTCCAAAAAAATTTCATACATTTTACATCGGTTATTACTCAAAACTGATGTGAAAACTTTCAAAAAGGGACTTTTTACATCGGTTGGGGATAATAACCGATGTAAAAAGTCGCGTCACTGGGGACTTTTTACATCGGGTATTACTTCCAACCGATGTAAAAAACTGGATCAATTTTTTAAAAAAATGTGCATAATAACTGTTTCTTACATCGGTTCATATATTATAACCGATGTAAAAAATGGACTTTTTACATCGGGTATTACTTCCAACCGATGTAAAAAACTGGATCAATTTTTTAAAAAATGTGCATAATAACAGGTTATTACATCGGTTCTGATATTATAACCGATGTAAAAAAGGGACTTTTTACATCGGTCCCAGAACCGATGTAAAAAAGGGACTTTTTACATCGGTCCCAGAACCGATGTAAAAAGTCCCTGATTTACTATATCGCCTGACTTTACATCGGACCCAAAACCGATGTAAAAAGTCAATTTCACCCGATGTAAAAAGTCATTTCTGCACTAGTGAAGAAAACTTAGACCTAACAAAGTCTATCCTAATTTCAATCATTCTCCATGTTCCAGCATCAGACCTAACCCTACATTTTGTAAACCATAAAAGTAGAAAGAATCAGCATATAATACAAGCACTAAAGCCACTTCAGTTCACATATTCATTACAGAAAATTCAATCAGGAATTATTCATAACAGAAGTACTGGTTTTTTCCTAACTGAGTTCCTAACAAGCTTGCTAACCGAATTTTCTAGATTCGTCACTTTTTAGGATCTTTTCATTTTTCTCCATGACTTCACCAACTTCTCTCCACAAACAAGTTGCAAAACCAATTGCCCTGCATTAATACAAAAATGACAAGCAGCCCTTCACATTTCAGAAAAACTAGCAAAGCACAAAATCAGTAACTAACTTGCAACAAGTCAAAAATTAAACTAACCCCCTAACCGTTTTCTAAACCAATTTCCTAACTATTTTCGAGCTTTAACCTAATAAGAGGAAAAAAACAAAAACTGAATGCTAAGTGCCTAGCTAACTCCCTGTAACCTCCTAACAGAATTTTTGTAACCAACGGAAACTAACAGCTCAGCCAGGATTCCCTTACAGATTGGCGCTTCATTAACTAACCATATATGATCAATTCAGAAATTTAAATGCAAGCCAAATTAATTCCATCAGTGCATAACAGTTCGAGGTATTCCAACATAGTTCAGTTTAGAGTAACGTTACCTCGCATGCATCAGGTCCACATTTCAATCTCCATTCACCTTTAAATCTGCATTCAGAGTCGGCTTGTGTATGAAGCCCAGATTGACATTCTAAACCGCTCAAGATTCACTCCATATGCACCTTCAAGTTCAGTTCGGATACACGTTAAAACACGCCTCTATTCACTGAAGAAAACAAAGTTAAACAGAAGAAACATCAAGAAAAGAGGTAAAAAGGATATCTGAAAATTGTGAAATAAGTGGTCGAAATAACATGAGCTGGGCATTTTAAGTCACGACGGAAAGGGGGAGAAACAGATTCAGAATTCTAACTCATAATTAACTCAAAATCAGAACAAATCCTGACCATTTGGTTTATAACAAAATCCACAACTAACCAATTCCTAACTAACCATAACCGAATCAATTACTGATAACAAAGCTTCTAACAGAATTATATAAAAGAAACTTACCAAATTGATTGGATTCGGGAATTCTCTGAAGGTTCACCAGTACAGAACTTTCTCTTCACCATTCTTGAATCATTCAGAAAAATCATAAAAAAGGACCTCTCTCTTCTCTCTTCTTTTCCTCTTCAACCTTCGACGATTTCTTCTCCAACTCTATGAGAATTTTTCATATTTTCATCGCTCTTTGATCGCAAAATTTCTCTATCATCAACCTCGGCATCTCCATCAACTCTCTGCAAGCCACTTCAACCTTCAATTTGTATCAAGCGTAACTTCAATCATCTCTGTTTTTGTTCGCAGAATCGTTTCTCAACCAAGATTCTTCATTGACTCTTCATCATTCCGAACAAACATTCAGTATCCATGAATTTTGTTTCAATGTTCCTCGATCGTCTTTGTAAATGATAATACAAATAATAACTGTAATAATGACAACACTATGTAAATTCTGTTTGCTAACTAACTTTAGGAGTTAGTTAGAGTTAGTTAAGAAGAGTTAGTTAGGATCTAACTACTTGTCTTAGCTATATATAGTTGTCTTCTACATTGTAATGTGAGAGATTGAGAATTACATTTCATTTTGATCACATACAACTTCTCTTCATTCAAGCTTTTTCTTTCCTTTGATTATGGAGTTTCAGCTTATTGTTGTATGTTCACATGGTATCAAGAGCATGTGATTCTGTTTTCCGCTGCGATCTTTCTCAATCTTCCTCTTTCGATCCTTTTTTCTTTCTCTGCAGCCTCTGCTTTTTTGTTGTTTCTCATCATGTCATCTTTAAGCTCTAATAGCAGTGATCATGGTGATTCTGCTTCAAGAAACAACAATAAAGGTTATCAAAATGATATCCTAAACCCTTATTTCATGCATCCCAATGAAAATCCATCTTTGATTCTGGTTACACCATTACTTTCCAATAACAATTATCACTCTTGGTCGCGTTCTATGACCATGGCTCTTCGTTCTAAGAGCAAATTGCATTTCATCAATGGTGTGTTACCACGACCTTCTGATCTTGATCCAAATTCTTTAGCATGGGATAGATGTAACACCATGATCATGTCTTGGATCAAGAATGCCGTAGAAGTTGAAATTGCTCAAAGTATTCTTTGGATGGAAAATGCTGCTGATATGTGGAATGAGCTCAAGGAGAGTTTCTATCAAGGTGATGTTTTTCGAATTTCTGATATCCAAGAAGAAATCTGCACATTGAAACAAGGTGATACTTCTGTTTCTTCATATTTCACAAAACTGAAGATTTTATGGCAAGAACTTGATAATTTTAGACCTATTCCTGAATGTGCATGTGATATTACTTGTCTTGCCATTATCAAGATTCGTACTTACAAAGCTAGTGATCAAGTAATTCGTTTCTTGAAAGGGCTGAATGATCAGTACTCTGCTATTAGGTCACAAATAATGCTTATGGATCCTCTCCCTAGCATTTCCAAAGTATATTCTTTGCTTGTTCAACAAGAGAGACAAGCTAATCTTCCGATTGATGAGTCCAAGATTTTGGTCACTCCATCTTCTGATCAGCATCAGACTACTCGTGATACTCAGTCTAAATCATATTCCAATATGCGTGGCAGAGGCAGCTCCAGAGGAGGTAGATCTTCTGGTGGCAGGGGCAGAAACAACCGTGTTTGCACGCATTGTGGCATGACTAATCACACCATTGATACTTGTTTTAAAAAACATGGTTATCCTCCTCATTGGAAGCATGATGGTACCATCAATCAATACAATACTACATCTGCTAGACATGAGAACACATCTGGATCTGAAGCAAGTGCACCAGCATCTCATGGTTTGGCTTTTACACCAGAGCAGCATCAAGCATTGCTAGCCTTACTTCAAGGCTCATCACAATTGCAATCTCATACCATTAACCAGTTAACATCTCAAACTGATCTTGGATCAGGTACTATATGCACTATTCCAAATTCCTTTCATGCTGCATTATTCATATTAGATACAGGTGCTACTGATCATGTTTGTTTTACTCGTGAATATTTTCAGTGTCTTAAGCAAATTAAGCCCATTACCCTCAAACTTCCAAATGGCAGTCTTGTTACCACTAATTTTTCAGGCACTATTCAGTTTGACAGCAATTTTTACATCACTGATGTTCTTTATTTACCTAATTTTGCTTTTAATCTCATTTCTGTCACCAAATTAACCAAGTTACTCAATTGTCAACTTGTTTTTAATGATACTTCATGTACTATACAGGACAAGTTTTCTCTGAAGATGATTGGCATAGCTGAGTTACATGGTGGATTATATCTCTTAACCTCTCCTTCAGTCACATTACCTAAAACTCCTCCCATACATTGTATTAATTCTTCTGTTAATAATAGTCATGATTCTGAATGTAGCCTATGGCATATCAGATTAGGACATGCTTCTAATTCCAAATTGATTGAACTCAATAAAGAATTTCCTTTCATTAAATCTGTCAATATCAAATTGCCTTGTGATGTATGTTTCTATGCCAAACAGAAAAGACTGCCTTTTTCTCCTAGTTCCAATGTTTCTCTATCCACCTTTGACACATTACATATGGATATTTGGGGTCCATTGGCCATACCATCCATGATGGGCTATAGGTATTTTTTAACTATAGTTGATGATAAGAGTAGATTTACATGGCTGTATCTTATGAGACTAAAATCTGAAACCACTTCTCATGTTAAGTCTTTTGTGGCATTGGTTAAAACTCAATTCAATTGTCATGTCAAGTGCATTAGATCAGATAATGGCAATGAGTTTTTGATGCCTGATTTTTACAATCAATTAGGTATCATTCACCAAACATCTTGTGTGGCTACCCCTCAACAAAATGGTATTGTTGAAAGAAAACATCAACATATCTTGGGCATCACTAGAGCTCTTTTATTTCAGGCTCATTTGCCTCCATTATTTTGGGCTCATGCAGTGAGTTATGCTGTCCATATCATCAATAGACTTCCCACACTTTTCTTAAAACACAAATCACCATACCAAATTTTGTACAACACTTTACCTGACATGACCAACCTGAAAGTTTTTGGTTCTTTGTGCTATGCAGCCACTCTAAAATCCAATAGAAAGAAATTAGATTCCAGATCTAGAAAGTGCATTAATCTAGGTCATAAATCTGGTGTGAAAGGACATCTTTTGTTTGATCTGCATAATAAGGAACTGTTTATTTCCAGAGATGTTACTTTCTTTGAATCTCATTTTCCATATAAACACAATCCTCCTTTGTCTTCACATACTACTACACACATGGATGCTTTATTTGATGATATGTTTCTGCCTCATTCAGTTCCCAATCCTATGTTTAATCATTCAGTTGACAATGGTCATACTGAGCATACTTCAGTTGACAATAGTCATACTGAGATTCCTTCTCCCTCTACAGATTCCACTACCAATGAAACCAATCATCTTACCTCTATTACCTGTGATCCCATACCATTAAGAAGATCACATAGACAAGTTCATACCCCTAACTATCTAAAAGATTATCATTGTAATATGCTTCATCATCCTGACTCAGCTATGGCCTCATCTTCATCCACCTGTAAGTATCCCCTTTCATCTTCTATATCCTATGATTCTTTTTCCTCTCCTCATAAACATTACATGTTAAATTTGTCTGCCAATCCTGAACCTACATCTTATGAGTATGCTATTTGTGATGAGAATTGGAGAACTGCTATCAATACTGAATTGCAGGCTCTGGTTAAAACTAAAACATGGGATCTTGTGCCATTACCTTCAAACAAGAAAGCCATTGGTTGTAGGTGGGTTTTTAAAGTAAAAATGCATGCTGATGGTACTATTGAGAGGTACAAGGCACGACTTGTTGCAAAGGGGTTCACTCAAACTGAAGGATTGGATTATACTGACACTTTCAGTCCAGTTGTTAAAATGACCACTGTTAGAGTTTGTTTAGCTATTGCTGCTGTTCACAATTGGCCCTTGTTCCAGCTTGATGTTAACACAGCCTTCCTCCATGGTGATCTTAATGAGGAAGTTTACATGAAGCCTCCACCTGGTCTCATTTTGTCTACTCCAAATCTTGTTTGCAAATTACAAAGATCTCTTTATGGGCTGAAGCAGGCTAGCAGACAATGGAACACAAAACTCACTGACACCCTTATTGCATCAGGTTATGTCCAATCCAAAGCAGATTATTCTCTTTTCACTAAGACTTCTCCTCAAGGTTTCACTATGATTCTGGTTTATGTTGATGATTTAGTAATTGGAGGCACTGATTCTCATGAAATTTTACAAATCAAAACTTGTTTGGATGCTAAATTCAGTATCAAAGACTTGGGAGTTCTTAAATACTTCCTCGGCTTTGAAGTGGCTCGTAGCTCTCATGGTATTTCTTTGTGTCAAAGAAAATACACCCTTGATTTGATTTCTGATGCTGGTCTTCTTGGTGTCAAACCTTGTTCCACCCCTATGCAACCTCATCTTCAACTTCACAAATCATATGGCACACCTCTCTCTGATCCTACTCCCTACATAAGGCTTATTGGTCGTTTATTGTATCTCACACATACTAGACCTGAAATTTCCTATGCTGTTAGCAAACTAAGTCAATTTCTTGCTGCTCCAACAGATAAACATATGTTAGCTGGTCTACATGTTTTGAAGTATCTCAAAAACAATCCAGGCCAAGGACTCATTTTTCAATCTAATGCCTCTTTATGTCTCAAAGGTTTTTCAGATTCAGATTGGGGTGCTTGCCCTGATACACGAAGATCCACTTCTGGTTTTTGTTATTTTCTTGGCACTTCACTCATTAGCTGGAAGAGCAAGAAGCAGCCTATCATTTCCAGATCTTCATCTGAAGCTGAGTATCGTGCTCTTGCTCAAGCTACTTGTGAAGGGGTTTGGCTTCTCACTGTTCTTCGTGATTTTCACATCACTCCTTCAGTACCTATCATTCTTTACTGTGATAACAAATCTGCCATGCATATAGCTGCCAATCTTGTGTTTCATGAACGCACGAAGCATATAGAGATCGATTGTCATGTTGTACGTGAGAAAGTTCTAGCTGGAGTTGTTCATCTCATGCCTGTCACTTCTAAGGAGCAGGTTGCCGATATTTTCACCAAGTCTCTTCAACCCGGTCCTTTCAATACTTTACAATCCAAGCTTGGAATGATTGATATTCATTCCAGCTTGAGGGGGGCTGTAAATGATAATACAAATAATAACTGTAATAATGACAACACTATGTAAATTCTGTTTGCTAACTAACTTTAGGAGTTAGTTAGAGTTAGTTAAGAAGAGTTAGTTAGGATCTAACTACTTGTCTTAGCTATATATAGTTGTCTTCTACATTGTAATGTGAGAGATTGAGAATTACATTTCATTTTGATCACATACAACTTCTCTTCATTCAAGCTTTTTCTTTCCTTTGATTATGGAGTTTCAGCTTATTGTTGTATGTTCACAGTCTTCATCAACATTCTCACAATTCTTGCATCAACGCGCCGCTGAGTTTGCAAGAATAACGACAAAGTATAGAAAACGCGCATAAATGAGAGCAAGATGAAGCGAATTAAAAGAAGAAACACGGAGTAATCGGAAGTGTGTACTACAGTGCACCTGAATTGAAGAAACACTGGATTTCTCCCTGGTAGGTAAGATTTGATCTTAGATTCCTTCCACTTTTTTGAGTCTTCCGATACGCATAGGTCACACCCGAGGATCCATGGTGTATGAGGTTCTCTTGGTGGCTTGTTCTGAAAACGAAGTCGTTAATTTGAGACGGAGGTGAAGATCGGAAAGTAATTGCACAGCCATAAATCGCAAGATAAAGAAGTTGAGAGAGATGAGACGAAAGGGGGTATGCGGCCGTAACAGTGGTGAAGTGGTGGAATGGGTTCGATCGAAGAAGGAATCCAGCGCCGCTTTGTTTACAAAGTTGAGGAAGAAGGCGGTTGAGAAGATGTATCGCGAAGTTGAACCGTCTCAATGTTAACCTACGTTTTCTTCATCTAAAACGACTCTGTTTCTTTTTCTTCTTTTTTATTGTTTTTTTACTAATAGTTCAATTATAAGCAGAAGTAGAGAATTTAGGTGATAATGGCCGGGCCCTGGACCGTACACATCCCTTTTGGCCCGTATACTACAAAATTTTGTTTTGTTGGAGTGGATCGCTGAATTCACACCCATATTCCAATCCACATACCCCCCTCAGTTTAGAGTTTGCTTAAATTTTTATTTAATCTTTTTTTTTTAATTCCTAGATAATAACATTAGGAACAAAAATTGATGATAAAAAAAATAAATAAAATCCAATATAAAAATTTGTTAGATTTTTACTTGCTTTTTTAAGAATTAATTCATGATTATTCGATTATTCGAAATTTGTGATTCACCTTGGCTTGTTGAGATTTGAGTCTAATGCAGGTTTATCGCGCATATGCGGATGCGCTTGAGATTTTGATTGTGATTTATTTTCACATCGATGATGCTTCGACACTTATTCTGAGCATTTGATTTCTGACTCTTTTCTTGGATTGGTGAAGCTTTTGCAAAGATCGTCGAGTTTCTTTGTTTTGATACGCTTCGCTACAGATTGATATTCGTTTGGTATTTTCTCTTGTTTATCTCATTTTTCACTTTATTGCTTTCTAGATATCATGAGAAGTAGGAAATAAAGAGCGTGCACTCGAAGTCGATGTTTAAAGACCTATAGCAGGCATTCCGCATTTCATTTGCTATATGTGTTGTGCTTATGTTTGTTTCCTCGGTTTTTGATTGATGAGTCACTCAATTTAGGAATTGAGATCACGACTTCGCTCTCAGTGCATGATCCCTATAGGATTTTATCACACTCCTTGATTTCTTGTTGATCGATGAGTCACTCAATTTAGAAATTAAGATCACGACTTCGCTCTCAGTGCATGTTCCCCATATGATAGCTTTTGTTAGACTTTATTTGGCATGCTAACCTAGATAGGATATCTCTAGGTGTGTTCTCTTGAGCTTATTGGCTTGCTTTCTTGATTTCGTCTTTGTGTGCATGTTTTGAGATGATATACCCTCGGCATGTTCCCTTAGGAGCTCTCGATTCAACTATAGATGATGATTCGAGATAGACATAGTTTTAGGTGATAGATCCTTGCTATGCTCCTTTAGGACTTATTGATTCATCTATAGATGATGAGTTGAGATAGACATTAGGATTGCTATCAAAGCATGTCAACATAGGATAGAGATTTCTCTTCAAAACTCAACTATAGGATCAATCATTGTATGATAAAATTAGGGATAGGTTTAGGTTAGTTTCCCTTAGATGTTTTATTTTCCTTTGTATCCTTGCATTTAAAACAAAAGCTTTCTTTTTCTTAGAAAATGCATAAAACATCTAACAATTTCCAAATCCTTCTTTAAGGTAAAAAAGTATCAACCAATGCAAACTCTTTTGCGCCTTCGGGCTTTGCTTTCAAACTCTTTTCATAAAGAACATGTTAGTTCACTTCTGTGCTGACGCGTGAGTCTCCAAAGGTCGAGCTGCGGCAGAAGGCGAAATTAATATTTTTCATTAAAAAATAGAAACCAACAAAATATTTTGAAGCTGAACTACGGCTGCTCTGATTCCTTAAAAGGGATACGTAGGCATTGGGGTAGGGCCCGAACAAGCACAACTTTTATTTTCCCTACATTGTTTTCTCTTTTCTTTTTCATGCGTTCCTTGTACAGCTTAGATATAGATTTGAAACACACCCATAAGATAGACAACAAGAGTAGATACCGTATACTACTACGGGCGTGTGGGGTGCTAATACCTTCCCTTTGTGTAACAGACTCCCTTACCCAATCTCTCAGTCATTTGACCGTGATTTCTCCCTTTTCAAGTTTACTCGATGTTTGCCTTTCCCTTCCCGTGGGATAAATAAACGTTCGATGGCGACTTCATTGATTTCATTATCAGTTGATTGTTCAGCCGGTTGTTTCAAATAGGATATTGCTTCTAAGCATGCTTGATTAGAGAACAATGTATGGGCTTTAAAGCAAGATTTTTTGAGAAAATCAAGCTTTATGGAAATGGAAGTGTGACTTTTTGCAAAATGCTCTCAAAGTGGCATAAAATTTGGACAATGCACCAAACACTTTATGTAATACACTTAGGGCTCGTGCAATTCATCAATGACACGGAGATTTATAAGTAAGGTAGCTTGTACACAAAGATCTCATAGTTTGGCTTAAGTTCTGTACATGAATTTGAACATGTTCTTGACTTGTAAAACAACTTCATCATAGCAACTCCAACTCTTCGAAACTTGGTACTCAAGTAAAGGAAATTAATGATCTTGGTACCATTAGAAAGATGAGAGCATACTATATAACTTTCATGTTGATAACTTAGATTGAATCTTCTTGAATCAATGAGGAAACTGGCCAACAAAATTGGTTTTCAAGCTGAAAAACACTTTGAAAATTTTCGAAGTATTTGAACATTTTAACAACTTTGAGATGCCAACTCATATCTTCAAATTCTCATGGTCTTTTTGGTTCATCCTTCCATAATAATTCAGTATGTAATATCTTATTTGATTACATCCCTTGGGCATGAAAAATGGTTGCTTGAGGAGGAAGTTACAAGCTTGTCAAGTGGGCTAAATGGACATGAAATTTAGTAACTTAGACAAATTTTTAAAACCCTAAATTTCAAATCTTTGATTCTTTTCTTGGTTTTCTTGATTAAACTTGATCAAATGAATTCATCAACTATAATTTCATGATTTTTGTCTTGAGAAGTCCATGGTTGACCAAAAACTTAAAAGTCAAACTTTGAATGTGAGCAGTTGATTTTTCATCAGAAGAATTCTAAATCTTCAACTTATCAATGAATCATACTTCTTTATCCAAATGGGACACATGAGAGGGCCATAAGGAATCATATGATAACCTTGAATCAAGTTTTAACCCATTAGATCAAGCTTTAGATCAAAAACTCATATTTAGTCAACTTTGATAAAAAAACCCTAATTTCAGGTGCATATAATTTTGAAACTTGATGAACTTAAAATGATGCACACTTGAGCTTGATTATTGATGATGGGAAATAAATTGACCAGCATGAGTGAATGAGAAGTTGGAATCATTAAGGAATCCATATGTCTCTGATCAAAATACATGAACTTCTTGATCCAACACACCTATCTTGTGAAATAAGAAAACAATACAAACCCTTGCACATGAATGAGGTTAGTGATGTAAAGATGGACAATATGAACTCTTGATGCTATGCAATGGTGCAATAAGAGGTGAGATCTTAGGTCAAAAAATAGGGTACAACACATGAGAAGAAAGTTTTATGGAGTTGAAGAAGAAGTTAACGACTACTCTGGTATTGATTTTTCCTAATCCAAGTGAATCCTTTGTTGTATATTGTGATGCATAAAAGATATTTCTTTGTGGTGTGTTGATGCAGAATGGACAAGTTATCTCTTATGCCTCTAGATAACTGAAGGTTCATGAAAGGAATTATACTACGAATGATTTATAGTTGGCAGTTAAGGTGTTTGTATTGAAGATTTGGAGACATAATATTTTTGGCTCTAAGTTTGAGGTGTCCAGTGATAATAAGAGTCTAAAGTACTTATTCAATCACAAAGATTTGTATATGAGACAGAGGAGGTGGCTCGAACTTATGAAAGATTATGATTTTGATTTCAGTTACCATATGGGTAAAGAAATTGTTGTGGTTGATTCTTTGAATAGGAAGTCCTTGCATATGTCTTTTCTTATGGTAAGAGAGTTATAATTAATAGAGTAATTCAGAGACATGAGTTTAGTGTGCGAAGAAACTCCTAACAATATGAAGTTGGGAATGTTAAAGCTGACTAGTGGTATTCTTAAAGAGATCAGGTAGTGTCAGAAATCTGATTTGAGATTGGTTTATCAGTTGACATTGATTAACCAAGGTAATTAAGGTGAGTTCCAAATTGATGAGAGTGGTGTAATGAGGTTTTGTGATAGAGTATGTGTGTCAGATGTGCCAGAGATTAAGAAGAGTATTCTTGAAGGACATCAAATTGGTCTGAGTATTCATCCTGGTGCTAAGAATATGTATCAAGACTTGAAGAAATTGTTTTGGTGGCCCGATATGAAGAATGAAGTTGTTGGGTTTGTTTATGCTTGTTTGACTTGTCAGAAGTCGGAGGTTGAGCATCAGAAGCCTTTGGGTCTAATGGAGTCGTTGAATATTCCATAGTGGAAATGGGACAACATTTCCATGGATTTTTTGTCAGGTTTTCCAAAGGCTATTAAGGGAAATGATTCAATCTGGGTGATAGTGGATAGATTAACTAAATAAGCTCATTTTTTACCGATGCAAATTAACCATCATGTGCATAAGTTAGCTGAGATGTATATTGAGGAGATTGTGAGATTGCATGGAATACCTTCGAGTATAGTGTTGGACAGAGATCTGACGTTTACATCAATGTTCTGGGAAGGTTTGCAGAGTGCCTTTGGTACTAAGTTGAAATTGAGTTATGCATATCATCCACAGATGGACGGTCATACATAGAGGACTATCCAATCATTAGAAGATTTGTTGAGGGCTTGTGTGTTAAAAATGGAGGTGTTAGGGATAACCACTTATCGTTGATTGAGTTTACTTATAATAACAGTTTCCATTTTAATATTGGAATGGAAATGTATGAAGCGTTCTAGGGTAGGAGGTGTAGGACTCCATTATGTTGGTAAGAGTCAGACGAGAATGTTATTCTTGGGCCTGAGGTTGTGCAGAAGATGACTAAAAAGATTAAGATGATCCAAGAAAGGATCAGAGCTTCTCAGAGTCATCAAAAGAGTTATCATGATAAGAGAAGGAAAGTACTTGAGTTCCAAGTTGGAGATCATCTGTTTTTTAGAGTTACTTTGGTAACTACTATTGGTAGATCTCTGAAGTCGTGAAAGCTTACACTTCATTTTGTTTGTTGATATATGGTTTTTACACACTCATTTACCATTGTTTTATGTAATTATTTATTTTTACCGTCACGTGTTTTTTTTCTCTTCAGTTTACCATTTTTATGTATTGGTTTTATGTTTTAATGTTTTCAGGTTCAAAAGAATAAATTGGGACGAATCGGTGCAAAACTCGAAGTTTCAGAAGAAATGCAAATATCCACTAATAGGAGGCCTGACATGGCCACCTGTGTCACCTGACACGGGCCATGTCAGGATGAGAGCCAGGATGAGAGCCAAGAATAGGAGAAGTCAGGGGTGTGACACGGCCCCTGCCAGGGTGCCTGAACCGATAATTCTATAATTAAATTGCCAGAGGTCTAACACGGGCACCTGTGTTTCCTGACATGGCCCGTGTTGGGCTGTGGAACTGATTTCAGTATTTTGGGTTGTTATGTTCAATAGTTGGCATGTGAGGGTGTTTTGGGTATTTCCAATCGACCAAAATGAGTTTTTGCTATTTATAGGAGTTTCCACGATGAATAGAGAGGACTTTTGACTGGAGAAGATTATGAACAATAAAGATTGGTGCTTTTAAGAAATTTGGAGACGGAGATTCCTTCATGAGCGATAGCAATTGAAGATAGAAGAATGCATACCTTTAGTAATGTCTAATTTTATTATTGCTTTTCTTTTAATATTATGATAGGCTAAACCCTCCAATGCTAGGGGTGTTCCTGATTTGCAAATGTAATGATTTTGAATTCTTGGTTTTGATACAATAGTTTCTTTTCAACTTAATTGTTCAATGTTCTTATGCTTTTCCTATTGAACCAATAGAGATTGATTCACGGTTAACAATTAGGGTTGGACCACCATTGTTAAGGTTTTTGAACGATTAGACTATAGTAGATATCACCTAGGACTAGGGATACCCTATAGGTTACCGGTAAAATCTTGATAAAATAAATGCTTGGTTTCATCATTATTCTCTAAGGACTTAGGTATTAGGATGAAGAACCAAAGGTTTTCCCACTAAGGACTTAGGGGAAAACAAACTAAAGATTTGATAGTTGAAGGTAAAGAACTTGTTTAAGAAATAAAGAGTAAAGGTTATTACAGGAGCAAATCACACACTTACCCCTAGCATGCTCCTCATATCAGTGAAAAGCCAACTTATATTCCTGATATTTGTTAAGTGACAATTTCAATACCAAAATCCCAAATTAAGTTTTGTTTAATTGAACATGAATTGAACTCGATAATTATACACAGTCCTTGAGATCGACATTCGAGGAACTTTCCTCATTATTACTACATTGGTGAAATAGTACACTTGCTATTTTGACGATCAAGTTTTTGGCGTCGTTGCCGGGAACTGCCAAATTATTAAGTTCAATTAGAATTTTGTTGCTCTGCAACTAAAATTTCTTTTCTATAATTTTTAAATTTTTTGTTATTACTGATTTTTTCTAACCTTTCCATGCGAGGAAAGCCCCCAGCTGAATTTCCTTTTGACGCAGAAATTGAAAATACTTTTCACGCAAGGCGCAGACAAGCTTGGTTAGTTAGACTGGAATCAGAAGGTTCATCAGATCGTTCAGGTTCAGAGTCTGAAAAGGAAAACCCAATGGCTAAAGACCCACCACCACCTGAGAGACTTCTTGGGGACTATGGAGGATAAAATACTCCAACGGGTCGGTTAACTATCGTGAATCAATCGGTAACTGTTTCAAATTTTCAGCTGCACCCTTCAACCATTCGCCAGCTCGGGAACATATCTTTCATCGGAAAGATAAATGAAGATGTAAATAAATGTTTGTAGAGGTTTCTCACTATGAGCACTACTCTGAAAATTGAGGGGCACTCTGAAGAGGCAAGGAAATTAAGAATGTTCCTATTCATGCTGTCTGAAGATGCTGAAGAGTGGTTTTACTCATTATCGACAGGGAGTATTACTACTTAGGAACAGATGGAGAAAACTTTTCTTGATGAATACTTTCTTGCTTCTGTTTACATTCGCAAAAGATATGATATTGTGAATTTTAAGCAAAAAGAAGGAGAGTCACTAGGTGACGCTTACAAGAGGTTCAAGAGGTTATTTGTAGATTTCCCCACTCATAATATGGATCAAACTGAGCAAATGCAGATGTTTGTGAATGGCCTCCGAATGAAAACAAAGCAGCTTATTGATACAGAAGTTGGTGGCTCATCCAACTTTACAACAACCACTGGTGTGAAGAAGATTATTGAAGCCATTGCTGCAAATAAGCATCTGGAGCTGTATGACGGGGTTGTAAGTAAACCAGAGGGGGTGATTGATCTGAAGTTAGAATTTAACAAGAAATTAAAAATTAAAGAGGTTATTGCTGCAGAAGTGGAGAAAAAGTTGAAAGCAATGAACATAGGTACTCAACATGTAACTCAGGTTCAACAGGCACACAAGGCAGGTTGTGAAATTTATACTGGACCACACATGACTGTCCCTTGTCTTGTAACTCCACAATAAATTAAGGAGATAAAATTTTTGAAGTAGAATAATCTGTATTCTAACACCTATAACCCTGGATGGAAGAATCATCCTAACTTCTCCTGGAAAGATCAGCAGGAACAAGCTCCACAAAATGTAGAATGGGAGGTGGCTATTGAAAATATGGCTTCCCACACTTCTCAATTTCAAGAAAAGACAAGGAGCAGTCATAGAAATACCATAGCTGCAATCAAAAAATTGGAAGTTCAAATGGGACATATTACACAACAAGTAGCTATGAACGCACAAGGAAATCAAAAAAATCATGAGAATGTTAATGTTGTCGCAACAAGGAGTGAGAAAGTTGCGGAAGAAAAATAAGATAAGGTAAAATTTGATGATAGTATCCTAGAAGTAGATCTAGAAGTGAGAGAGAGAAAGAAAAAGTAGGAAGAAGTGGTATCACCTGTAAAGCCAACTGAAGAGAAAAGTTCAAAGGATGCTAAACCAATGATCAAGTTGCCTTATCCCTCTCGAGTGGCAAAGAAAGACACGAAAGAAAAATATTTTGAGAAATTTGTCAAAATTTTCAAAAAGCTAGAGATCCACATAACGTTCTTTGAAGCACTCGAGAAAATGCCATTGTACCAGAAATTCATGACGGAGGTACTCTCAAAAAAGAGACCAATAAAAGATGAGCAGATACGCGTTGATGAGAAATCGTGTGCAATCACGCCCGAGAGAAAAGTTTCTATCAAGCAGAAGGATCTAGGGTCAATTGCAATATTATGCGCAATAAAAGGCAGAAAATTCAAGAGGGTTCTAATTGATTCTGGTTCGAGTAAGCTTAATGCCCTTGTCTATTTTCAAAAATCTTGAGATTGAAAAGATAAGCGAGAGTGGAACAAAATTGAAATTTTTTATCACACCATCAAGCAGTCATACGTGATAGAGGAAGATGTATTGGTGGAAATTAACAATTTTGTCTTTCCTATTGATTTCCATATCAAGGATATCCCTGAAGATAAAGAGACTCCTATTATTTTTGGTCGACCATTTTTGCTGACTAGTCGGTGCAATTTTGATATCGAGACAGGTAATCTGACATTAAAATCATTTGATGAAGAGATAACCTTGAAAATGTTGGAGATCAAGAAGCATGGTATAGGTGGAAAGAAACAATCTTCAGTTGGAATGTTCAAAGTAGAAGGAGAAAGAAAAATTTCAAAATCACTCCTAAAAGAAGTCTTGGGCATAATCTCTCAGGTGGCATCAATAAAAATTCCTAAGCTCAGTCAAGAAGGCAAGAAGAGAAAGAAGAAGGAACACTGACCGGAGAAGATGGAAGTTGGAAAGCGGTTGATACTTTTGATCTAAATGAGTTATGGGTTGCTAAAAGGACTAGCAGTAAGGTTTGGAAGAGGAAGTACTCCCCATAAGGGGAGTAACCGTCGAGCCATGTGATGTTAAACGAAGCGCTTCGTGGGAGGTAACCCATGCTTTTAATAACTTTGTTTTTTTTTGTGTTTTTTTTGCAGGTAATAAAAAGGGAGCTTTACTGGTGAAAGCTAGGAGGCAGCAACTAGTGTTGCATTACCCTCTGTGAGTCACCTTTCTTGAGCTTGTTTTGAAACATTCGGGTCAATGTTTAGTTCAATTTTTTTTGGGGGGG
Source organism: Vicia faba (assembly GCA_948472305.1). NCBI lineage: Eukaryota > Viridiplantae > Streptophyta > Magnoliopsida > Fabales > Fabaceae > Vicia > Vicia faba. The sequence goes on from CATIWC010001017.1 coordinate 211,974, forward strand.
GGGGGGGGGGGTTACTGATTTTATTTTCGATTTATTTGTTGGTTCTATGCTAAGTGTGGTGTAAATCCATGAGTTGAAGTCCTTCCTAAGTTTGGATCGAAATTTTTTGTTTTGTTTTGCTCAAGAGCTTGTATTTCATAAAGATCATGAATAGTATATAGAGACAAACAGATGATTGTTTAAGGATAGGAAGTTCGAAATAATGTGACATTGATATGAGTCTAACGTATAGATTTATACCATAGTGCTTGAATCCTGAGAAGTAGTCCTTGAGTAGTTTATCTTTACAGTCTGGCATAATATAGATTCATATACAGGTAGGATTGATTGAGAAATAAATAAAGATGACACCAAATGATGAAAAGGTGGTAAAAGGAAATTGGCTCACTAAGTTGGGTAGCTCTCACCAGGTTATTCAGCCCAAAGGGGGTTGATCCCCAAACGTCGTCCAAAAAGGACAATATATAAACTAAAAAGTTTTGAAAATTTCATCTGAATTTAAAAAGGAGAAAAAGTTGCTTATTTGGTGTCTGAACAAAAAATTTCTTGATTATTCTTGTGCATGTGATGATCATGAAAAGTCTCATTGCCTTAATTTGACTGTCTGAATGAAAAAGGAGGAAAATTGGAAAAAAACTTAAGTATAAATCATAGTTAGATAGGTATCTGAAGAGGAAGCTCAAAATTTAAGGGTTTTTACACAAAATCTTTGCGTCATATGAACATGGGACATACTACCTTTTGATCAATTTGAACGAATGCCTCACTTATGAGTACCCAACTGCTATGATGTTCATGAGTTCGTGTAATAGTCGTTTGAGGTCAAGCAACAATTTAAGTTTGAGGGAGTTTGATCTGTGGTTTTTACATAGTCATTTACCATTGTTTTATGTTATCCTTTCTTTTTATTGTCGCGTGTTTTATTTCAGTTTACCACTTTTTATGCGTTGGTTTTGTGTTTTGATGTTTTCAAGTTCAAAAGAATAAATCAAGACAAACCGGTGCAATACTCGGAGTTTAGGAAGAAATAAAAATATCCACCTATAGGAGGCCTGACACGTTCCGTTTTAGGATGATAGCCAAGACTAGAGCCATGAATAGGGGAAGTCATACATGTGACACGAGCGCCCGTGTCAAGGTGCCTGAACTAATAATTCTAGAATTAAATTTCCAGAGGTCCAACACGGGCACCCGTGTTGCCTGAAACGGCCCGTGTTGGGTTGCGACGCTGATTTCAGTATTTTGGGTTATTTTGTTCATTAGTTGGCCTGTGTGGGTGTTTTGGATATTTACAACCGACCTAAATGAGTTTTTTTTCTATTTAAAGGAGTTTCCACGATGAATACAGAGAACTTTTGACTGGAGAAGATTAGCAACGATAAAGATTGGTGCTTTCAAGATATTTGGAGACCGATAATTCTTCATGAGTGATAGCAATTAAAGATAAAAGAATCCATACCTTTAGTAATGTCTAATTTTATTATTGCTTTTCTTTTTAATAATATGAGAGGCTAAACCCTCCAATTATAGGGGGTGTCCCTAATTTGCAAATGTAATAATTTTGAATTCATGATTTTGATACAATAGTTTCTTTTCAACTTAATTGTTCAATGTTCTTATGCTTTTCCTATCGGATCAATAGGGATTGATTCATGGTTAATAATTAGGGTTGGACCATCATTGTTAAGGTTTTTGAATGATTATACTATAATAGATATCACCTAGGACTACAGATACCCTATAGGTTACTGGTAAAATCTTGATAAAATAAATGCTTGGTTTCATCACAATTCTCTAAGGACTTAGGTATTAGGATAAAGGACCAAAGGTTTTCCCACTAAGGACTTATGGGAAAACAAACTAAATATTCTGTAGTTGAAGGTAATGAACTTGTTGAAGAAATCAGGAGTAAAGGTTATTACAGGGGCAAATCACACACTTAGCCCTAGCATGCTCCTCATATTAGTGAAAAGCTAATTTATATTCCTGATATTTGTTAAGTGATAATTTCAAAACCAAAGCCTTAAATTAAGTTTTGTTTAATTGAACATGAATTGAACTCGATAATTGTACGCAGTCCTTGAGATCGACATTCGGGGAACTTTCCTCATTGTTACTACATTGGTGAAATAGTACACTTGTTATTTTGACGATCAAGGTTTTGGCCAATATTAGATTTCAAAAAGGATATGTGAGGGGGCTTATCGGATTACTTTACCGTTGTTGCTTACTAATATTCATGATGTGTTTCATGTATATTAGTTGAGGAGGTATGTTCTGGATCCTTTGCATGTGATACAAATGGATGATGTACAGGTGAGAGATAACCTAACAGTTGTAGCATCACCCGTGCAGATAGAAGGTCAGGAAGTGAAGCAGTTGTAGGGTAAAGAGATTGCCAGGGTGAAGGTATTGTGGGGTGGACCAGCTGGTAGATGTTTGACTTGGGAGGATGAAGATCAGATGAGAGATTCGTACACGACTCTGTTTTCATCAGGTAATTTCTGAGGGCAAAAATTCTTTAAGTGGAGGAGAGTTGTAACACCTCAGAATTTGAATTATTCATTTATTTGATTATTTGTGATTTATTGTTGATTTGATGTGATGTGTGATGATGTGTTGTGAGGTAGTAAGTGGGATAGAAGTGATAATTAGAATTATTTAGATTTAAATAATTTTAGTTATATTAATTAGATTTATAATAATAATTAAATGGAATAATTAGTTGTGTAGAGATGTTAAGGACATGATGGTAATATATGATGATGAGTGAGGGCATAAAAAGGATAGCATAGAAAGGGTCTGAGGGGTAAGAAAGTAAAAAGAGAAAACAAGAGGAATAGAGATCATTTTGCACTATCGTGGAACTTGGGGGGACGCAAAGAAGAGCTAGGGCATAGAGAACCAAGAAGGGATTCGGTAGAACTCGAAAAGAGAATCAATTTGCTATAGAATTCGAGGTAATGGGTGTATTCGGGTTTATTATGACCAATAGGGGGTTAAGGTAGATGTAGGATTTTGTTGTATAATTGATTTGATGAAATATGATGAAATTATTGTTGTTAATGATATATGAATGCCATGATTTGACCCCAATATGTGTCCATACATGTATTGATGTTAGCATGTGATATATGGTGTCTATAATGCATTTTTGAATGAGTATGTTATCTCTAATCACAATTGGGATGGCTGGTATCAGTAGTGAAATCGCAACAGAAGTTGCAATATCGCACGCGTCGTCGGGCGAGCAAGGGGCAAGCGAGTCGCCCAAGCGTCTCCGGGCAAGACAAGTGGAAAGGGGAAATGGTGGAAAATAAGAGCTCCTAGAAAATGTATGGGGGATGGATCATCTCCCCAGCCTCTCCGGGCAAGCGTAGGCGAGGAGAGCGCCACCAAGGTCGTCGGGCGAGCATCAGGCGAACAGACTTGGAAAAAACTTTCAAAGGTCGTAACTTGAGTTTCAGGACTCTATTTGGCGCACAAATCGAAGCATTCGAAAGCTAACACGCAGAGCTATATGAAAATAGATGAATATGAGTTAATTAATGCATTATTTTAGTGTCTATGTGTTTATGAGTTTTGAATTATCGTATGTGTAATATGTTGAGGTGTTCTATTTTCTATGAATGAACTTGATATTGCTATACAGTTATTATGAAGTTTCTATGATGTTGCTATGATGCAATTGATGTTGTCTAGTATGATATTTTAATGATGGGAATGTTTAATATGTTACATTTTGTGTAGAGATGATTATATGAATTATGATGCACTTGACTAGTTATGGTCGAATTGATATATGATCTTGTTGTGCATCATGTATTCATAGAATTTTTTGACGTTATTCCTTATGTGTTGAGCCTCAATCTCATTGTGTGGATTGGGTGCAAGTAGCTAAATCCTATATTGGGGATTTAGTGAAGTGTTACCTATGATGACGATAGTGATTTATGTTATTCTCCGGTTCCAAGAGGGAAACGATCCTATGGTGAGGATCTATGGAGAGTGATGAGTCAGGTGCTCATGAACTTTGGTGCCACATGCATTGTGTCAGTACTGTTGCATTACCATTTTATGTGACATTTCATGAATTATGTTGATAAATTGTGATGTTATAATAACTGTGAACTATGTGAATATATGATGAATTGCATTACCACTTGAAGACGTAGCTACCTGAATCTTTCCACTTCTAATCCTACCTTCAACATGTTCCCCAGTCAATATCAGCTCGGTGAAACCAGATGAAAAGATTTTGATCAGATGATTAAAGAAAGGCCCTGTCAAAGTTCCCATAAACATATCAACTAGCTCTCTATTAGGCAGAGGAGGTTGCACCCTTCCAACTAGATCTTTCCACTTCTGGGCATACTCCTTAAAGCCTTCATGAAATCCCATAGTCATACTTTGTAATTGCACACGAGTTGGTGCAAGGTCAGCATTGTATTGGTATTGCTTGTAAAAAGCAGCAACCAGGTCTTCCCAAGTACGTATTTTGGTTCCTTCCAGCTGATAGAACCATTCCATTTGTGTCCCAGATAAGCTCTCTTGAAAGAAGTGAACCCATAACTTTTTATCAGCAGTATGAAGTTGGATCTTTCGAACATAAGACCTTAAATGCATTTTAGGACAGGAGACCGTCGTACTTTTCAAAAGTGGGGACCTTGAACTTGTGGGGAATAACAACTCTCGAAATAAGACACGACTCTTCAAAATCTAGTCCAGGAACTCTCTGGATCTCCATGGCATTAAGACGATCTTCCTGTTGTTTGTATTTCTCATTAGTAGGAGGATACTGCTCATCAGAATTGCCTGCTCCATCAGGAATTTTACCACAACCAAGGTTGCTTCCTCCCTCAGCTTTCACACTCTTATCATCTTCCTCTTGATTATCATCTTCATTTGATGGGATCTCAAAATCTAGAGCCCTCCTAACCGGACCTTTGAACCTTCTACCTATATTAAGAAAGACAGTTAGCTTCTTAGTCTTATTCTTTCTCTCTTTGATGATGAGTGCTTTCAAGTATTTCTGCCCTTTGGCTAGGTTCGGGAACATTTGCTGAAATTGAGCATTCTGAGCTTGAAGATCTTTTATGGTTTGTTCGAGAGCCATGTTTAACTTAAATAAACAGCAAGAATATGAGAAAATCTGTCTTGGGAAATACCTGCTATGATGATATGTATGGTATGCGTATGCAATGTTTTCAAGGATCTCGCGGGATAAACAAAAATAAAATGTTAGAAGTTGAGTCTGGCTGCAACTTTGACTGGAGAATCTTGCGTATTTGAATGTCCTTCTATGAGAATCAAGCTCACCATGTCGAGTGGGTCCTAGCCTTTGACTCAAAAGAGCACACTTCGGTCTTTGACGGAACCTGGTTAGAGGAAAATAAATCCTCTTGCCCCTTGCTAGGCGTCTGGTTCATGATAAACCTGCATCACAAGCCCTTTAGATCCTTGAAATGGTTAATGAAAATGCTATGGTATGATGTCATGATGTTATGATGTCATGTTTGAACATTTAGCAAACACAAGCAAAGCACACAAGAACCTTAGGTTTAAGGCTTGCATGAGGTCCGTAGGCAATTACCCTTTTAAAGTTCAGTTGGCTCAACCTTTCCTAAGAATAGTAATTGGGTTCTAGGAGTATCATATCACGGATCTTTCTCGCAGGCTCTATTTCAGCAGAGCAAATGACTTGCCACTGAAATATCCCGAGAGTCGAATCTCAATGAGTGCAGCGTCGAGTATCAACCAACCTTGGACTGTACCAGAGTCAGCTATCTCACTACCTTCTAGTGACCAAGTTAAGTCAATTTAGGTTCTAAAAGTCAGATAGTGCTTATGACACCACGTGGAAGCCTAGTGTTATCCTCTACTGACTCAAAGAACACCAGTACAAACCAGTGTTGCACTAGCGTAGCCATCACTTCAACCATATTGGTCTACACCGTATAGTTTTCATGATCTATTTCTACTTACCTAAGGTACCCCCAGATCTGAGTGTAGGATCTTTGTAAGAAATTTAAACTCGGGCAACCCTCAAGTATAAATCAAATAAAGCAAACAAGAAAATGAAAAGTGATCTAACTCTAAGGTAACCCCTATTTTTTAATTCCCCAGCAGAGTCACCAGTTCTGTAATACGGTGGGAGAACTGACTTGTTTTACATTTTATCGCAAATGTTGCGGATAGCTAGAGTTACCATCGACTTTTCTTTTATCCAATAAGGAAAGGTGAAAAGAGCGGGAAAGACCTTTGATAGATTTTTGAGTTCGGGGTGTAGGTTATGAAAAGGGAAGGTGTTAGCACCCTTTTCATCTGTAGTTATCTACGGGCTCTTAATCTCTAGCTCACTTTTTGAAAATTGCTTTGTATATGTGTGTGTTTGAAAATATTTTTAAAAGTTGCCAATGTAAGGCAAAACTTTGTAATGAATCTAGTATTTGTCCTTGAGAATGCGTACAAAGTGTTTTGAAAATATTTTGAAAGTGTTTGTGTGAAATGTTTTGTTTTGAAGAGCTTTGTGAGCAAGCGATTAGGAGTTCTACCTTACTCAAGTTTGTTCTTGTATTTTCCTCCTCCTTTAGATAGTGTTATCCATACCATTAGTTAGTAGGAAGCCATATCATTGGATGTGAAGGGACAGGCAAAGGTCATCGTACAGTCATCGAAGGAAACTAGTAAGGACACTTTAGCAATTTTCATAAGGGACTAGATCATTTACCAAAAGGCAGCGTCAAAAGGGTCATCGAGAGACTATGATCTTTGAATCGAGGGACTTTGCTAAAGCATCCCTATTTTCGAGGGACATGACTATTTAATCGAAAGGCAACAAGAGAGGCTACCCTAGAGGTGCGTGTGTGAATAGTGATTCAATTCAGTTATTTATGTTTGAGTTTAGGGTTTTTCTATCGATTGATTTTAGTCTTATCATACAAAGCATAAAAAATAGTAAAGTGCAGAAAGTAAAGGCAGAAACGTAAACTTTAAACTATTACAACACTTTGGGGCAGTTACATAAACAGATGCGGGAAAGTAAAGTGCGGAATTTAAACCTAGACAATTACATCTCATAAGTAGCTACAAGATAATGAAAAAAGAGCGAAAAATAAAAATTACATTCCCGAAAGCACAGTCGATCTAAAAATGTGAAAATAGGGAAGAAAAGATTTTTGGTAATTTTTTATGAAAAAAATGATTAATTAATTAAAAAGACCTAAAAAACCCTAATTGATTTTAATAAAAAAAGTCAATTAATTTAATTAAAAACCCTAAAATCTTGTTAATTTTAATTTTAAAAAATTAATTAGTTAAATTAATTAATTAAAAAAAGGTAATTAAACTAAACCTAATTAATTTTAACCCAAAACTAATATTTTGGTATTTTAATTAAATATTAAAACAAATAATAAAAATAAGTAAAAATAAGAAAAGAAAATATAAAAACAAGCAGACTGGGCCTGGGTTAGCAAAAAAGGGAGGTTGTGAATAACAATGGAGGTCAAGGCCCACTAGTGCCAGTGTTGGATCCAGTGTGGTCACTCCATATGGTTCACCATGTGCTTGCGCGTCTGGGAAGTTGATATTGGCTGATGATGATCATACGACTGTAGGGAAAGGGTGCATAATTGATGCTATGTGGAGCACTGCATGTGATCTATGAAAATCAGAAAATATGTGAAAATGCCAAAACCAAGGATCGAACCCACACCTTATTATACCAATGCCTTAATGCATACTCGCTTGCCACTGGGGTGGTTGTACATCCATTATCATCAACGAAACGAAATAAATATAAAACAAAACCAAACAACTGGACTGGAGAAGTGCCGGAGCCCTAGCTCCGGTCGTCTTCTTCGACGACTATTTTTTTGTTCCTATAAAAACAACAAATATTAGAGATCAAAAGGGACCCTACCCCCCTAAACTAAGCCCTGCGAGTTCAATGGAACCATTACTTTTTACTGATTCACGCTGGTCTGTAAGGTATGACAAAAATATCATGGATCGGACCAAGCATGGTAGTTCAAGATTCAGGTAGCATGGGACTCACGCGATGATCTTAGCCTGCATAAATACATCTCAGAAGCACGTTAATAGGGTTAGCTTTGGTCAAAACATAAAGAAAATAGAAATACGGATTTATAAAATAATGGAAAGATTAATGATGCATGCAGTGTGTTTAGAGCCCTTTGGATAATTAAGGATGATCCATTTTCACCCTACTGTGCTTCAGGAAGTGAATGGAATGGTTAGTTTGCCTCGAGAGTGACTGCAATTAGGGTTTACAATTTGCCCTAGTTCTTTGATATTTTTGAGATTTTGGAGAGGGGTTTTTAGCAAGGATTTTTCCCGTGGCTCTTGTCTTAATAAAATGGAATATATAAGGATGAAATTAGGTCAACTAAATAATGGGCTTGGACCTTTGTAAGAAGCCTTGTTTTATTTCATTTATTTTGAATTTTAAATAAATAAAATTAAAAAAATCCAAGGGGTGTATGAGTAAGCTCTGAGTTTCATCTTGATGTATAAAACACGCATGGACTTTGAATCACAAGCCCAATAGGCTAAAACTCTAAGTTTGAGCACTTTTGGTTTCATGCATTTGCTCAAAATTTCCTAACTTGCACTAGTCATAACTCTCTTAATTTTTATCATTTGAAGGTAATCTTAGACTTTTTTGAAAGCTCAAGATATCCTATACAATATATATTTTGATCATTTTTGTATTTGAAGACTTTATCTTGATGTAAGTTACCTTGACAAAAAGTGTCTTTTTATTGACTTTTGAAATGACCTATAATGTATTGGCTCATATCTTTCAAATGAAGCATTTTTTGGACTTGAGCTTAGAGAGACAAAGTTGTAGATGATTGAATTTCCTTCAAAATGATCTTTGGTTGAGGAAAATCTAATGAATCATGTGAAAGTTGTGCTTGGTCAAAGTTCAGTTGACTTCTCCTTAAGAAAACCCTAATCTGGCAACTTTTGATGATTTGAGAGTTTTCTTGATGAATCATGATCAAACTTTGATCAAATGATGAATATGACTTCAAAACCTCTATGTTTACCAAAAATATTGAAATTTGACTGTATGTTGACCATAATTGACTTTTTGTTCAATATAGTTGATTTTTAGTCATCTGAGCAATTGACTGGGCAAACTTGTGATGCAAGGATTGAAACTTGGTATGAGAATTCTTGGAGACATATAAGAAACCATGAAATCCACTTGAGGAATTATAAATCCAATCTTCCTTGAGAAAAGTGAAACCCTAGTTGTAGGTTAATTTCTTAGGAGGAGAATCTATTTGATCAATTCTTGAGTAACCTTTATCAAATGAAGACCCTATGAGAATGAGAAGATGTCTTGAAGAAAATAGGAGGGAAATTTTTTGGGTACAACAATGTTTTTGTGCATCATACATTCAAAACATTTTGGACGGTGGTCCGCCTGTGATGGGACCCAATCCGATTGTGCGGATTGAGTGCGTTTGTGATGTGTTCCGGTTCTAAGAGGGAATCGATCCTATGGTGGAGATCATGGAGGGTGATGAACCAGGTGTTCGTGAATTTTGGTAACACATAAATTGAGTTAGTATTTGTTGCATTAATATCCTATGTGATATTTCATGAGTTTTGTTGATGAGTTATAATGTGATGATGATTGTGAACAATGTGACTATATGATGATTTTGATGATGAAACATGTCTAAGTGCTATTATGATCTATCGGTGAGTATGAAATGTTAATGAATGATATGTGTTGATTATATAATGATGTTGGTTATCACTACTAATCTTTTCCTTATATCTTTTATATGAACTGTGATTACTCACCCTTTCTGTTTGAATGTTGCCTCCACGTGGGTAACACGTAAATACTCAGGAGTAGCTTGCTGAAGTATCGAGGATAGAGCTTTGGAGTATTTTATTTAATTTTCCGTTGATTAGAAGGTGTCTTGATATGATATGTAACATCGGGTTGGGGACGCTATGTGGTGCGAATGTTGTGTTCTTGCATGTTAACACACTATGAGATTTTTGGATGTTAAGCTTATTTTTAATTCCAACTTTTGATGAGATTAAGATAGTATGAGTTTTTCTTTATGAATGAGTTTATTTATAATGATGAATCTGTTGCGATGTTAACAATTTAAATGTCGTGTTGAATTATAAAGATATCGATGTTAATGATGTAACCCGTGTTACGGAGCAGGATTGTTCATAATGATGTTTTATACAAAGTGTGACACTCTTGAGTGGTGATGTTAATTGAATTATTCTTAAATTATTCGTGATTTAATTGTGGCGTTTAGAAGGGTGTTACAAAAAACCTCCTTTGACTCCTAAAAAACGAAAACCAATAGTTAAAGAGCCTTAAACAATAGAATCAGATGACGATGATCCCTCTTCAGACACTTCGAAACCCATGAAGAAAAAAAGAAGACAAAGCTATCCGATTCCACTTCCCAACTTAACCATAAAATTAAAATCAAGGTGTTGAAACTCAAGACTCAGAAAGCAATCAATATCGATCCTGATCCATCTGTCGATGTTGAACATGGCTAAGCTGAGAGTGACAATTCTAGTCCTAGTGCTGAGGGTCCTAAGGTAAAGTAACCTCATATTAATTCCTTTTTCCAATATGCTTTTCACTTTCGATTAACAACAAATTTTTTCTCCTTGCAGGATGATCAAACTGGCACTGAATATTCCAGCATTAAATATGAAATTTCCAGGAGCACCAACACCCCTTCAATTCATCCCATTTTCAACAAAGGTTCAACTAAAGGGTCTACGGACGATGTGAACCAACTTTTCGAAGTTCAACCCAAAGTTCCTCCACCTGTTGTATCTCCTTAACAATCTCAAACATTTGACTCAGAAATAGATAGTGAACAGATGGAGCTCCTCAACATGGATATTCCAGACACAGAGGAACAAAATCAAGAGGAACCCACTGACTCTTCTCCTAAAATTCCTCCTTATGGAAAAGGTGAAAAAGATGATGAGGACAAACAAATGTTCAACAATTCTGAAGAATTGTTGACGTGGTAAAGCGACAAGCAAAAGAATGAAAGTATTTTGGATTTTATCGTATCCACAAGGATCAGTGTGTGGGAAATAATGCCATTCAATAGTTTCCGTAATTCTAAGCTTGGGTTAAAATGGGTTATAAGCTATGAGGTGCGGAAAGTAAAGTTATTAACAATAAATAAATAAATTCTTCGGAGAGGAGAAAACTCTCGGGATTGAATTTCATATACCCGTCAAATACTTAAACGTACTACTCGATTAAACTCAACCAAAAATACTCATCAATATCATCATTATCTCTCATATAGAGGTTATCTCTAACGCAAAGTGAGATATCAACCATTTTGATCTTCACCAGCGATGTCTTGTGCAACTCAACCAACACCGATGCATTAAAAGTTGATACCTAAAGTGATCATTAAGCATAAATCAATCTCTAGAATTTAGAACCTAACATATATTCATCCTAAGTCTGGATCCAAACTGTATATGTCTATAGCAACTCAAATCCAAACATTAAGCAAGCTCACAAGGATAAACATCAATATTTATTTGTAAAAGAATTTTTATACAATACCATGAGAAATAAATATACATACAAAACAAAGTATACTTACATACAAAACCCCAACAAATGAGGCTACAAAGAGATGAAATAAGATGAACAAGATGCAACCCCAATTGATGTTTTCTAAGCTCAATCATCAAATAATGGAAGGTGATGGAGTTGGGACAAAAATGACCAAAACCATAACCTAAAAATGAAATGAAATTCTATTTATAAAAAATTGGAAACAACAAACCCCGCTAAGCTGGCTAGCACCTAAAATACACATTAAACCGCCATAATCCTGCTAAGCGGGCTAACCCCACTAAGCAGGCTAAGCTGGCTTAGCCGACTGAGTTGTCTAAGTGGGCTCAAAAAAACAGTCTCTGCCATTTTGCTCAAAACTTCTAGTATCGCGCTACAACATGCGTTAAGCGGGCTCTAGGCTCAAATTATACAAAAACATAATTATACACAAATTAGATGTATTTACAAACAAAGTAGGTTTTATTAAACGGGTATTAACAAAAAGTATCAATAAGTGCAACAAAACTTATATATGAAAATAACTACAATTTGCACTTATCAAGAACGTTCAAACAAAGAGGACACAAACAAAAATGTTGGTAAACAAGATGATGGTACTGCTGCCAATCAACCCTTTGGGATGACTAATGACTTCAAGATTCCTTCAAACACCACCATAACACTCCATTCCCAGGAAGAACTAGACCTTCTGAAGAAGACCAAACCCCTTAAATATGTGAAGTTAATAATGACCAAGAGGCAAAATTCTGCAGATAAATGTTCAAGCTCTTCGATTGCTTCTGGCGGGTGATCCCATGTTGAACCTCCTGACCAACTCCTCCAAACAATTAAAGATAAGTTATTTGGTGTTGATCTTTTTGAACTACTAAAGAAGGATGTTGCTTTCTCCTATGGGTTGAAAATTTTGTTAAAACAAGATGATCTTCTGACCTCTTCGCCAGAAGTTGTTGAAACTATCGTGGACTTAAGCCCTTTGCTTGACCAAATTTCTGCCGATTTTAACAGTGATTGATATGTAACGACCAAGATTCAAAAAAACCAAGAGACACAAACTTCAGAGTGGGACGAAGCCGTTAGAAGTACCAAGAAGGATGAGGACATGGAAAAATCCTTCTATCAAGATCAAGAAGAATTCAAGAATTATGCTGCAAACATTTCTGCCTGGGAACTAGAGATACAAAACTTGCAAGCCAAAATCAATAAGGCCAAAGTTCACCAACAGGATATTGAACAACAAAGTTGAGCCGAGATCGGTGAGGAAATTTCTTTGAGTGTTTATCATGTCGAACGAGCCCAGAAATTGGAGGGAGAAATTGATGATCTTACTGCTAACAAGTCCTTGATTAATCATCGACTAATGTTGGCAAAGGCAAAATATGGTCAAATTAATGCTAACTTGCCTTTTTAAATTTGATGTCTATCTTTTGCTGTTTTTTTCCTTGTAATTCACTTAACTTGTAACAAACTTAGCCATTTTTGCACTTTTAATTTCAATTACCGTTTTGGCTTCTTGCTTTCACAAGTGTTATTGTGTTGTGTGATCGGTGGAAATAGAACTGACTGTTTTTGGGATGCTGGTTCGCGTTTGCGTTTCGCAAAATGTCGCGGTAAGCAAGAGTCGCCACCGTCTTTTATTTTATCCAACAAGGAAAGGACAAAAGCACAGAAAAATTCCTTTTCGAGATGTTTCTCGGGTTCGGGAGGTAGATTATAGAAAGGGAAGGTGTTAGCACCCTTTCTATCCGTGGTTATCCACGGGCTCTTAGGTACTTGCTCACTATGTTTTCAAAAGGTTTTGCTTTTCTTGTGTTTGTGGGTTTTGAAAAAAAAATTGTTTGAAAACTTCGATTTAACTCTTGTATCTGTCCTCAAGAGTGTATGAAGTGTTGTTTGAAAACTTTTGTCAGAAAAGTGTAGGTGCGAAAAGTATTTTTGTTTTGAAAGAGCAAGTACCTGAGAACCTCTACCTACTCAAAAGAAATTAAGCTGTGTAAATGTCCTTTAGACAGTACTATCCCACTATGGAGAAGTAGGTAGCACCGTCGTTGGAGTTTTCGGGTCAATTCGATTATGGGGATATGTGGTCACAAAAGTAATGGTAGGATGCCTTAGCGGTAACCCTAATGTCTTAGATCGTTTTATCCGAGGCAACCGTTTCGAGGCAACTTTGATCTTTAGACAGGAGGGCGACCTCTAAAACACCCTATACTCAATGACCACGTCGAGGCAACCAAGTGAGGCGTACCCTAGGAGTGGCATGTGCGAGTGTGTCAGGTTTCAGTTATCTTTGTACATGTCATGGTGAGCTACAATTGATTTTATTTTAAGAGAGATCTTGTCATGCATAGCCTATTAGCATACATCTAGCAGTTAATGGTTGCGGAAAGTAAAACTAAGCTATTACAAGGCATCGGGTATTTACATCGCCAAAAACAAACCCTTGAAAAAGTAAATTGCGGGAAATAAAATGAAAGCGATAAAAAAGGTCCTAAGTTTAAAACTATTACATCCTCGGAGTAAATACAATTATATGATGAAGAATAAATAATATGCGCGAGGAAAAAATTGAATCAGAGAGTTTTTAGGGTTTTGACTCTTTTTTAGGAAAGAAAGAGGTTTTTGTTATTTTGCATTTAATTAAATTAAACCTAGGCTAATTAATTAATTAATTAAAAAGAGAAATATTTTTGGGTTTTTGAATGTTTAAGGAAATAAATATAAAATGGTCAAAATTATTAAAACCTAATATTCTAATTAATTTTATTTTGTGAAAAAAGGTTAAAATTATGCATAATTAAAAAAACTAAATCAATTAAATTATTTATTTACAAAAATAATAAAAGTGATGAATTTAATAAAAATGATGTTTTTGTATTTTTTTGATTTTTATTATGAAAATGTTAACTATTTTGTTAGTAATTAAATCAAGAAAATAAATCAAGTAAAAAAAATATAAATGAAAGAAAATAAAAGGCAAACCCAGGGGGTGTTGGGCCAACTTTGGAGGTGTATTTGGAATTCTCAAGGCCCAATTGCTGCAAGCCTTTTTGACTTTTCTGGATCGTCCACACGTATGTTGACCAGGGAGTATGATAGTCCTTCAATCCTGGCCTTCAGATTTGGCCAGGAGCCACTTGGCGTGTGGATCTTTGAGGTGTATGGTGGATCACGCGTTGGAGAGTACATGGGATCACCTACAGAAAAAATCAAATAATTATTTTGGAGGACCTGGGATTCGAACCCAGGTCCCAATGGACTATGCAATAGTGCGTCCACCAACTGAGTTGTGGCGCTTCTTTGTTAACAAAACAAAACCTGATTATTATATGCAATAAACAATTAACATGCTGAAAACAATAAAAAAATGGCGCGCTATTTGAATTGACCAGTGGGAAGAGGACGCGTGGTCGTCTTCTTCCTTGAACCACCTGGTTTATTTCCTGCGGATTCTAGTTCGTAACAAAATCCGTGGCCTCATCCTATAATCCAACCTAGGCTACGAAAATGCCGTCTAAGGTCATGGCTGATCTCGTCTCTGCCTCCTGATCACTCTTATACCAATTATTGTGGCCAATTTTCCCTGTATCGAAAACACCTAAAAAGCAAGCATATGAACCCTAGAATCGGGTATCATAGTATAAGGCATAAAAACAAAATTGGCTATTGCAGTCGTGTTAGAAATCAAACAATGAACATGAATATGCCAATGTTTTGAAGAAAAAGTACAAGAATTGAAAGTTTCGATTTCGTGTTCAGGGGCCAGATCACGAGGACTTACAGCACTTTGTAGGTGGTTTCATGACGTGGTTTTGATCGCTTTAGCTTCAGTGGATGGCAAGGAAGGGAACTACGTTCTTCTTTTTGTCTGAAAACGCCTCTAATATCGTTCTTGATCTCCCACTTTTCCAACAATTTTTCAGTTTTTTGTATGGCCGTTTTCACAGTTCTTAGGTTGTCCATTAGGTTTGTGCTGCTTGCTTATGTACATGAGAATGAATTTAGGTCAAAAGCTGGGCCTTAATCCATGTATACTCAAGAATGAATCTTTGATTGACCACCATTGTTAACCTTTCCAAAATTGAATCAAATGTAAGATTTTGTGCACAAAAAGCCAATACACAAATTTGATTAGGTGGCATGTGATATATGAAAGCTGTACAAATCACCAAGATATTATTTCATTGATTTTTGGATTTTATTTGAATTAATATAGATTTAAAATGAATTAAATCAATAAAAATTAAACAAAATAGAAAAATAAATGTTTGATCCTAAAATTAAATATGGGACACGTGTGTGGCATGACAAGACTGAATCAAGTGGAAAAAAGTGGGCCCTTTTGTCAAAAATTGAAGTTTTGAGGATAGTTGACTTTTGGCAATTTTGGAAAAATGCCTAACTTCAACAATGCATAACTTCTTAAATTTTGAACTTTTGGAAGTGTTCTTGGACTTTTTAGAAACCTTAAGATGTCCTATAATCAACCCTTTTGGTCTCATCTCATTTTGATCTTCCATTCTCAAGTTATAAGCTTTGGCACAAAAGGTGTTTTTGTTGACTTTCAAAAGTGACCTATAATGTCCATATTTGTAACTTCTTGTGAGTGCATTTTATGATCTTGGGGTGTGAAGATGGATTGTATAAAATTGCATCCTCTTCAAAATGAGATTTGGATGGGTCATTTCTGACAAACCATGAAAGAGTTATGCCCTTGTCAAGGTACAGTTGACTTTTCTGCTGTCCAAAAATAGTAACTTTTGCATCTTGATGATTTTTGAGCTATCCTTGATGAATCATGATCAAGACTTGATCAAATGATGATTGTGAACTCAAAATAAGATGTTGACCAAAAATTCTGACTTTTGACTGCAAAATGACCATTTTGCCCTTGCAGTTGAATGTGGATCAAATGGAGCTTTTGACTGTGCAAATTGGCACTGTGAGTCTTGAAACTTGGCATGTAGGTGCTTGAGAATGTATATAGGCCTATGAGACTTGATTGAACCATTGAAAACCCCAAATTCCTTGAAAGAACCAAAACCCTAATTTCAGTTGTCTTAGGAAGTGGTTTGATTGTACAACCCTTGAGCCATTTTGAGCAATTTGAAGATCATTGTGATACGGTGGGAGAACTGACTTGAGTTTTGCGTTTGTATTCGCACTTGTTCGGTTTAGCAAGAGTCGCCACTGACTTTTTATTTTATCCTAAAGGAAAGGTTAAAAAGCACAGCAAAAACCTTTTGAGATATTTCGTGGGTTCGGGGGGTAGATTATGAAAAGGGAAGGTGTTAGCACCCTTTTCATCCATGGTTATCCATGGGCTCTTAGTTACTTGGTTTTTTAGATCACTTGCCTTGATTTTCGATTGCTTGAAAATGGTGTGTGTGTGTGTGTGTGTGTGTTTGAAAATGTTTTTGAAGAAGATGCCTTGTTTTTAGGCGACCAATGTAATGACTCGTGTTTGAGTATATACGAAGGTGTGTATATTTACGAAAAGATGTTTCAAAATGTTTTTGGAAGTTTGTTTTTGAAAGTGTGTATGAAGTGTGGTTTTTGAAAAGGGGGCAAGTGTTTTTGCAAGTTGATCTCAAGTAATTAAGAGCTTTGTCTACCCCTATTGTACTCAAAGGTTTTCTCTATGTTTTCAACCCTTTTTAACAATTTTGTTCCATCATTGAATTTGATGGACAATCTTGCGTTTAGGATGTTTAACGGGACGGGCGCGGGTCATCGTATGGACCATGAATGCAATGGTGCCAAGTGTCTTTGGCAATTTGCTTGAAGGGACTATGATCATTCCGTTTTAGGCAACTTTCGAAAGCGTCATCGAGGGACTTATGATCATTTGAATTTGTGTTGCCAAAGAAACTCGACGTGCAAGCATGGCCCATTTTGGAAGGCAACATGTGGGATTACCCTAGGGGGTGCAAGTGTGATTGTGTATTGATTTCATGTATTTGTCTTTGTATTAGGTTATCTAGCGTTTGATTTTATGTACATACAAACCCTAGGTCTAACCATGGTATAATTTGAAAGCGGTAAATTGCAAGAATTTAAAGTCTACGCTATTACGAATAGTATCTGGGAGTGGGGGTACAAATTTACAAATGGGGATGAGACTTTAGGAATGTAGTGTCCAATAATTTACAACCAAATCGAATCGCGATCAAATGTAAACAATGTATAGTAACGTATAAGAATAGCAATTGTACATGTATCAAATATAAAGTGTATTGTGTAAGTGTAAGTGTACGTGTATGTGTATGAGAATTACTTACAAGTGCGGAAAAAATGTGAATTTTAATGTGTATTATTAAGTATTGTTTAACTTAAATGAAAAGAATTAGATGTTTTCTTTATTTAATTTTCGTAATCTTGTATTTTGTTAATATGTACAAAGAAGTATTTTAATTAATTAAAAAAAAAGAAAATGTTTTAAATTTCAATTATATTATGTATATTAAGAAATGTATTTTAATTGATTATGTACAAAGAAAGTATTTTTTAGAAACAAAAGAGAAGTATTATCTTAAGAAAAATTAATATTCCATGTATAAAAATTTAAAGAAAGTGTAAGTTTAATCGTAAAGAAAAATATTATTTTTATTAGTTTCTATTTAATTATGATATATATATATATATATATATATATATATATATATATATATATATATATATATATATATATATATATATATATATATATATATATATATATATATATATATATATATATATATATATATATATATATACATCTATATATATATATATATATATATATATATATATATATATATATATATATATATATATATATATATATATATATATATATATATATATATATATATATATATATATATATATATATATATATATATATATATATATATATATATATATATATATATATATATATATATATATATATATATATATATATATATATATATATATATATATATATATATATATATATATATATATATATATATATATATATATATATATAAAGTATTGTTAGTGTAAAAATAAAATAAAATTAGTATTAAGTAAGTTATAAAAAGTGTTTTAAATGATTCTAATTCTCATGTATTTATGTTAGTATATATTATTATTCTTTTATATACAAATGTTTATTAAACACCAATTCTAAAAAAATAGATTATTTAAGTTAGAAAATTTACTTTTACATACTCTTGATTATAAAAAGAAGTATCATTTTATTTATAAACAAAAATAGAGTTTAAATTGAATATATAAAAAAAAGGAAATAAAAATGATAAATAAAGGAAAAGAATTAATTTATGTAAAAGGAATGGGCTGAAAAGGGGTAAATGGCCTAAGCAGAAAAAAGGGGGGTGTGAAGGGAAACGCGTTTTTGGGCTTAGGCGCAATTGGCAGGCTCAATGTTTAACACAAAATGTTTTTTTTTAGGGTTCTCACATTTTGTCTTCAGAAAAGGACTTAGGGTTGAGAACTTTGCAGCGGCGCCGTTCGCTTACTCCACTTCGTCTTCTCCGATCATTCTCACGCCTTCGCCTCAGAACGCCTCTCCGTCTATGGCCGGCCATCGCCACCGTCCCTGCTTCCTTCCTCCATGGATGGATCAAACCAAAACGCGAAATGGTAACGACCTGGAACGTTTTTTAGGTTTTTGATTTTGTCTTTGCATGTTTTCATTTTTGTTTATTGACTCTGTTTCTTGGTTTACGCGAGGTTTTAAAAAGAGATGAAAAGAAGTTCTACCTTTCGGAGACGGAGAAGGAGGGAACGAGGAGGCGCGTGGAGGGCCGGACGGTGAGGTGGGGTGACGATGCTGATGAAGCTTGGCTTCCTGGTACCCTGTACTCTTTGTCTTTTGCCTTTTGCTGGGTTTACTGATGATTTTGAAAACCCTTATATGATATTTTTCTCCTTCTTCTCTGTTTGCCCTGTTGCCTGCCTTGTATGCCTCAGTACTTCTTTATCTCCTTCTTCTGTTGCCTGGACGCCTGCCCTGTGATGAGGCTTCCTCTGAGGGCCTCTTTGTGTTGCCTTGATGCTTTGCTTCTTTATCTTGTATGCTAACCCAGTGATGAGCTCCCTGAGTTCTGAGGGTTCTTCGTTGCCTTGAACATTTGCCTTGTGTTCTGATATGCCTATGAAGAGGTTTTCTTGAGGCTCCGTGTTGCCTTCGAATGCTTATCTGTTGACATCCCTTTCTCTTCTTCTTGTTGGTTTGTATGTATGCTTCAGTATGCTTTGAGTTGTTGGTTGGTATGAGGCACAGGTTTACTGAGTTTGAACTTGTTTGAAAGCTTCAAGCAGGTTTGGTGTTTGTCTTGACCTTGTTTGTCTGCAGTAGGTTAGGCTTATGCTGTTTACAGGTATACTGGCTTGGTTATGGTTTGATGAACTGGTTATTTGACAGGTTCAAAGCTTGGGCTTGAGTTTGGACAGTGGTCTTGACTTTGGCTTGATAAGTTTTGGTTCAAGGTTTTTAATGTTTTGGCCTTTTTGCTGTTGCAGTTTATACTGGTTTTTATACAGGACCTTTGGCTTTTAGTTTTGACAGGGTTTTGGTTGTTAAGCTTGAGGCTTGAAGGTTTTTTGACAGGTTATGGGGCTTTTGGTTTTTTAGGCTTCAGGCAGGTTGGGTGTTTTTGTTGGACACAGGTTTGGTCCTTGAATGGTTCAGCTTGGTTCAGGCTTATGCTGGTTTTTGCATGGCTAGTTGTTAGCAGGTTGGGTTTTACTGGTTTATGCTTCCAGTTCTGCTTCAGCTTGGACAGTTTTTGTGGTTATTGTTTTGGTTTGTGATTTTTCCCCCCCTTTACTGTGTTATGAACAGGTTGTTTTATATTTTGTTTCTCATGCCTAAAGCCTAAGCCTGCAAAACCTGCACCTCTTTTCTCTCTTTCTTCTCTCTCCAGTACAACTTTAAGTATTTTATATGTTTATGCTTGTACTTTTTTGAAAAGGCAATTGCTGGAAAGTGATGATATGATTCTTTGCTTGCATTACATGTTTGCTCTGCATACTTTATCTTCTTTTCCATATTATCTGCTTCTTAGTGACATCATTTTTGACAGCCTTGACATCCTTTTGTACTTGGACAGCTTTGGACAGTTGTTAGTTCAGTTTGAACCTAGTTTGAAATTGTGACTTGCATTGTTCTCTTGGCATATTCAGTAACTACCCAGTTTGCCTTTTTGGTTGCCCACTTGGATTTATGCAGGATGTTTGAAAACTTGGATTTGTATAATCATAACTTTTGTGCATTTCCTACCTTTTGCAAGCATTTTTCATCCCTCTCTGTGAACCGGGAGAAATCTCGTGATTTGCAGAGAGGGCAAACTGATTCCAGTCAGTTGCCTTTAATGATGAACTCTATATCTGTCTGTCTCTTTAAATATTTATCTGCAATTGACTTTTCCTTTTGTTTCTTATTCTTTGCAGATGAAAATTGAATGGAGAGGATTTAGCAACAGATGAAGAATGAAGAATTGAAGATTTAGAAACAATTAGGATAGTCTTATTTAGGTTTAAATTACTGTAAAATCATTGTTGTAAACAATTTGTAAACAAAACAATTGTACAAATAATTTAAAAATAAATAAAAAGTTTTTTTTATCCAATTAATTCTTTTCCTCTTTTTACTTGTTTACTTTACTATCTATAATTTTTTAAATTAAATAATTGAAAATAAATTCCAAATATTTAATCTTAGAATATAAATAATTAAATAAACAATGCTTCAGCATTTGATCAATTAAACTTGGCGCTTCCGACATCCAAAGCAAAACAACAGTCAATCACAGCAATTGCCCAGACGCTTTTTCCCTTTACTGACTTTAATCAAACATTGCAAATTCAAACCCAATGCATCCTTTTACTGATTCAGTCAAACAAATGCGAATTCAATCCAAATGCATTCTTTTACTGATTAAGTCAAACAATGCGAATTCGAACCAAATCTCGGAATAACTTGAAAAGCACCGTAGAATTAATTCTTTCTGAGGAACTGCGCATGAACAACCCTAATTCCTGATTAAATGCCAAAGAAGCGTTCGCCTGATCGAAGTTGAGCCAAAATCAGCCAAAACCCTAAGCAAACTGTATGAACTGTTCTGGAGCCATGAAAATCAATAAAACCCTAATTGTGCCTGACTGACGAGAAAAGTCTGTCTGACCGATTCTTGAGCCAGTTTGAAAAATCAGGAAACGCCTGAAGCTGTGATTTCTTGAGGAAAAATGCGAGGGCAAATTTTGGGGTACAACAATCATTCTTGACAAATCTTGAGGAATATGGGAGGGCAAATTTTGGGGTACAACAGTTGCCCCTGTTCAATCTTCTTAGACCTGAGGATGTAGATTGGCTTGCGTGCCTTTCGTGATCCGAAGGTGGAAGATGATTGAACACTAAAGTGCCCAGAAATTTGCACTCGCATGATGTAGTATTAGCATTGTGATATCAGGAATGGGCTTACAGATGCCATTTGGATATTGTTGGTAGGAGGATGGGCTTATAGATTCCATCTGGAGATTGTTTGTTGAATTGTAATTTTGTAAGTTGAAAGAGGGAACCTGTGTAGGGTTGCCTGATGATGAGTCCGTGTAAAACTGCATCTTGGAAGGAAGGAAACCTGTGTATGGTTGACTGATGATGAGTCCGTGTGAAACTGCATCTTGGAAGGAAGGAAACCTGTGTATGATTGACTGATGATGAGTTCGTGTGAAACTGCATCTTTGAAAAGAGAGAACCTGTGTAGGGTTTCTTGATGACGAGTCTGTGTAAAACTTCATCTGGAGTTGAGAAGGAACCGGTGTAGGGTTGTTTCGGGATAAGTTTGTGTGAAACTTATGGAGGAACCTGGGTAAGGTTACTTTGGGATGAGTTCGTGTGAAACTTCAGGATGAACCGGGTGTTTACAGTGATTTCTGGTAAACAACCGCTAGTCCTCCAAACTATCAAATAATCTTAATGACTGTTATTTAATCTCTCTGGTAACTCGCAGGATCGACTAGATTGATCCTAGGATGTATTAGTCATTTGGATAACTCTCATTATAGAACTGGTATTCATGGTTGGTATTTAGAATGTTGTGTAGGTGTTTAACTTACTTCGATTACTCTATTAAAGATCTAATAACATGATCAAGTAAATGCGCGCGAAACTAAATTGCATGAATAAAGTTCAATTGTAAAGACATATAAAACTGCAGAAAAGACAAGTAAATGACTTCGAAGCATAAAAACATGTAATGTAAAAGATTCTCTGGAATGTAAAAGATTCGAAATATGAAGAAAGCGTTTAAATGCAAGAAAACAGTAAAATGACTTTAAATGAAAAAAGGTGTTCGAATGATAAAGGGATGAAGATAAAGGCATGAAATATATAAAAGTTTCTGAAATGTAAAGTATTTGAAATGGAAAGAAAACATTTAAATGTAAGGCATCAGTAAAAAGACTTCGAATGAAAATATTTTAATGCAAAGCTTTTGAATGGTATTGACATGAAGATAGAGGAAAATACTGGAAATGATAAAGAGTTTTATTAAATCATAAACACTTGGTGTTATCATACGTACATTGCTCGTGCATTCGTTTCCCTAGCCATGTGGTATTTTGAATGTTTACTGAGTTTTTTGTATAATAGATATGACACACGAAATCCTAATGCTAAGACTTCTATTTATACTACTTCGACCATAACGGTCTTGCTATAAGATTCTGCCACGTTCAGAACATGCAAAGCAATGCCTCTCTCTAGCTTCCACGCGTCTTCGAATGCTCCAGCACATATATTTTAAATTTCGAACATCCCGCTTGCATTTGAATTTCAAATGTTTTGGCACTTCTTCGCTTCGAACGCATTTCTTGGACACAGCCTTGTTATCACTTCGAGACTTCTTTTGAAGATATCCTCATAACTGTCACTCGAAGCTCCAAGCTTTGATATGCCCATTCAAAGTACTGCTTCTACCATTTCAAAACATGACTTCTTGCTTTATTCCAATCGAAACATCCAACTTGCTTTGCTTCGAACAATATCATCAAAATCTTCAGCCAACAAAATGCCCCTTTAAAATATGTATTTCGATTCCTTTGAGAAATACTTATTTTAAACATATACATAAGATTTTTGATGCGACCTTCGAATCATCGTAACATTTATTGCATATGACTCCAGTCACGTCAATCATGACGCTTTTCAGATTCCTTAATCGCCTTGAACCATTTCACAGCATGGTGCAGTTACAAAACAATGATTATCATTTAATCACGCCTATTACCAATATTAACTTTACGCCACCTCCTTCTCAAACCAACCCACAACTACCACGTATCACAATCTTACTCAGTGGATGTTTAAACTTCCACACTATAAAAACCCATCAACTTAGTCTTTTTCTTTTTCTTCCCACATTCTAAATCTTTTCTTCCTCTTTTCTCACCGAAACCCTAAAAAAAACTTCCAACACTCTTCAAACAATGTCTTCTTCAACTTCATCTCAACTGAAAAAAGCTTCCAAAAAGAAAGGAAAGAACACAGGAACCATAATGGAAAGCAAGGTTGGCACCTACCAAGGTCAATCTGTTCTTATTCCTCAGATGATCTCAAAAGAGAAGGAAATGCTCTATGCATCCCAGGTACTAATTCCTACTAACGCCGCTGGCAAGAGGTTAGCTTTAATGGGCCCTCTTACAGTCTTTGAAATCTTAAAAGACACCAGAAAAATTTTCCTTGTTTGTTATAATTTTAAACCTCTATTTAATAAAATGGATACCCCTAAGACAGTAGAGTCTTCTGATTCTACCACCGTGGAAAATCCAATCATTCCCCCTAAGGACCCTTTTGTGCTAGATTATGTAAAGAGTAACTTCAAACCATTTTGATCTTGCCCCACCTCCGACACAGCTTATCACAACTGGTTTACTAAAGTAGAAGCTAAGAAATCCCAGCAATAGGAAGAATTAGGTATTTACAACTTGATTAAACTATCGAAACCAGGCTTTACCTATAGCCACCCATTATTATTCGCGTCTTTATATTTCTGGGACAACACTTACAATACTTTCCATCTCCCTGGTGGAATGATTACACCCACCTTTTTTGACATAGCAGCCATTACTGGGTTATCACCAATAGGAGAAACCTATATTCCTGACAATGAAGAGCATTCGAGTATTATTGACTTCGAAGTCAAGCTAGCTAGCTTTTCAAAGTTCATCAGCCACTATCACACTGAAGGTGACAGTGTGTCGGATGTGGAACACATTGCTTTCCTTACCTTATGGTTGTCAAGGTATGTCTTTTGCAGCAGATCCCTACAGGTAGCCAGTAGGTTTATTCGTCTAGCTAGAGATTTACATGAGAATTGGAGGGTGTGTTTAAGCTAACTGCTACTAGTTGATCTTTACGAAAGTCTAAGATCAGCTGTTTCAAGTTTGAAATCCCACACCTCCAAAAACATCCTGCTAGCTGGCCCTTTCTGGTTACTCCAGTTATGGCTTAATGCCATGTTCGAACCTTCATTATCAACTGCCAATACTATTGCTGAACAAGATCCAGAAATAGCGGATAGAATCATCGAAGGCACTAGGCTGCGAAGACTTACCCCAAACGATGATAAGGATGACTTCAAAGTTCTCTTCTCAAAATATATCATGATTTTCTCCAAGAGGCATAAATTCGAAGAGACCATGGCGCCTTTTGCTTCAAGGACTCATGGACCATCATGGTTCACCATGGCTCTCTCAGAAGCAATCAAAAGCAAAGAAATCCAAAATGTATGGAAAGCCTTTTTGCTTCCCAGACTAATCTCCTCACGAATTACTCCTGCTAAGAATCAAATCTTCCTTTTTGCTTATCAACCCAACTTCGTTTCGAGACAATTTGGCTTGTGCCAACTAATCCCTGAACCCCTATTCCAAACAGAAAGTGCCATCACCTCTGGGCGAACCTTCAAGGCAAGAGAAGCCAAACTACAGCAGGAACAATACCAAGGCTTCTCCCACTTTGAACTAATATCTTTCGAACCTACACACCTTACAGCAAAGGGGTTTCTGGAATGGTGGACAAATTTCTATCAGTCTAATATGTTCGATACCCTCACTATTCAGCAGAAACTAACTGATGCGTTCGATGTGCAGGTACAATCCAAGAAAGGTATGTTTACTCATGCCAAAGAGATTAGGGCTTTTCAAAATTATTTTGAAACTACTTATGATCCCACACACTTGGAATCCACGGTGCATCAAGCGGCTGAGACCTTGAAGGAAAAATTTAAAGAAAAAGTTTCTAAGTTAAAACTTCCTTCAGGGTTGTCACCTGAGGATAGGTATAGGTTGGCATTCGAAATGCACCCACCTAAATTTCCTAGATTACCTACCTCAGAACTGGCTCTGGCTTGGTTTCCTCCATACCCTTGGTGGTTCACTTGCAAAGAAATGTTCAAATATCTTCAAAAGAAACCAAAGCCATCTGAGACTGTGACATGGGCTCGACATTGGCTCCACGATTTCCCAGGACATCTTCGCTATGACCTTTCTGCCATGTCGATTAAATCTGATCAAGGCGCAGGTGCGAATGCTTGGGAAAATCCCAAATGTTTCTCATTTTCTACATTTTTAACTTTTGCCTTAATTGTTTCGATTTTCAGCCATCAGGATAAAGACTGCTGCTTCAAAGTCGAAAGAGGGAAGCGCCTCTCAGGCATCTGTCGAAACCATTGATAATGTGACTCTATCCAAAGCAACAACAACTGCTGCAACAACAACAACAACACCAGTAATAACTACTGCTCCAACTCCACAGGTAATCACTTAGCCTTGATGTTTCGAATACACTAATGTTTCATGATTTGTATCTAACTTATTGTTTAAATCTTTTCAGACTAACAAACTCCCGCCAACCACTCCAAAGAAAAGAAAAACAAACACTACTGGGGAAGACCCCAATGCTGGAGGGAATTTACCAGCTGCTTCGAAGAAGAAGCAGAAGAAGGAAATTTCCAAAAGTATTGTACCAACTAGTGTCTCTGGACTCGATTCCAGGGATGCTGCTCCCTCAACTAAATCCAAAATTCCATCTTCGACCTCCAACGTAATGTTGGAACGCATAGCTAGCAACCTCTCTTTTGAGAGTCCACAGGTAAATTGAACTTTTAAATCTTTGACAAAATAATTATTCATTACCTTGGTGCATGCTTTTAATATTCTTTTGCCTCTGTAGGACATTTTGAATCCATCTCTTACCACTTCGACTTCACCATCAAAAACTGCTGCTCCGATCAACTCTTCTCCTCAAGGGGATTCCAGCAACCTGGTGCAGAACAAAGGGTCCTCCAATATGGCGGTTCTGGCTGGGGTTTCAGAGCAGCAAGATGACCAGAGCACTTCTCCCCCTCTAAAAGAAACAAATGAAGCAACGCTTCATGAATCTGCAGACACTTTACAAATAACTTCTCTTCAAAAGTCCCCTCTTGAAACCCTTCAAGAGGATCCAAAGGACATTCACGCTGAAGGAGAGAAAGCTGATTCTGATCAAGGAAACGAAGAATCTGCAGAGGAAGGGTCTGAGGAAGAATATGCCAACGATGGTTTGACTGCTGGGACAGAGTCAGATGCAAATAGCAGCGAGAACGAAGATATCGAAGTGGTGGATTTGGATGATAATGAAGAAGACAATGAGCATGAAACGAATGAAGGTGACGGTGATGCGACCAATAAACCCATGGAAGTCGAAATGGATGTGACTCCCTTGCGCGTGGAACTCCCTCAACCGTCTCTATCACGAATGACTGAAGAGGAGCTTGCTTTCCTAAGACGAAATGACCCAATTGGGTACATGAAGGCGAAGCTAGCTCAAAGGGATATTCCACCTGCTAGGGCTAGCACAAGTTCGACTAGCCATCCGTTGCCCACAGATGATAGAATTGTACTTCTTAACAGGATTAGGAGAAAAATTCTTGATGTGGATTTGTTCGAAGTGCTCAAACAGGATAGCACAGCTTGCTACACTATGAAGGAGCTACTTACAAAAGTCAACCTTGCTACCTGCTCTTTGCCAGTTAGCACTATCTTGTTCGATCTTCAATCTCTGCTAGACAACGTGACTGGGTGCCTTCTCCAAGATGAATTTGCTGCCAGAAAGGTTCAAGAAAAACGAACTGCAATGGATGCTGCTTATGAGCATGCTTCGAAACTCTCTCAAGAAGCTGAGGATCAAGCCATGCATCTAAAGCAAGCAAAAACTGATTATGAGGCTCGAGCTGAGTCCATCCTTCTCTGGGAAAGGAAAATTCAGGAACTTCAACAGAAGGTTAAGGAGGCTCAAGAACAACAATTAGCCTACGAAACCAATACTGCTGGCAACCAATTCGAAGAGCTCCTCAACAAAGGGCTTGCAGAAATGGAAACCGCAGAACAACTCAAGGGAGAAGTGGCTACCTTAGAGGGAGCAAGACGTTTTACTCAACAAAGGCTTGAGTCTTTTCGAAGTACCTTTAACAGATTGAAGAATAATGTCTATTTTTAAATCTCAGTGTTGATTAGTTTTGAAATTTGGTTTTTGTCTGTAACATCTGAACAACGCCATTTTGGCAACCCCATATTACCATTTTGGCATTTTTGATATCTTAATTACGTTGTTATTATTCGAATCTCCTGCAGGCGTGGCTTATATTTCTTTAAATATTTCCCATTAACCTTTAGGATACATTTATCATCCATCAACTCTTCGATTTCATATGCATTGTTTGAAAATACCTTTATTATTCGAAAAGGCCCTTCCCAATGAGGTGACCATTTACCTAACGTTTTATTTTTCTTGTCCATGGGCAATATGACTTTCCAGACTAAGTCATTAATAGTGAATGCTTTTCCCTTCACCCTTTTGTTATATGTCTTGGCCACTCTTTCCTTTTGTCTCATCAGGATTTCCAATGCATGCAATCTAACTTCATCCAACTCAACTAACTCATTCATCATCATTTCCCAATATAATGCAGTTGGAATTTCGTTTTGTCTTTGAATTCGAACTGATTGTAGATGAATTTCTACTGGCAGAACTGCATCATGACCAAATGTGAGTTGGAAAGGCGTGGTGTTAGTAGCTTCTTTAGGAGATGTTCTACAGGCCCATAGTATTTGGTCCAAAGTTTTGTGCCAGTTCCTTGGCTTTTTACCAATATGTTTCTTGATTAACCCTATTATCACTTTATTAGCTGCTTCGACCTGACCATTTGCTTGAGCATAATATGGCGTTGATGTTAGTAATCTAAACCCCATTTCTTGAGCAAATTCTTGCATCTTTCTACCAGTAAACACAGAACCTTGGTCTGTGGTTATGCTCTCTGGCAATCCGAACCTATAGACAATTTGTTTCTGTATGAACTCAATAATAGCCTCTTGATCAGCAACTATTAATGGTATTGCTTCGATCCACTTGGTAAAATAATCTATTCCTACCAAGATATATTTCTGTCCTTTAGACGAAGCAGGATTTATTTCTCCTATTAAATCCAATGCCCGTCCTCTAAATGGCCATGGTTTAATGATTGAATGCAACTCACTTGCAGGGGCATGTTGAATCCCTGCATGTTTCTGACATTCTTCACAACCTTTAGCAAAGTCTATACAATCTTTGAGCATGCTGGGCCAATACATGCCATATCGAAATAACAGCCATTTCATTTTATGACCTGCTTGATGTGCCCCACATGCCCCATTGTGGACTTCTGACAATGTTAAGTATGCCTCACTTTCTCCTAGGCATTTCAGTAATACGCCTTCTTGGGTCTTTTTGAACAATTCGTTTCCCATGAGGACATATGACAATGCTCTATATTTTATCTTCCTATCAACATTCAGAGTTGGGTTTGTTAAATAACTCACAAGTGGACTTCGCCAATCTGCATCTGATAAAGTGTTTATGGCTAATATTTCGAATCCCTGTTTCTCAGCATAACCCAATTTCATACTCTCTAGATCTGATGGTGTGAATCTAGTAGCCATAACTCTACCCCTTAATTCAACTAAATCCTCAAAGTTTCTGGCAGAAACTTTATAACCTGAAGCCAAATATGCTAAGTCATTTGCTTCCTAGTTTTCTATTCTTGGTATATGTTGAATATCCATGTATTCAAATTTTCTAAGTAGCCTGTTAACTATGACGAAGTATATCATCAGGTTTTCCTTTATGCATTTATACTCCTTTGTTATTTGCTTGACTACTAATTCTGAGTCTCCTTTAATTTCGACTCTAGTTTCCCCCAATTCCAACAAAGCTTCAAGTCCAACAATAAGTGCTTCATACTCAGCTTCGTTGTTCGAGCAACGAGGACCATCTAATTTATACTTGAATTTTGTTGGAATTCCTTCAGGAGAAATTATAAGGACGCCAACACCACTTCCATTCCTGTGGGTCGAACCATCAAAGTATAATTTCCATGGTTGCATTTCGACGTAACTCATGACAGTCTGTTCAACCAATGAATGGTCCACAATGAAATCAGAAATCACTTGGCCTTTCACAGCTTTTAAAGGCATGAAAGTCAAAGAATATTCTGTTAAGGCTAAAGCCTACTTGCCAACTCTGTTATGCATTATTGGTTTTGAAAGCATGTGTTTAATGACATCGAAATGAGATGAAACATAAACATCAACAAGCTTTATATAATACTTGAGTTTCATACAAGAAAAGTACAAACAGAGACATAGCTTTTCTAAATTACTATATCTAGTCTCTGCATCATTCAATACTCTACTTAAATAGTATATGGCTCTTTCGATGCCATTGCTATCTTCTTGTGCTAACATACTACCTATACTAACTTCAGAGGCAGATATGTACAATCTCATGGGCTTTCCCCATGAAGGTGGAGACAAGATGGGAGGCTGAGAGAGATATCTTTTTATCTTGTCAAATTCCTCCTGATGGGCTTCGTTCCACTCGAAGGCTTGGCCTTGCTTTAAACGAAGCAACGGAGAGAAAGCTTGGGTTCTTCCACTCAGATTCGAAATGAACCTTGTGAGGAAGTTAATCTTCCCTAGCAAAGATTGCAGCTCCCTTTTTGACGTAGGTGCTTTCGTCTCCATTATGGCTTTGGTTTTGTTTTGGTTGATCTCAATTCCTTTCTTGTGAACCACAAAGCCAAGGAAATCTCTAGCCTGCACAAAAAATGCACATTTAAGGGGATTCATCTTTAAGCCATGTTTTCTCATTCGTTCGAATGATTGGCTCAAATGATGCAAATGGGTTTCTGCAGATATAGATTTGATGACTATATCATCAATATACACCTGCATAAAGGTTTCAATGAAATCATGGAAAATCGAATTCATTGCCCTTTGATAAGTTGCCCCGGCGTTTTTTAAACCAAAAGGCATCACCACCCATTCATAGGTGCCTAAGGCTCCTGGGAAACGAAATGTTGTCTTGGCAACATCTTCTTCAGCAATAAAAATCTGATTATACCCAGAGTATCCATCTAACATACTTAAATATTCGAATCCTGCAGCAGAGTCTACTAACATTTCTGCCACAGGCATGGAGTACTCATCTTTAGGGGTTGCAGTATTTAAATCCCTAAAATATATGCAGATTCTCAAAGAACCATTTTTCTTAATAACAGGCACTATATTTGCTAACCATTCGACATACCTTGTGGTTCTGTTGAATCTGCAACGCAACAACCTTTCGATCTCAACTTTGATCTTTGTGAGAACCGCTGGTGCGAATCTTCTAGGAGTTTGCTTGATGGGATTCTTGCCACCTTTGATTGGAAGTCTGTATTCGACTAACTCCCTCTTTAAACCAGGCATTTCGTCATAATCCCACGCGAAGCAATCTTTGTTTTTCTTGAGGACTTCGATCACTTCCTGCTTGAGGCCTGGGCTAAGTTTTGCACTTATGTAGGTTATTCTTTTCGTGTTCTCATCCCCTAAGTTCACTTCTTCGAGTGGATCATGCGCCAACATTTTGGCACCTGAGTCTATGGGGTCCCTCTCGAAGCCTAAGGGTTCTTTATCATAGATGGCGTCCAGCCTTTGATCTATCTCAAGTTCTTTAAAGGGTGAGCCTTTCGAGCTATCCCCATTTATTTCGTTCATCTTTACAGCCAGTTTATTCATTTCAGCCTCTAAGGCCGCCTTTGATTCGTTCTCAGCCATATAGGCCGAAATCCTTTCGAAAAAGGAGGACTCAGTCATGAGTAAGGTTGTCGAATTCCCAGCCTGCTGGCCGTCTTTGTATAGTACTTTCGACTCCTTTGTCTTCACTGATTATTCTTCTATCCCAATATATGCCATCATGGCGAAGGGTCATATAGTAGTGGGCGTTTCTGGTTTCGTTGATTTCATCATTTGGGACACAAGGAGTAATCTTTGCCAGATGTTTGTCATAATTCCTCTTGTCAACTAAGTTGACTGCTGACATGAAGTAACTCTGGTCCGCTTCAATGTTTTCCACGATCCCATCTTCTCTCCATAAAACTAATCGTTGGTGCATTGACGAAGGAACTGCCCCTACGCCATGGATCCACTCCCTTCCCAGCAACAAGTTGTAGTTGGCCTTGGCTTCGATCACCATGAACATGGTGGGCCTACAGCTTGAGCCTATTGTCAAGTCCAATTGAACCACCCCCAGTGTTTTGCCTACTTTCCCTTCATAATTGGATAGAACCATGTTGTGTGGTTTGATGTCTCCTTCGCGTATTTCTAACCTTTTCAGCATGAAATGGGGTATTAAGTTGACTGCAGCGCCCCCATCCACTAGAACCTTATTCACGCCATGGGCACCAACCTTTGCCCGAATAAATAATGGCTTCAGATGATTCTTCATAGCTGGTTCTGGACGCTCGAAGAACGCATTCTGCTCCTCGACAGCTCCATTATCCATCACATAGTAGCACACAGGCCTATGCTTCATCAGATCTATGGTATCTTCTTCCTCATACTCTTCGATTTCAGTTTCCTATCCAAACTCACAAGGAAGCACAGATACCACGTTGCAATTGATATTGAACGAAGACTCCCCCTCTGACTCGAAATTGTCCGTTAGCATATCTTCGTCTTCTTCTGGACCTAGAGTGTATTCCTTTGGTTCATCTAGTTGTACTTCGGAGAAGAACCTCTTATTAACTGGGGGTTTATCTTCAGTTTGATTTTTTGGTGTGGGTTTGTTGGTGCTAGATTCACCTTGGTTTTTTGTTGAAGTTGCTCCTTTACTTGCCACAGCTTCCCTTTCAGCCTTTCGAATCCTCTGTTGCCTTCGCCATTGAGATCTTGACATGGGGTTTCTTCCTTTGTAGTTCTCTAATCTCACCTCTTCCCTCTTCGCTATGTTGAACTGCCTTCTATATGTCATAGCATGGAGTGCGTTTCGTTCATTGTTTCTCCATTTGTCTTTGCCTTTGTCATTTCTGACTTGCAGCCATTTGTCTGTTGGCACTTCAGCAGGAATTTTGAACGTCACTCTTCGAGCACCCTTGGGATGAGGACTATCAGGCCTTCGTTGTTTGTATTTGCTATCGAAACATGGGCCCATCTGAACAGTTTCTTGGTGGTTCCAGCAAGGGGCGAAAGGGATTGTTTCGAAGGCTCTGGCCATGCTTTGATCATACACAGCAGAACACCTTGGGCATATCAAGCATTTGGTTGCCCCTTTATAGCAGCGAAGCACAAATTCCAGCAAACTTTCTCCAGCTTTAGGATAACACCTGAATAGCTGGTTATCCTGGCGCCAGTTGTTGCCAGTTCGCGCCCTTTGTACCCTCTCGAAGTTTGCAGTGATTCTATGGTTGCAGAGGATGTTGCACCTAGGGCATAGTATCATTCCTGTATCTCCTTTGTGGCACATCATGAGGTAATCCTTAAGACTAGCATCTCCAGCATAATTATCCTCCATTTTATACTTTTATTTTTCTAAGTATCTCTCCACCTCCTCCATTTCAGAACGAGGTCTCTCCATTTCCACCATGTTTACCTCAACATCCTCCCCCTTAGTGTCATCATCTCCCCATCCTGTAGGTTTTATATCTTCAATTTGGACCTTTGAACTCTCTGGGGCAGAATATTTGACCAATAGTCAAACTTTCCACTGGGTTCCCCTAAAGTATCCCATATTTCTTTCTGAGGGGAGGTTGGCTTCGTGATTTAGACTTTCTCCAATTCTAGCCTCAGGCCTTCAGTAACCTGTGTTAACTCTTGGTTTTGGTTTTCCTGGCCTTCAGTAGCCTGGATTTCTTTTGCAACAGCTAAAGGTGCTGCTTCGATCGAAGTCTCTGGCTGCTTGTGGACGTCTTCAGTGACCTCCTTATTGACTTCGACTATCACCCAACTTTCATTTTCAGTACCTTTCTCTCCTACTAGAGCGTCATTTTGGTCAGCTTCCACCATGTTAATTTCCCCAATGCATGCAGGCTCGGAGTAATTGGTGTTTGCGACGTCCAAAGGATCTTCATCTACTTTCATTTTCGCTTTATCAGCGAACTTCAGTCTGCCATCTTTAATTGCATTCTAAATTAGGTCCCTGAAAAGAAAACACTGTGAGGTTTTGTGGCCTAGGAAACTATGATACTTGCAAAATCCTCTTTTCTTTCTTTGATCTAAAGGAGGTATTTTGACATTTGATGGCACAATGAGTTGGCCATCTTTGACAAGTAAATCAAAAATCTCGTCACACTTAGTGACATCGAAGGTATAAACCTTCTTTGGGAATTTGTCACTTTTCTCATTTTCAACAATTTCTTTCCCTTTTGTGGGAACTAATAATTTGCAGGAGTAAGGTGGTGCCTGTTTTAATTCAGCGAGGTCGATTTCGACCTCTTCGAATTTGAATTCAGGATAATCTTCTGCTTCCTCAGTTCCAACAAAGGAGATCCTTTCCTTCTTGTTATTTTTAAAGACTATGGCCTTTTCGGCCTTTAGCCTTTCGACCTGTCGAACCCTATCGGCTAATTGAGCCATATCCCTCAAGTACTGAGTGTCTAATTTCTTTCGAATAGAGTAATCCAGGCCGCCAGCAGCCATCTCGACTAACTCATGTTCAGGAACTACTGTGAAACATCTAGATTTCAAGAGCCTGAATCTATTCAGATAATCATTTATGGGTTTAGTGAACTTCCTCTTGACACTGGCTAGTTCCTTCAGACTTATTTTTGATTGTCCCATGTAGAACTGTTCATGGAATAATCTCTCCAAAAGAGCCCAAGTATCAATGGACCCAGGAGGCAAAGTGGTGAACCATGTGAAAGCGTTCTTAGTCAGGGAACTTGGGAAATATTTGATCCTAACGTCTTCATTATTGGCTATATCTCCTGCTTCGGTTAGATACCTGGCTATATGTTCGACTGTTGACTCATTGGTATCCCCGACAAACTTTGTAAACTTAGGGACTTTATATCCCCTTGGTAAATCAGTGTGCATTATGTAATCTAATATAGGGGAGGCATAATTTGGCCTTCTAATTCTTGTGTTGAGGCCATTCTGGGCCATGATTCTCTCTATCATGGTGGTTAAATTATTTTCTGCCAAGATGTTATCGTTTCGAATTCTATGAACGACTGCATCAGCATCTTGATTTCGACCCACCATGACAACCCCTCTAGGTTGTTCTTCTCGAAACTCTGGGACTTCTAGCCTTTCGACCCTTGCCCCTGGTTCCATAATTTCCCTTTGTGGGCCTTGGATCATTGGGGCTTCTAGCCTTTGTGCCCTTGCCCCCAAATTAACCTCCTCTCTGGCTGGTCTATAGGGTGGGTCGTTAGCAACTTGTTCTATGATGGGTACGTTTGCTCGAACTCCCGCCTGATTCTGCCTACGCCTTTCTGGGGGAGCAAAGAAATTTGCTATTCGACTCATGTTATCTGCGTTTTCTCTGTTTGTCACAGTCACATTTTGTACTATTGGGGCAAATATCTCCTGCATAGTTTGTGCTAACACTCCTATCATATTATGGTTACTGTCATCCATCAATTGCCTAAAGGCCAACTGATTTTCTGTGGTTAGGATATGCATTGCACTATAACCCACTGACCCTTGGTTATTTGTCATAAACTAATTTGCCCCAGACCCAGACCCTAATTGTGGTGATGAATTCGATGTGGAATTGTGTAAGCCTGCCATAAAAGATGTTGGTATTCCATAAGAGGAATTTCTGGTTCTATTACCATCGAAATCGGGTGGTCTAGTTAGTGGGGTGGCGAAATGGGTTTGTGTCCCTGATGGTGGGACGAATCCCCCAGGATAACCAATGGTTCCAGTATTTCCTAGGATCGAACTGTTAGTTGATATGCCACTTGTTCCATTAGTGGCTATATTACTGGTAGAGGATGCAACAGACTGTGCATTCGAAGGGATCACATTAGATGTTCCCATCGAGACGGAGATATTAGTGCCTGTTGTATGTGGGGCATTTTGTTCCCCTTATTGATTGTCAGAATTAGACATCTTGTTCAAACGTTTTCTTCTGGATAAGGGTTGGTTGCTATTGGTTATTCTACCACTTCTAAGGTTCATAAAACAACAAACTTATCACTCAGAGAGTATTTTTACAATGGTTATGTCCCAACAATTTTTTTACTTTGTTCTAAATTTCATAATGGCCAATGACGCGTCCCACCAGGTGTGCCAATTTGTTTACAGTGATTTCTGGTAAACAACCGCTAGTCCTCCAAACTATCAAATAATCTTAATGACTGTTATTTAATCTCTCTGGTAACTCGCAGGATCGACTAGATTGATCCTAGGATGTATTGGTCATTTGGATAACTCTCATTATATAACTGGTATTCATGGTTGGTATTTAGAATGTTGTGTAGGTGTTTAACTTACTTCGATTACTCTATTAAAGATCTAATAACATGATCAAGTAAATGCGCGCGAAACTAAATTGCATGAATAAAGTTCAATTGTAAAGACATATAAAACTGCAGAAAAGACAAGTAAATGACTTCGAAGCATAAAAACATGTAATGTAAAAGATTCTCTGGAATGTAAAAGATTCGAAATATGAAGAAAGCGTTTAAATGCAAGAAAACAGTAAAATGACTTTAAATGAAAAAAGGTGTTCGAATGATAAAGGGATGAAGATAAAGGCATGAAATATACAAAAGTTTCTGAAATGTAAAGTATTTGAAATGGAAAGAAAACATTTAAATGTAAGACATCAGTAAAAAGACTTCGAATGAAAATATTTTAATGCAAAGCTTTTGAATGGTATTGACATGAAGATAGAGGAAAATACTGGAAATGATAAAGAGTTTTATTAAATCATAAACACTTGGTGTTATTATACGTACATTGCTCGTGCATTCGTTTCCCTAGCCATGTGGTATTTTGAATGTTTACTGAGTTTTTTGTACAATAGATATGACACACGAAATCCTAATGCTAAGACTTCTATTTATACTACTTCGACCATAACGGTCTTGCTATAAGATTCTGCCACGTTCAGAACATGCAAACCAATGCCTCTCTCTAGCTTCCACGCGTCTTCGAATGCTCCAGCGCATATATTTTAAATTTTGAACATCCCGCTTGCATTTGAATTTCAAATGTTTCGGCACTTCTTCGCTTCGAACGCATTTCTTGGACACAACCTTGTTATCACTTCGAGACTTCTTTTGAAGATATCCTCATAACTGTCACTCGAAGCTCTAAGCTTTAATATGCCCATTCGAAGTACTGCTTCTACCATTTCAAAACATGACATCTTGCTTTATTCCAATCAAAACATCCAACTTGCTTTGCTTCGAACAATATCATCAAAATCTTCAGCCAACATCGGGGTAAGGTTATTGTGAGATAAGTTCGTGTGAAACTTCAGGATGAACCGGGGTGAGGTTATTTTGAGATAAGTTCGTGTAAAACTTCTGGAGGAACCTGGGTAAGGTTACTTTGACGATGAGTTCGTGTGAAACTGCATCTTGGAACGAGAAGGAACCGGTGTAGGGTCTCCTGATGATGAGTCCGTGTAAAACTTCATCTTGGAAGGGAGGAGGAACTTGTGTAGGGTTACTTTGATGATGAGTCCGTGTGAAACTGCATCTTGGAACGAGAAGGAACCGGTGTAGGGTCGCCTGATGATGAGTCAGTGTAAAACTTCATCTTGGAAGGGAGGAGGAACCTGTGTAGGGTTACTTTGATGATGAGTCTGTGTAAAACTTCACCTTGGAAATGAGAAGGAATTGGTGTAGGGTTGCCTGAGGATGAGTCCGTGTGAAACTTCATCTGTGCAGAGAAGGAACCGGTGTAGGGTTGCCTGTTGATGAGCCCGTGTAAAACTTCATCTGAAAGGAAGGAACCTGTGTAGGGTTGCCTGATGATGAGTCCGTGTAAAACTGCATCTTGGAAAGAGAAGGAACCGGTGCAGGGTTGCTTTATGATGAGTCAGTGTAAAACTTCATCTGAAATTGAGAAGGAACCGGTGTAGGGTTTCCTGATGGTGAGTCCGTGTAAAAATTCATCTGAAAGAGAAGGAACCGGTGTAGGGTTGCCTGATGATGAGTCCGTGTGAAACTTCATCTGAAAGAGAAGGAACCGGTGTAGGGTTGCTTCATGATGGTCAAGTAGATAATTGTCCTGTCTGGTTTCAGGTATTAACCTACGATCAGTCGTCCACAAAATTTTCCTGGCTTGTTACGGGTATTAATCTGGGACTTGGAAAGGTTGATGGTAGCCATCTTTTGATTGACCTTTTCCTAAAAAGGCAAAACATTAGCTGTATGCAATGTCAAGATGCACGAACTGCATGATGTCAAGATGTTCTCAAGAATAAATGAGATATGTGTTGTATGATGTGTATGCATGTCATGATGTATGAAGATGTGATGTTTTTAGTTGGGGAAAATAAATCCCGGAGCTGCTGGAGAATAGTGTTGAGTTCTTCGTTTCCGCTGGGGATGATGAACGAAGATGGTTGCAAGAATAAACTTGTAGGAGAAGATAACTCCATTGGGGAATAAACCTGGTGAAGAGATTACTCTGCAGGGAATTACTCTGTGGGGAGGAGATGCTTTGCTGAGATTTTAACGATAACTCCATTGGGGATTCCGTTGATAAGCTCTACTGGGGGATTTTGATGATGAACTCCGCTGGGGATAGAAAGAACTTTGCTGGGGATGATCTTTCCGTTGCAACTTGCTGAGGATAACCCAGTTAGACTCTTGTGGGCATAACCTTCTGAATTTGGCTGAGGAGATACATTTGTACTCTGCAGGGGACAAGCTTCCAGAATCTACTGGGAAAGATGATTCAACTCTGGCGGGGAAGCTTTTTTAGACTGCGCTGGGAAATGGCTCCACTGGGGGTATCTTGTATTCCACCGGGGAATATTCTTATATTTCATTGAGGAATATTAAGACTTCCGGGGATGCTTGCTGAGGAATATCTGTATACTCCGCTGGGGAATATTAAGATCTACTGGGGATACCCAACTTCTTTAGGGCTGATGGTAGACCAACTCTGCTTGGGGGAGAGTATTGCTGATTCGTCCATAGTTGCAAGTCTCAGCGGGGAGAGCTTCCATTAATGTCTTACTCTGCGGGGAGTGAAGGTATCTTGGTCATATTCTTCAATTGAATCTACCTTGTACCTGGTGGACAGAGCAGCTTGTACAGTTCGGACAATTCTTATTGCCCCAGTTTCTGCGGGAGAAGAAGGCCTGTGAGGTGCTTGATAACTTCCGATTGACAAATCTTCTTCTGGTAGGCAAGTGACGAGATGATGGGGCATAGTCGTACGCTTTGATCCCTAATTTTGCCTAGACCTCCCTTTCGGGTTTTCAGTCCATCGGGATACCCCTTTTTTCCCAAGCCACCTTTTCAGGTTTTCGACTTGCCGGGTGTACGGATTTTTTCATTTTCATCCCTTATTTTTGCCCGAACCCTTTTGGTTCGCCGGAAAGCCCTTATTTTTGCCTAGTCCAGTCAACCTAGCGGGTCTTTGATTATGCGTAGTACTTTTTGACTATGTCCATGCTCTCCGGATGTAGGGAGTTGTCACTGTCGATAGTATTGTGTTGCCATACCACCAGAAGATGTTTGATCATGCAAGATTCGTTGCTAGAATTTATGTCCAATGCCCCACGTGACTCAGGCGGAGATTTGCCCCTGGCTATTTGGCCTCTTGAGAGATTCCTTGAATCTTGACTTGACTTCCCCAGATGATGGAAAATGATCATGTCTACCCCTTGGTTGGAAGTGTTTCTTCCACTTGAGGTGACCCTTTTTATTGAGAAGGTTTTTGTTCACTAGATATTCGTCGTGCGAATTTCTCTGCTGTTTGAACAAATAGCCATATGCAAACAATGTTATTTTAAGAATGCAAAGCTTATGTCTGTTTTGAAGTTTTTTTTTTGAAAACACAGTTTTCAATAAAACAAGTGAATTTTTGTAAAATGTGATGTCCACTCAGGATTTCACAGCAAGCCCTACAGGAGTCAGGATACCCTTTGTAACAGTATGCTTTCGAACTAACCCATGCTTCAGCTAAGACTTTTAAGGGTTATAACGTGGCCTGGTTCACGGTTTAAGAAACAAAGGATAAAGGCTCAAATTTTATTTGTACCCACCCGTTCTTCGTGATGTTCTTCGATCCTAAACTCAGCTAATCATGCATTAGATCTTGTTTGAGTCTTTGCTCTGGTATTCCGGTGATGGTTCGGATACTGACAGTTTATTTTGAACAGGCAGTCATTTTGTTGAGAGTTTGCAGGATCTCTTTCTTTTTGATTTTATTATCCATGTCTTTTTTCCTGAACTGTTTCTTTTGTGATTACAGTCAGCGGGATGCTCCAGTTTTGTAAGTCTCCTTCATAGGTTTTGACTTATTGGGCCTTTATTTTGAGAGATAATGACTACCTGTCTTGACGATTATAGGGAACCATCGCTGTTCTTTTGTCTCGGAAAGACTTCTTTGATGCCATTCATTATGTACCTGGATCAGCTGAGAAAACTACCCTGCCCCAGGTTATAATTAAGGGTTTTAATTTTTGAAAGGAAAAACTCCAACTTCTTTGGCTCAAAGGGGTTGACTAGGGATTATCTTCCTTATAACTCCACTATTTAGGATTTGAAACAATGCATGTACCTCATCAGCGGGGTCTATTCAAAAGCATACTGTAAAGATCGTGGTATCGTTTTCGTCATCCTCCCTCAAAAGGCTTAGAATTCTTTAATCGAGAGTTTGACCATCACAAAAAGGAAATATGAAGCAATTTTAAGCATAGTGAAAACAATTAATTCAAAACAGACACGTGTAATGCATTAATGAAATAAAAGAGTTTGACATGATAATTGTTTGAATAAGCAAAGAAAAATACAGCTTCAGAATTCAAATGAACAAAAGTCTCTCAATCCTAGCCATGTTTTGGCAAGGGAGCAGTGATCACATTGGGAGTCTCAGGAGGCTCGAATTCGATCTCCTTAGCGTCAATCATATTCTGAATCTTGTATTTCAGCGCCCAGCAATCGTCAGTATCGTGCCCTGGGCTACCAGAATGATAAGCGCACCTTGCATCCGAGTTATAGTTGGGAGAAGAAGTCTTAGGGTTCAGAGGAGGGTTTATCACCTTGATCAGATTCATCTTCAACATGTGCTGCAATGCTTGTGACAATGGCATGTTGATGTTGGTGAACTGTCTTTTAGGCTCGTCCGGCCTTCGTTGATTTCCCTTTTGCTGTTGTCGGTGTGACGCAGAACCAGAGATCAAGACTGCCCCTACGTGTTGGTTACGACGACTCTTTTGATTGTACACAACATTGGACTCTTTCTTCCCACTGTAAGGTTTTTTATGAGCATCAGAAGGTGTAGCTTCTTGAATCTTCCAACTTTTGATGCCAACTTCAATTCTCTCCCCAGTCAAGATAAGGTCTGTAAACCCGGCTGAAGAGTTTCCAATCAGATGATTAAAGAATGGACCATACAGGGTCCCCAGAAACATATCGACGAGTTCACGATCAGTTAACGGTGGCTGCACCCTTCCGGCAAGGTCTCTCCACTTTTGAGCATATTCTTTAAATCCTTCACCCATCCCTATTGACATACCCTGGAGTTGGGTACGCGTAGGAGCGAGGTCGGAGTTATATTGATACTGCTTATAGAACGCAGTAGCCAAATCTTCCCAGTTACGGATACTGGCTCCATCCAGCTGATAGAACCACCCAAGCTGAGTCCCTGAAAGACTATCCTGAAAGAAATGGATCCATAAATTCTTATCAGCTGTGTAAGGCTGGATCTTCCTTACATACGACCGGAGGTGTAGCTTTGGGCAGGAAGCTCCGTCATATTTGGCAAAGGCAGGTGCCTTAAACTTATGGGGAATCACCACCCCAGAGGATAAACCTAGGTCTCCGAAGTCCAACCCGGGCACATTCTGTATCTCCATAGCGCTCAAGCGGTCCTCCAGCTGTTTGTACCTATCCTCAGTAGGAGGATACTGTTCTTCATCATAATCCGTCTCGTTGTCGGAGACCACAGGGCTAGGAACCCTTCTCTCTTGTGGACTGTCTTTCCCTACAGAGGAGGTGGTCAGATCAACCTCGTTCTGCAGTCCATTTCCAAATCTGCGCCCAGTGTTGAACAAAACGGTCCTCTTCTTCTTCTTCTTCCTCTCTTTCAGAATCAGAGTCTTCAAATCCTGTTGACCCTGGGCTAGGCTCATAACCAACTCTTGGAACTGGGCATTCTGGGCCTGGAGGGCCTTGATAGCTTGTTCAGTGGAAGGTTCAGTAGACATGATGATTGCTGAAATAAACAACGAAGAAGATAAGAGACCTGTAATGGTACCTGTAATGCAATGATATGTATGATATATGTATGCAATGTTTTCAAGGATCTCGTGGGGTAAACAAAGAAACTTGTTAGAATTTGAATTTTGCAGCTGGATTGAAGGAACTTCATGTTGTTGAGAGTCCTTCTTCAAGAGTCAAGCTCACCATATCGAGTGGGTCATAGCCCCTGACTCAAGTTATCGTGCTTGGATTTCTAGACAACCTTGGCTAGAGGAAAATAAATCCCCTTTGCCCCTTGTTTGACGTCTGGTTCATCATGACCTGCATCACAAACCCTTGAGATCCTTGAAATGGTTAAGGAAATGCTATGGTATGATGTTATGATGTTTATGCTATGCGTGAAGTGATGTAAGTAAACCCCGCAATGAGTCCAAATTATTGGATAAGGACTGTGAACAAAACCTGCAAGGAACTCATGTTGTCAGGTAACAAGAATGTGCAAGTAGTTCAGATTTGAAGGCACACAAGTCACACAAAAGAGCCCTTAGATTTCAGGCTGGCATGAAGTTTAGGTACTACCCTCTTTCAGTTTCAGTTGGTTAAGACCTGTCCTAAAAATAGTAACCGGGTTCTAGAGGATCTCAATATCACTGACTACCCTCGATCGGTCATAATTCCAGTTTGGCAACCTTTTCTTGCGGCCAGAACCATCGCGAGAGTTTAGTCTCAATGAGTGTAGCATACTGCTACTGTTCTATGGCCAAGTTGGTCAATTTAAGGTTCTAAGGTTAGTTGGTGCTTAATGACTCCTCAGAAGATCCATATTCTCCTCGTTCCAACACAAGGGATATCGGTACAGACCAAGGTGTCACACCAATGCAGCTACTGCTTCATCCGTGTCGGTCTATGCCAGACAGATCCCTCACAATTTATTGCTACTTACCTAAAGGAGGGTACCCCCAGATCCGGGTTAGGATCTATAGAACTCTGATACAAGCCCGCAAAATTAAAGCATACAAAGCATACAATTGAAAACACAAGTGATCTAATCCTAAGGTACACCTCACTTATTATAATCCCCAGTAGAGTCGCCAGTTCTGTGATCGGTGGAAATAGAACTGACTGTTTTTGGAATGCTGGTTCGCGTTTGCGTTTCGCAAAATGTCGCGGTAAGCAAGAGTCGCCATCGTCTTTTATTTTATCCAACAAGGAAAGGACAAAAGCACAAAAAAATTCCTTTTCGAGACGTTTCTCGGGTTCGGGAGGTAGATTATAGAAAGGGAAGGTGTTAGCACCCTTTCTATCCGTGGTTATCCACGGGCTCTTAGGTACTTGCTCACTATGTTTTCAAAAGGTTTTGCTTTTCTTGTGTTTGTGGGTTTTGAAAAAAGTTTTGTTTGAAAACTTCGATTTAACTCTTGTATCTGTCCTCAAGAGTGTATGAAGTGTTGTTTGAAAACTTTTGTCAGAAAAGTGTAGGTGCGAAAAGTATTTTTGTTTTGAAAGAGCAAGTACCTGAGAACCTCTACCTACTCAAAAGAAATTAAGCTGTGTAAATGTCCTTTAGACAGTACTATCCCACTATTGAGAAGTAGGTAGCACCGTCGTTGGAGTTTTCGGGTCAATTCGATTATGGGGATATGTGGTCACTAAAGCAATGGTAGGATGCCTTAGCGGTAACCCTAATGTCTTAGATCGTTTTATCCGAGGCAACCGTTTCGAGGCAACTTTGATCTTTAGACAGGAGGGCGACCTCTAAAACACCCTATACTCAATGACCACGTCGAGGCAACCAAGTGAGGCGTACCCTAGGAAGTGGCATGTGCGAGTGTGTCAGGTTTCAGTTATCTTTGTACATGTCATGGTGAGCTACGATTGATTTTATTTTAAGAGGGATCTTGTCATGCATAGCCTATTAGCATACATCTAGCAGTTAATGGTTGCGGAAAGTAAAACTAAGCTATTACAAGGCGTCGGGTATTTACATCGCCAAAAATAAACCCTTGAAAAAGTAAATTGCGGGAAATAAAATGAAAGCGATAAAAAAGGTCCTAAGTTCAAAACTATTACATCCTCAGAGCAAATACAATTATATGATGAAGAATAAATAATATGCGCGAGGAAAAAATTGAATCGGGGAGTTTTTAGGGTTTTGACCCTTTTTTAGGAAAGAAAGAGGTTTTTGTTATTTTACATTTAATTAAATTAAACCTAGGCTAATTAATTAATTAATTAAAAAGAGAAATATTTTTGGGTTTTTGAATGTTTAAGGAAATAAATATAAAATGGTCAAAATTATTAAAACCTAATATTCTAATTAATTTTATTTTGTGAAAAAAGGTTAAAATTATGCCTAATTAAAAAAACTAAATCAATTAAATTATTTATTTACAAAAATAATAAAAGTGATGAATTTAATAAAAATAATGTTTTTGTATTTTTTTGATTTTTAT
The DNA here is from genome assembly GCA_948472305.1 of Vicia faba. NCBI lineage: Eukaryota > Viridiplantae > Streptophyta > Magnoliopsida > Fabales > Fabaceae > Vicia > Vicia faba. The sequence continues at coordinate 256,793 of CATIWC010001017.1, forward strand.
TATGAAAATGTTAACTATTTTGTTAGTAATTAAATCAAGAAAATAAATCAAGTAAAAAAAATATAAATGAAAGAAAATAAAAGGCAAACCCAGGGGGTGTTGGGCCAACTTTGGAGGTGTATTTGGAATTCTCAAGGCCCAATTGCTGCAAGCCTTTTTGACTTTTCTGGATCGTCCACACGTATGTTGACCAGGGAGTATGATAGTCCTTCAATCCTGCCCTTCAGATTTGGCCAGGAGCCACTTGGCGTGTGGATCTCTGAGGTGTATGGTGGATCACGCGTTGGAGAGTACATGGGATCACCTGTAGAAAAAATCAAATAATTGTTTTGGGGGACCTGGGATTCGAACCCAGGTCCCAATGGACTATGCAATAGTGCGTCCACCAACTGAGTTGTGGCGCTTCTTTGTTAACAAAACAAAACCTGATTATTATATGCAATAAACAATTAACATGCTGAAAAAAATATAAAAAAAATGGCGCGCTATTTGAATTGACCAGTGGGAAGAGGACGCGTGGTCGTCTTCTTCCTTGAACCACCTGGTTTATTTCCTGCGGATTCTAGTCCGTAACAAAATCCGTGGCCTCATCCTATAATCCAACCTAGGCTACGAAAATGCCGTCTAAGGCCATGGCTGATCTCGTCTCTGCCTCCTGATCACTCTTATACCAATTATTGTGGCCAATTTTCCCTGTATCGAAAACACCTAAAAAGCAAGCATATGAACCCTAGAATCGGGTATCATAGTATAGGGCATAAAAACAAAATTGGCTATTGCAGTCGTGTTAGAAATCAAACAATGAACATGAATATGCCAACATTTTGAAGAAAAAGTGCAAGAATTGAAAGTTTCGATTTCGTGTTCAGGGGCCAGTTCGCGAGGACTTACAGCGCTTTGTAGGTGGTTTCAGGACGTGGTTTTGATCGCTTTAACTTCAGTGGATGGCAAGGAAGGGAACTACGTTCTTCTTTTTGTCTGAAAACGCCTCTAATATCGTTCTTGATCTCCCACTTTTCCAACAATTTTTTAGTTTTTTGTATGGTCGTTTTCACAGTTCTTAGGTTGTCCATTAGGTTTGTGTTGCTTGCTTATGTACATGAGAATGAATTTAGGTCAAAAGCTGGGCCTTAATCATGTATACTCAAGAATGAATCTTTGATTGACCACCATTGTTAACCTTTCCAAAATTGAATCAAATCTAAGATTTTATGCACAAAAAGCCAATACACGAATTTGATTAGGTGGCATGTGATATATGAAAGCTGTACAAATCACCAAGATACTATTTCATTGATTTTTGGATTTTATTTGAATTAATATAGATTTAAAATGAATTAAATCAATAAAAATTAAATAAAATAGAAAAATAAATGTTTGATCCTGAAATTAAATATGGGACACGTGTGTGGCATGACAAGACTGAATCAAGTGGAAAAAAGTGGGCCCTTTTGTCAAAAATTGAAGTTTTGAGGATAGTTGACTTTTGGCAATTTTGGAAAAATGCCTAACTTCAACAATGCATAACTTCTTCAATTTTGAACTTTTGGAAGTGTTCTTGGACTTTTTAGAAACCTTAAGATGTAATCTAATCAACCCTTTTGGTCTCATCTCATTTTGATCTTCCATTCTCAAGTTATAAGCTTTGGCACAAAAGGTGTTTTTGTTGACTTTCAAAAGTGACCTATAATGTCCATATTTGTAACTTATTGTGAGTGCATTTTATGATCTTGGGGTGTGAATATGGATTGTAGGAAATTGAATCCTCTTCAAAATGAGCTTTGGATGGGTCATTTCTGACAAACCATGAAAGAGTTATGCCCTTGTCAAGGTACATTTGACTTTTTTGCTGTCCAAAAATAGTAACTTTTGCATCTTGATGATTTTTGAGCTATCCTTGATGAATCATGATCAAGACTTGATCAAATGATGATTGTGAACTCAAAATAAGATGTTGACCAAAAATTCTGACTTTTGACTGCAAAATGACCATTTTGCCCTTGCAGTTGACTGTAGATCAAATGGAGCTTTTGACTGTGCAAATTGGCACTGTGAGTCTTGAAACTTGGCATGTAGGTGCTTGAGAATGTATATAGGCCTATGAGACTTGATTGAACCATTGAAAACCCCAAATTCCTTGAAAGAACCAAAATCCTAATTTCAGCTGTCTTAGGAAGTGGTTTGACTGTACAACCCTTGAGCCATTTTGAGCAATTTGAAGATCATTCTTGACAAATCTCGAGGAATATGGGAGGGAAAATTTTGGGGTACAACATGTTGTAATTTTGATTTCCTGAAGCATAGGTTTATATTTTTTCAAATATTTTCCATTTATCCTCAGGATTATTCGATCCTATGCTAATTCCTTGATTTCATAAGCATTATTCGAGAATAGTTGAATAATTTGAAACAGGCGTTCCCAATTGAGAGACCATTTGCCTAATGTTTTATCTTTTCGATCCATTAGTAGAATTACTTTCCACACCAAATCTCCAATCGAAAACATCTTGACTTTAACCCTTTTATTATATGCTTTCGCTACTCGCTCTTTCTGCCTTCTCAATATTTCTAAGGCATTTAATCTCTCTTCATCCAATTCCACAAGCTCAGCCATCATCATTTTCCAATAAGACTCGGATGGGATTTCGCTCTTTCTTTGAATTCGGACTGATTGTAGATATATTTTGACTGGAAATACTGCATCATGCCCATAGGTCATTCAAAAAGGTGTAGTATTGATGACTTCCTTGGGGGATGTTTGACAAGCCCATAAAATATGGTCTAAAGTATTATGCAAATTTTTTTGCTTCTTACCCACATGTCTTTTTATTAAACCAATAGCTACCTGATTTGGTGCTTCGACTTGACAGTTTTCCTGAGCATAGTAAGGCGTAGAAGTCAATAATTTAAATCCCACTTCTTTGGCAAATTCTTGCATTTTTCGACCAGTAAACACTGATCCTTGATCAGTCGTAATGGTCTCAGATTCCAAATTTATAAATTATATGTTTTTGGATGAATTTAATGACCGCCTCTTGCTCAACATTCACCAAAGGTATAGCCTCGATCCTTTTAGTGAAGTAGTCACTACCCACTAAAATGTATATTTGACCTTTGGAAGACGTTGGTCGAATATCTCTAACTAGATCTAAAGCCCAACCTCTAAAGGGCTAAGGTTTTACTATGGAATGTAGTTCGCTTGTAGGAACATGTTGAACGCCTGAATGCACCTGGCACTCTTGGCAACCTTTGGTGAACTCTACACAATCCTCGTCGAAATAATAGCCACTTCATTTTATGCCCAATTTGATCTCATTATGCACGTTTGACAAATCTATGTAAGCTTCACTTTTGCCAAGGCATTTGAGCAAAACTCCTTTGTGTGTCTTCTTAAACAATTCATTTCCCATAAGAGTATAACTTAAAGCATCGTACCTGATCTTTCGCTCTGCAGATATTGTAGGATTGTCCAAATAATCAACTATTGGATTTCTCCAGTCTAAGTCTTCCAGATTATCAATAACATAAATTTTGAAATTTTCTTCGTCTACGTAGCCTAACTTCGTCATCTCCAAATCTGCTGGAGATGACCTAGTTGTCATTACTCTTCCTCGAACTTCGATTAGATCTCCTAAATTTTCCATCGACACCTTGTATCCATAATCAATTTGAGCCAAGTCATAAGCCTCTTGATTCTTGAGTCAAGGAACATGTCTAATGTTCACATATTTAAATTTTTGTAGCAATCTATTTGTTATAACGAAATACATCATCAGATTTTCCTTGACACATTTATGCTCCCTAGTTATTTACTTGACAACCAGTTCAGAGTCACCATTTATTTCGATTCTAGTTGCCCCCAATTCCAACAAGATTTCAAATCCAACTATCAAAGCTTCATACTTAGCCTCATTATTGGAACAAAATCCATATATCTTGTACTTGAATTTTGTTGCAATTTTGTTAGGATAAACTATAAAAACTCCAACCCATGTGCCTTCTCTATGACTAGAACTATCGAAATATAATTTCCAAGGTTCAAGTTCAACGAATTTTTGGGGAATTTCGACCACAACATGGCCGACTATAAAATTTGCAACTACTTGTTCTTTCCTAACTTTTAAAGGCATGTAAGTCAAAGAATACTCAGTTAGAGCAAGTGCTCATTTCCCAATTCGACTATGCAAAATTGGCTTAGAAAGCATATGTTTTATCATATCAAAATGAGACAAGACATAATGTCAACTGAATTTATATAATGCTTCAATTTAGTACAAGAGAAGTACAGACACAAGCACAACTTTTCAACCATACTATATCTAGTTTCTTCATCATTAAGAACTCGACTAAAGATGATAAATGGATCTTTTGATTCCATTTTCATCCTTTTGAACCAGCATGCTCCCTATAGTGACATCAGACGCAGAAATATACAACCTCATACTTTTACTTCTATAAGGAGGTGATAGAATTGGAGGATGAACGAGATAATCTTTAATCTTGTCGAATGCTTCCTACTGCATTTCCCCCCAATCAAAACCTTCTTTATTCAGTTGAAGAAGAGGTGAAAAGGCTTGAGTCTTTCCACTTAGATTTCATATGAACCTCTTTAAGAAGTTAATCTTCCCTAGCAGAGACTGCAATTCCTTCTTTGTTGATGGAGTTTACACCTCCATGACGACCTTGGTCTTATTCTGGTTGATTTCAATTCCTTATTTATAGACCATAAAGCCTAGAAAATCCCCTGCCTGCACACAAAAAACACACTTAAGAGGATTCATCTTTAGACCATGCTTTCACAACCTTTTGAATGATTGTCGAAGATGGTCTATGTGACTTTTCCCTGATGCAGACTTAACAACAATACCATCAATGTAAATCTACATGAAAGTCTCAATGAAATCGTGAAAAATAGAGTTCATTGCTCTTTGATAAATTGTCCCAATATTTTTCAAACCAAAGGGCATGACTATCCATTCATAGGTGTTTAAGGCTCTTATGCATCAAAATGTTATTTTAAGGAAATCTTCTTCAGCAATAAATATTTGATTATATCTAGAGTATCCGTCGAGCATACTAAGATACTCAAAACCTGCGGCCGAATCGATCAGCATTATGCCACTGGCATTGGGTACTCATACTTTGGGTTCGCATCATTAAAATCTCAAAAATCTATGTATACCCTCAAAGTTCCATTCTTTTTAATAACAAGAACAATGTTAGCAATCCATTCAACATACCTCATTGTGGGATGAACTTACACTTGAGAAGCCTTTCGATTTCTACTTTGATCTTCGACATGATTTGAGGTGTAAAGCGCCTTGAACCATTATCAAAAAGGAAGTACGTTAGAAGAATGGTAAATCCACCACGTAATAATGGAGAATAACCCCCCTTCGATAGGGGAAAATACAGCCACAACAAATATGATTGAAGCAATACCCTCTATAATGAGTACGATGGTTATACCGTCGAACGCTCAAAGTGGACCAACATTGTCTCCTGTAAGAAGACAGGTCAACCGGTGACCCCAAGACCAGTGGGGACAAGTGTTTTCAAGCCTTATGCGCCTGGATTTACAATGCCTATGAATGATCGCGAACAACCCTATGGCATTGACAACTTTAGTGATGGCAAGTTTCCAAAATAGTGTACCAGTATTTACTGATCCATTAGTGAGTATATATTCGCCATTACAATGGTCGGGATCAGCAGTTAATAACCTGGGTCAAAATGTGCAACCCCTAGGGGCAGGGATTCCTACTCAACCAATGCCCACTTTTACTACGAATTTTGCGACAGTATAAAGACAACAAATAGACGAAAGTAACCATGATATGGTCCATTTGCTTGCCCAATAGATGGGTACAATATCCAATCATCTGATCCAGACAACTACTCAAACTAATCAACAGAGTGCTCAAACCAATCAGCAATTGACAACACACAAGACGTGAATTGCAGATTTTTTTTAGTGCTCTTCAAGCGCCAATTCGACAACCTCGTCGAGAATGGATGGTGAAAAACCAATGGGTGGTCTTATTAGAAAAGGACCCAACAATTAACCATGCCCAACAACTTGTACCCAATATTGTTGAAATCAACCAGGGCCAACGTGTTGAACCTCGTAGGGTCGAACAACTAATACCTAGGGAGAGAGAGGCCCCAAGGGTAGCGATGGTTAATTGAAACCAAGATTCAGACGAAGTTGTTCATCGCGTTCAACAGGACGAATTTGCATAAAAAAAACTATTTGGTTACCATGGTCGAAAGGATAATGGCACGAAATAGGATAAACATAGGCCTTCGCATGCCAAATTATATTTTTCCTTTGTCTGAATATGTTTTACAAACAGAATTACCCAGAAGATAGAAAGTCTCAAAGTTCACAAATACTCAAAGTATCTAAGTGTGATTGAAAAAGGAGTTGTATGAGAAATGTACGTATAAATCACTTTATTTTTACTCAATACCAAATTATTTACTCTAACATAATTTTCATCCATTTACATTTTACGTCAAAATATATTTACATTTATGCACTTTTTATACACTAATTTCTCATTACCTTTAAGATTTCCAATATAGCCGAAATATTTGCTACCAAGAAAACTCAACAAATAGCAGTTGTTTACACAACCGTGAAATTTAGTAAAAAAATGTTACACTCTACTCATTTTTAATCTAACAAGTTAGTTATCATAAAAACAAAACCCAATATAAGATTTATCATAAAAACAAAACCATCATACTAACCCAACAAACAATATTTTTAGTCACTCATTTTTTTCCAACATATTTTCTTTCTCATGATAAATAGATAGTCCTTTAAACAGGTCGGATAGCCCACAAACAGTCTAAAACAAGACTAATATACTTCGAATTCATACTTTATAATATGTTTTTAGACGGACTAATATACTTTGAATTCCATGAGTTCTGTTAGAACCGAGAAGTAGGATAATCCGTTTTGACAGCTAAACTAGCAGGAAAGCTCAACTACTAGGAAGAAAGTTTATTTAATAGTAATAACTTTCAAATTTGAGTTGCCTCAGGAAAAATACTTCGAAATATGTGATCACATTAGCATTTGCTTAGTAATCATAGTATAAACTAACTTTTCCAATGTAAAAAGAAACATTTACAAGTAATAATCCAAACCGACCGTTCAAAAAAAAAAAATCAAACATACGGCAAGCCAGTTAAGTTGTCAGTTTCCTAATAAAAATCATCTTCAAAATCAGAGTCTTCTTCATATTCCTCGACATGATGATCTTCTAACCAAATATTTTCCTCTTCCCAAAGTGGACAAGAACATGTTGCCTTTTTGTCCTTCCACTCAGCTCCACATTTATAGCAAAATTCGTAACTACATCTGCAATCAATTGAAGAACAAGGTAAAACATATATAATGATAATATGAACAAGAAATGAAATTAGCAACAACCCAAATGTTTTAAACATCAATGACTTGGCTTTGCCATTCATGGAAGTCTGTAAACTACTAATGTAAATGAATAGAATATTGTTTTATAGAAAAACTAGACATATTTTCTGTCAAATAAGCTGATAGAAACTGGCACTGAACAGAAATAATTTGGAGAATAGGGATACTTTATTGATGATAATTCTGGTGGACAATCAAAGGACCAGAATAATATGCTTACAATAGTTATAGAAAATAGTGCAGAATATTAGGACACACACCAAGATTCGAGAGCTTGGTTCTCTCCCTCCCAAGTGTCTAACACTCACAACTTCAGGATGATCAGAACACAGTTCTGTTTCCCCTTTTATTTCGCCTAGGTTTTGTAACTGTTCCTAATATTAATTGTTACTCTAGTAATAATAATAACTGCTGCCTTTAGAAATCTGTAACTGCTACAGATGCCATTAACATGACTGCTTATCTGCTGCTATTACTTGACAGCATTTATCTTGCTTTATTGGTGCTCCTTCCTCTTATAAGTATTCTTTATGAGGGGTCTAACAATACTCCCCCCTAAAAGAGACACCTTGTCCTCAAGGTGAAATGAAGGAAATTGCTCTTTGATGACTTCCACAGGCTCCCACGTAGCTTCAAATTCTGGTAGGTCCTGCCATTGAATAAGCACTTCAGCTGAGCCATTAGCATTATTCCGGACAGCCCTTACTGCCGCAGGTGATACTTGGAGTTCTAAATCCTCGGAAAGCATTGGTGGAAGAGGTTGTCGATTGCTTGTTGGAGCCAGGGCTTTCTTTAGTAAGGAAACATGGAAAACTGGATGAATTTTGCTCTCTGGTGGTAAATCCAATTCAAATGCCACCGGTCCTATTTGTTTGATTATTTGATAAGGCCCATAGAACCTAGGACTCAGTTTCTCATTCCTCTTCTTAGCAAGAGACTTCAATCTGTAAGGTTGCAGCTTAAGATAAACCCAATCACCGGTAGAGAGATTTATTGATCTTCTGGACTGATCTGCATAAGTTTTCATCTGAACTTGGGCTTTCACTAAATTAGACTTGAGCTCATGTAACATTTGATCCCTCTCTTGAGTCAACACATTAACTTCTTCCACAACTGAAGGAATGGTAGAGCCTTTGAGTAAATGGGGAGGGTCTCGGCCATAGAGAGCTTTGAAAGGAGACAATTTCAAGGAGCTATTATAGTTGGTGTTGAACCAATATTCAGCCCACCCTAACCACTTTGTCCACTGCTTCGGTTGAGTCCCTGTGAGACACCTCAGATAGGTTTCCAAACACCGGTTTACTACTTCGGTTTGGCCATCAGTTTGAGGATGATATGCGGAACTGAATTTTAACTTGGTACCAGCCATTTTAAACAACTCAGACCAGAAATGGCTGAGAAATATTTTATCCCTATCGGACACAATGGTTGATGGGAAACCATGTAACTTAACCACCTCTTTGGTGAAAATTTCAGCAACATCCTTAGCGGTAAAAGGGTGACTTAAAGCCATGAAATGAGCATATTTGGTAAGACGGTCAACTACCACTAAAATCACATTTTTGCCATGTGCTTTAGGTAACCCTTCTATAAAATCCATTGTAATATCAGCCCACACCTGAGAAGGAATTGGCAGTGGTTGTAGTAGACCAGCAGGAGACAAGGTCTGATATTTGTTCAATTGGCAAACTTCACAAGTGGCAACATATTGTTGAATGTCTTTCCTCATTCCTTCCCAGTATAGAATTGCTGAAATTCTTTTATAAGTTCTGAAAAATCCCGAGTGGCCTCCCGTGGCTGAATCATGGAATTCTTTTAAAAGCTTCGGAATTTTGGAAGACCCTTTTGGTAGCACTAGTCGTCCTTTGAAAAACAACTTCCGATCTCTAAAAGAATATCCCGGGTGAGAGTGGCTATCCTTCAGCAAGTCTTGAATGATTTCTTGCAATTTTTTATCATTTTGAATTTCGGTCTCCCACTCCTCTAATTCGTCAAATTGGACTGTGGATAGAGCTGCATAACTCATCCTTCTAAAGAGTGCATCAGCCACTCTGTTTTGTGTTCCAGGCTTGTATTGAATTTCAAAATCGAATCCCATCAACTTAGAAGTCCACTTGAATTGTTCCTCTCCTAGAACTCTTTGGTCACAAAGAAATTTAAGGCTCTTTTGGTCCGTAAGGATGATGAAATGCCTCCCCATCAAGTAATGTCTCCATTTTTGAATAGCTATCACAATGGCCATCAACTCTCTCTCGTACACTGACTTGGATTGTGCTCTATCCGATAAAGTTTGACTATGAAAAGCCACGGGTCGACCTTCTTGTAATAAAACAGCTCCTAATCCTTTGTTAGATGCATCCGTCTCTATGGTGAAGACTTTGGAGAAGTCTGGGACTGTTAGTATGGGTAATTCAGCCATCAATTTCTTCAGTTGCTCAAAAGCGATTTGGGCTTCGTTGTTCCAACGGAAACAATCTTTTTTCAACAATTGGGTCAACGGTCTTGCTATCTTGCCATAATCCTTCACAAACCTTCTATAATAACCTGTGAGTCCTAAAAATCCTCTTAGTGCTTTGAGATCTTTAGGAATGGGCCACTCCATCATAACAATTAGTTTTTTTGGATCAGCTGCTACTCCTTCCCCTGAAATGATGTGACCTAAATACTCTAATTGAGTTTGGCCAAAAGTGCACTTTTTCAAATTCGCAAATAGTTGGTGCTCCTTCAGTAGCGCTAGAACAGCTTGCAAATGCTTATGATGTTCCTCATTAGATTTGCTGTAGATCAAGATATCATCAAAGAAAACCAAAACAAATCTTCTTAAATATGGTTTCAACATTTCATTCATTAACGATTGAAATGTGGAAGGTGCGTTAGTAAGTCCAAACGGCATAACAACAAACTCATAATGACCCTCATGAGTTCTGAAGGCTGTCTTTGGAATATCATCTTCCTTCATCCTTATTTGATGATAGCCTGATCTTAAATCCAGTTTAGAAAAAATATTTGCTCCCCCTAACTCATCAAGTAGCTCATTAATAATGGGAATAGGGAATTTATCAGGCACAGTAATCTTATTTAGGGCTCTGTAATCTACACAAAAACGCCATCCTCCGTCTTTTTTTTAAACCAGAATAATAGAACTAGAGTAAGGACTTACACTAGGTCTAATGACACCCGATTTTAACATATCATCTACTAACCTCTCAATCTCATTTTTTTGATAATGAGGATACCTGTAAGGCCTGATATTGGGAATATCCGTTCCTTCCTTAAGTACAATAGCATGATCTTGTCTCCTCGACGGTGGCAGCCCCTTTGGTTCTTGGAACACCTCTTCAAATTCGCTTATAACTCCTTCCAGCCAGCTAGGCGGTGAGATTACTGAATGTGTTCCAGCCTTTAACATCTGGTATTCTAAGAGAAAAACTTGCCCTTCATTACGCATGGCCTTTAAAACAGACCTGAAGGATGCTGCTGCCCTCGATAATTCAGACTCTCCTTTCAACACATGATATCGATTACCACATGGAATTTTAATAGTTAAATCCTTGAAGTTTGCTTTTATTTCTCCCAAACTGGATAGCCATTCCATTCCCAAAACCACATCCACTCCACCTAATTCAAAGATGAAGAAATCCTGCTGAATGTCCAACTCTTGCATGCTGAGTTTCAGTTGGGGACACACTCCCTTACAAGAGATTTTTCTCCCATCCCCCACTTCTACATAGTAAGAGGGTGTTTCTTCTACTGCCCATTTCTCTTCTTTAACAAGCACAGAAGAAATAAAATTATGAGAGGCTCCACAATCAATCAATACCACTACTTGCTTGTCGCCAATTCTTCCCCGGAGTTTGATAGACTTCTTGGTAGTAAGACCAGAGATGCTATACATAGACAATTGCAAGGTTTTCACTTCTTTTGCTGATTCTTCCTCCTCTACTTCTTCATCTTCTTCTGATTCAGCCCCCATACCTTCGCCCACCACAATCACCCTTAATTGTTTATTTGCACAGATGTGTCCTGGTCCAAATTTTTCATCACACCTATAGCATAACCCTTTCTTGTACTTCTCTTGCAATTCTGCATCTGTTAACCTCTTAAAACTTCTCCCTTTAGATGAAAGATTTGTTCTAGAGTCACTTGTAGTGCTACCAATTGATGAAGCAGCCTAGTTTTGACTCCTAGAATTCGGTGCCCATGTCACAGTTTTTGTGCTATTATAGGTCCTGAAACCAGATTTACTCCCAGAACTTGTTCCACCATTACTCTTGTTTAGCAAATTATTTTTTTCATCTACACTCTGAGCATAGTCCATTAATTCAGACAATGTCTCAACTGGATGCAATTTCAATTCTGCTCTAATAATTTCTTTAAGTCCATTCAAAAAAATACCTTTCAAATAGGATGGCTCTGTGCATTTTAGCGGACCAGCATACAATTCAAATTGTTCTCGGTATTCCTCCACAGTCCCTGTTTGTTTGAGACTCAACAATAATTCAAAAGGACTTTGAATCATTGCTGGCTGGAACCTTCTTAGTATGGCAGTCCTAAAATCTTCCCAAGTAGGATTTTGCGTTGAGAATTCCCACCATTGATACCATGCCAGTGCCTTGCCTTCCATAGCCACCATCACAGCTTGTAATTTCTCACCGTCACTCATCTTCTTTAAGTCAAAGTAACGTTCCACCCTGTTCAACCAACCATAGGCATCAGTGCCTTCAAAAACAGGTATCTCCAATTTCCTCCATCGTTCTTCGCGTTTTCGAGGATGATTAGTGTGTACAGAAGTTTCGTCATCACTGTCGTTCGGACTCCCCGGTGTTGTTCGCAGTTTGCGACGCATCAGGGCGGTTAATTCTGCTACTTGCTGGCTAGTTTCAACTCTTTCCTTGCGATCATCTTTAAGGATTTTCTCCACCTTTTCCTGCATGGCTAACAACCCTTCCAATCCACGTTCGAGAGTTTCCAATCTGGCCTCCATTTCCCCTCGCGTAGATACCATAAAGCAGTCCCGGAAGGAAACTGCTCTGATACCAGTTGATAGAAACTGGCACTGAACAGAAATAATTTGGAGAATAGGGATACTTTATTGATGATAATTCTGGTGGACAATCAAAGGACCAGAATAATATGCTTACAATAGTTATAGAAAATAGTGCAGAATATTAGGACACACACCAAGATTCGAGAGCTTGGTTCTCTCCCTCCCAAGTGTCTAACACTCACAACTTCAGGATGATCAGAACACAGTTCTGTTTCCCCTTTTATTTCGCCTAGGTTTTGTAACTGTTTCTAATATTAATTGTTACTCTAGTAATAATAATAACTGCTGCCTTTAGAAATCTGTAACTGCTACAGATGTCATTAACATGACTGCTTATCTGCTGCTATTACTTGACAGCATTTATCTTGCTTTATTGGTGCTCCTTCCTCTTATAAGTATTCTTTATGAGGGGTCTAACATAAGCTTACCTTAACTTTCATCGCACAATTATAGCAACCTTTTGGTCTCACAATGTACATAAAATTTCAAAACAAAATTCTTCTAAACATTGTCATGAATGTTAGAATACAGTATAAACACTAGCAGAGCTTGACCAATTTCTTTGAAGGGGCAAAAATAGTTAAGTAATATACTCAAAGTTTTATGTTATACATAATTTCAGTTGCAAATTCTACAGTAGACCACTTTGGTAGAGAAAGTTCATGACAATGACCTGATTGATATAAATTCCAAAATATAAGGGGAAATGAAAACAAGTATCTCAAAATTCAACTCATGTTTGTTTTGTTTTGTGTCAAACTGATAGAGACCCGAGTATGAGAGATATAGGAAAAGGACTATTATTGTAATAAAGAGTGTGGGTAGGCTGCTTAGTTGGCAAGTTTGTTATGCCTCTTAGTAGTATATAGAGTGAGGCGAGGGAGTGTGAGATTATTATGGAAGATTATAGTTTGTTATGGACAGTTGGCTTTGTGCCGCTGTAGGAGCTTTGTTCCGTGGCATTAGGATATTCATCCTCTTGCATTTACCTTTTATTTTCAGAAATAATACACTACTTTTCCATATTTGTGCATTTTACTCCATTTCTTCTATATTCTGTAAGTTGCGGAATTTCAGGTTCGCAACACAAACTGTCACCGATTGGACCACTGTCAATTCTTAAAAACAAGGGTGACATTGAACTTCTATTTCCAAGGGGTGCCTATGGGAGGCAAGCGGGCATGCCCGCCCCGCAAAAGTCCGCAAAAAATGAGGCGGGACGGGGCAGTCATAGTTGAAGGTGCGGGCCTAAAATCTTGGTCCGTCCCGCAAAAAAATGAGGGTGGACTTGCAAACATTGTACCTTTTAAGCCTAAAATTCCAAAAAATCATGTTTGTGCCCGCGCCCGCAAAAAAAGGGGACGGGGCAGGCAGGCAAGAGGGTATGGGCCTAAAACCTTGATCCGCCCCACAAATAAGTGCAAACAAATTGGGCATGCCCGACGGGCCGGGCCCGTTTTGCCATCCCTCATTAGTATCTAAAGTGATTTTTGAACATATGTTCACCATAGAATCCGCTAATTTCTTTTTGTTTTAACAGCAAAATATATTAAATGCAATGCAATAACTCGAACCAAAGCACAAGATGTACCCTAGAACTCACTCTGACTGGAAAATAAAGACAAAACTAGTCCCAGTAGACAGAAAGTACGGGTCAGGTTATAAAGTATGGGTCATATTGTTAACCATTGAATACTGGGCATGGTGGTAAAAATCAAGGTATCTTAACAAGTATAGCATACTGGTATAAATTATATATTTTTCCAACTCCAATAGGCGAATTAATCTTAAACCATTGCTCATCACATCATATGACTCGGGTGCCAGAAAAATTGATAAAAATATATCTAGAGAGAATTAGGCACGTTCCCTGTCCTTTATTGTTAGGAGAAAAGAAAGAAAAGGAGATTTTAAAACAAAATGATTATGACACGGGTATAAACAAAGCAAATACTAAAGTACCTGCAAGTCATATGGTAGCAGCCTTCAGCAAGTTCAATCATATGGCTACACTTCACACACTGTCTCCAGAGACTCCTTGATGCCAGAGACTTCAACCTAATATCTTCTGCTGGAGAATTAGGATTCAACCTTTTGTAAGTATAACATGTCATACCACTATGCCAAGGGACCTTGCAGCCGAAACAGAAAAGACCATGACATTTCACGCATTTCTTGGGTAATGAATGTTCAGAGCCCATAAGACTTTGAGAGTAATCTAAAACTTCACTTTTTGACATTAATGCAGAGCATCTTGGATAAGGACAGTAGATTTTCTCAGTAGGCGGAATTGAAGCTTCCAATTTTCGTTGCTGCATGGTTTCAACTAACTTAGAAGTCAAGAATTTCCGGCAACTCTCAATTAGAAGTTCATTCTTGCATCCATCGTGAGGGCACTTTGGCACCATTCCATGAAGCAACTTCACCTCCACATATTGCTTCATGCAAGAAAAGCAATACCTGTGTTGACAGTCATCAACTGAAAAAATTTGACTAGGATCAGTATCCTCCATACAAATGACACAAGTTTCATTCAGACTGTTTAAACTGCTAGATTCAGCAGGCCTATTGGACTGAGAATCAATTGCATCTCTTGCGAGCTTTAATGCAAACTTCAGATCATTTCTCGCCACAAGCCTTGGACTGCAGTATTCAAATTTTCTTTGGAGTAGATTCACCTGATTAACTAACGTAGCAATCTTCCGCTGTCTTGCAGGCCATTTTCCACTTAACTGAGCAGTAAAACAAGATGTTAAAAACCTCCACACAAAAATCAACAATATCACATGGTAACCGATTCCCATCATCTTAAATTCACACATCAAACAAAGTACAATTCAAGCAACATGACATTCCAAGGACACATGACACCTAACTCATCACTAATCATTATAAAATTTCAAAAACTACAGTTTCTATTGACAATAAACTCTCCTAGAAGTGTAACCAAATTTTCTAACGAAATCAAGCAAGCCAAATTAAAACAAAAACAGCCCTAAAATGGTTGAAAACCCTAGGCCCAATTGTCACATATTATGAAAGTGGCATTGAGTCAGAGTTGAAGAAGCCAAAAGGGGCCAGAAAGGAGCAAGCTTGCCCTGTCTCCAATGACTTTGAGTTGAGTCACACCATTGATGATGGACTCATACAGATTGGTCAAAATCAATTCAGCTAAACAGAGAGGGTAGCCATGGTGATGCTGTGTTGCAAGCGTAAGCATCTTCTTAGTCACTTGAAGTGACTTAGTACAGAAGACGAAGCGAGATAGCCACATAGCTAAGAAGGCTATATGTTCCATCTCCGACACAGTGTTGCAAGATTTATCATGAAAGTGATTGATGAATGTGGTATATGTGGGCTTCGTGGCTGAAAATCCAATGGCATCCTCAGATAAATCTTTTGGGTCGAAGTAATCACCAGTCGGTCGAAGACCGGTAATTGCTGCTATATCAAAAAGGGTCGGGGTCACCATTCCACAATGAAGATGAAGATGAAACGTGAAATGGGTGTTGTCCCAGAAGTATAATGAAGACACTAACATGAGAGGGCAGTAAGATAACTCTGTCTTCGACAGCATCACCAGGTCATAGATCCACATTTCTTTCCAGATTGAGGTTTGTACCTTCTCCATTTTGTTCAGCCAGTCTGAATATTCTGAAGAAAGGCTAGGGCACAATCGAAAGATCCTATTCCCTTTATTCATGAACTGAAGATTAATATCTTCCTTCGTCTGAGCAAGTTGTTGATTGACTGGGGTCGCATCCTCAGGATCATTCCTGGGTTTCTTTGCACAGCCTATAGGCTTAAGCCTAGGGTGAGTCGGGAAGAAAGCACGATTTTTTGTGGGATTTTCGATGCATGCAGACAAAGGGCCAGACATGGCATATATATCCTCAGAATACCTGATGGGATGAGGAGCTGGGAGTTGTACGCTTCACGCCTTTCTTTGGTCATAGGTTCGGAGACGAACCTTAGCCCCTCAATCGAAGCAGGAGGAGAACTTGTGGGAAAAATCTCCGGTTGACATTGTACGTCAGAAACATTCTTGGGCTTAGAGTTGTTTGGAGCATTGGAGAGGAAGACCATTGTTATGAGTTGGTGAAAAACGAAGATGATAGAGTCACTACGGTGTAAGGTATTTTTCTGCAGAAGAAATGAAGAATGCTAAGTGTTGTGAAAGTTCCAAAAGAGAGAGCTCAAGGCTATTTATAGTGTCCAGAGAGAAGTGTTTTTCGTCAAGGTCATTTAATGCTATAGACGTAGTGGGGCACGTAGCAAGCAGTAAAGCAGTTACCGTGCAGGATATGGAGAACGTTTGACATGCTTGCCTAGGTTCTAGGAGTAATGGTCATCATGGCAGCATGGTAACAGCTGATTGAAAAGACGTCTTGGGAAAAGAGTAATGATGATTCTAAGTGTGGCAGCAGTTGGAAGGTGAAAAGTACACGTTAAGCCTTTGTGGACAAAAGAGAGAGGTGTCGAATAGGAATTTCAAAGAATGACTATTTCTCTCGACGTCGAAATAGACATTCTTGGGGGTAATTTGTAAAAAACTTAAAGAAATATCTGAGTTACAAATTGGTCTTCGACCAGACATCACCATCAAGCCTTCGACTAGAAGAACAACCCTCGTGTCAGCATCAAAGACGAAGGATAATTGAATTTGAAGAAGGGAGGGAAATGCAATTCGCCTAGCAGTTAAGGGAAAGCGACGTGGCAACATAGAGATCGAGGGGCATGCAGAGGACACTTGTCTTCATCCTAGAGCAAGGCAACCCCTCGACAATTACATAATTTTAGTATAAATTTTAGTATAAAGATAGGAAGTTTGTGTAGATTTTCCGAGTGTTCAACCTATTGTACTAGTCACTCAACATTATTCAAGTACCCGCTGTGTTAAAGAATAACTGAAAATGTACGTTGGAAACACCACCTTTTATTCATAAAATCTCTTACATTGTTTTGATCTTCTTTTGCAAAGTTTATGTTTACTGCATTTTATCTGCATTTCTATTTGCTTTCCAAAACCACAAACATCATCTCTCCGGTCTAACGTGTGTTCTTTCTAGATATTAACTTTTACATCAAACCAGCACAAAAATTAGCATCTGGGATCAATCTGATCGATCCCACGAGTAACCAAAAAGGCTTTCCTTTTTGGAGGATCAGCGGTTGTTTACCAAAAACCACGGTAAACAGTACCTTTGGGCCAATTGAATGAAGGCAGGGAAATTAAATGAGCATAGTTGTAGTCATTAGCGGTAGAATCTAGATAATATTCTTCTCTCTCTATGCGTATCCATAATAGCAACTTTCACACCAGAACTTTGCTGAGCCAACCACTTGTTTTCATCAAATATTTGTAACCATCCAATTTTCTTTTGTCAATCTTTTTTCATAAAATTGAAATATATCAATTTTCTTATTTAACATGAATAGCATATAAGAGAGGTTATTAAGAAAGATCTCGAGATTAATGATTTGGATAGAAGCATGATCTTGATAGAACATTATGGCGAAAATTGATCCATGTAGCCGACCCCACCTAGTGGGATAAGGCTTAGTTGTTCTTGTTGTAACATGTATAGCATATAGTTTTGCATATGCCACTCACTTCTACTTAACTATCACGTATCACTGACCATGCATATTATTATTCATTCACTCAGATTCTACTCTGAATACAAAAAATGTGACTTCCAATTCACATTTTGAATGTCAATTTATGATTAACATGCCCTATAAATTATCAGCATACTCACATTCCATTCTTCTTCCAAACAACAGCACATAACATTGTGTTAAACTATAAGCCTATAACACTAAAATCTATTTTATACTTAAACTAGGGTTCATGTTCATGCATAATGCATAGTGAATACCATCTTTATCAACAAACAGTTAGAGAGTAAGAGAGACTCACAAATTGGAAAAGTGGATGGTAATCCCCAAAATAAACAACACGCTTCAAATCCAAAGCAATAACAGCATTGAAAGCTTCAATCAAAGCCTTAAGCTCCGCAGCAATTTTACTAGTTCCATTCCCAACCAAAGATTTCGAAACTTCAAATATCAAACTATCAGTCAAATCACAAACCGCAACACCAATCCCAGCCAACAAAACTCTCTCACCTCTCACAGTCTCTTCACGCACTAAACCCTTAAAATAAACCCTAACAACCGCACCTTCATCGATACCACCACTCTTCAACCCCGACGAACTCGAACTCCCCTCGCCGAACGGTTTCTCGAAATTATCGCCCCATTCATCCCAATCCTCTTCCGGAAAGTTAAAAATCTCCGACGCCATTTTCTGATCATGAATCAGACGGTTGAGATCAACCTTCGCCTCGCGCATTACTCTCTCGCTCTGTTCTCTATCGTTCATCTCGATTTCCATTCTAGCGAGCTCTTCCAATTGCAGAGACGGTGCTTTGAAAACGTCGCCATCGTCGAGGGGAGGTTCTACGAGCATAGCGTCCATGGAGGAGGAGGGATGATCGGTGAGGGAAGCGGCGAGGGCTTCCTGTAGCTGGAGATGGAAGGCGAAGTCGAGATCGGATTCCATGGATTCCGCCGCCGTGAGTTCGCGGCGTTGCGCTGTTAATAAGAAGTGTAAGTCTTCCGTTGAGTCCATGGAGTGTGACTGTTCTGATTCGAGCCATAGCAATTGTGTGTTATAGATAGCTTTCCAAAAGGATTTAAGCCCAAAATAAATAAATAAAAAATAGAAACTATAGTCTATATAGAGAAATTTCATATTTTCTTTTTATAAGAAAAAAAGAAAAAAAAAAAAAAAAAAAAAAAAAAGTAGAATTACAAGTTTTGATCATTATAATTTTTTTTCTTCTTTTTTTAGGCATAATAATGTTGTTCACTAATTATGATTTTGATAATTATTATAATGATATATTGATGTATTTTAAATTATAATTTGTCAAATAACTTTATTAAAACTAAAAACAAAGTTGTATAAATAAATATTTATTTGTAAAGAAGGAGGTCATATAGAGGTATGTAGATTCAAATTGCGACCAAATCATTTTGCATTTACACATTTAATTATCCTTTTGATACGATGATTCTATTTTAAAATTCATAATTTTGATTTTTTTTTTTTAAAAGTGCAATCAAGATCAAATCATTGATAAATACTTGATATCGTATTGATAAATACTTGATATCGTTATTGCATTAAAATTTCAATTTCGAAATATGTATTATGTAACATAAATAAAAGATCATTCTCTATTTTATAATAATTTTTAGGAGAAAATTTATATATAATTTTTTAAGTGTTATTTTTATTATTTTCTAATAAAAATATGATAAATGTATTTAAATATTATTTCAAGAATAAAAATATGAGAAAATTATATATGTATAAAAAGAAATTGTAAATTTAATAAAAACTATGCATAAATAATCATATTTAAGTTTTTTCTTAATTTTTATACTTGAAAAATAAATATTATTTTTCAATTAAAAAAAGGAAATTTTATTTAGAAAAAAAATTGCCACTTTAATTTTTGATAAAACTTTAATAACTTATTTTTCTATTGTACTCTTATTTGTTTCATTTCAAAATATGGGTTTTTAATTGAAATGAAATTATAATTTATTTATATTTAAAATTAAATATATTTTTATCACCCTATTTTAATATCTTAAAGTTTTAATCTTTCATTTTAATTTTTTTTTTGTGCTTTTATTTAACAGCTTTTGGAATTTTGTTGATCACTACCATTTTTACAAAGATAACATTGGAGTTGCATTAATGAGTATGATAAAAATGAAATGATATTTTTAATCAATTTACATGTGATATGTTTTACAATTTAATCATTTTGAATCAAAGTGTAACAGAATTTTTATAAGTGATAATTCAGTAGGATTCTTTAATATTTATTTAATTTGTTTATTTTTATTTTTTATTTTTTATTTTTTATTTTTTTACTTTTTTATATTAATTTTTTATTGATTTTTTTTAGGTTTTTACAAATTATTTTTTATAAAATTATATTTTTAAATTAAATATATTTTTATCACCCTATTTTAATATCTTAAAGTTTTAATCTTTCATTTTAATTTTTTTTATGCTTTTATTTAACAATTTTTAGAATTTTGTTGATCTCTACCATTTTTACAAAGATAACATTGATGTTCCATTAATGAGTATGATAAAAATGAAAGGATATTATTAATCAATTTACATGTGATATGTTTTACAATTTAATTACTTTGAGTCAAAGTGTAACAGAATTTTTATAAGTGCAGTTCAGTAGGATTTTTTTAATTTTTAATTGTCATGTGAAACTCTTTAATATTTGCTTAGTTTTTTTTGTATTTTTTTTTTACTTTTTTATTTTATTTTTTATTTTTTATTTATTTTTTATATTAACTTTTTTATTGTCTTTTTTTATTTTATGTTTTTACAAATTATTTTTTTATAAATTGATTGTTTATAAAGGTATGCAGAGATAAAAAATTAGACGTATAGTAAACATACCACTCGTCTCGCATAACAAAGTTAACCTGCATTTTCTTGCCCCCAGACTACATTTGCGTGTATTCAATTTCGTCCACCATGCCAACGATGTCCGCATAATTTTATCGTAAAATGAGACTTCATAATGATATTCAACAAAGCAATGAATTAAAATAGAGTACATAGTTATTACCTACCAATACATCATTTTTCCATTTACCAGTAATAATATTACTGAATGAAATAGTTTCAATATTTTTTTTAGGAATTGAATGTTTGTATTCCCAACAGTGGCTTCTCCAGTAAATTTTAAAACATACTTGTGTTTGGAAGACTTGAAGACAACTTCGTTGAGCAAAACCTGAAATTTTAATATAGTGACGGTATCGTTAACAACTATCTGAGAATCAAATATCTGGCTATATAGTGGAGGAACAACGACATGGATATCAGTTCCCTGAAAATAACATAAACAATTATTTTCAATCAACATTGGGGTTGTTCTGAATATTTGAAATACATTAGACCAAACAATACCATAAACACAAACACCATGAAGTACCACATACTGCATCTAAAGGAGTTGAATGCAAAATCAATAAAACAAATAACAGATAAGTTAAAGAAGCTGAGCCAAACATTTTCCCAAAATCAAAATATCTAAACAAATTAATGACCGTATAAGTTAACTGTAACTATGAGTTTAATGAGTAACAATCAATGCCTAGATCGTATACAATAACTAACGATATTATAAATACATCTTAAAATTTAGTATCAATTATGAAATCACCTCTTTATCTACTACAATCATCTCAAAGTTTTTTTTTGGTGTTGGAGATGACATTCCATTTATGGTGAATCTTTACTGCGATTTTCCAGAGTTCCTTTTTATCGCAAATGTCCTTGACAAATTCAAAGGGTCTAGCCATTGAAGAAACAAACAAATAACATACAAATTACCTACAAACAAAGAACAACATACTGATTGTAAGATTGTTTGTAAGACATTTCACACACAAAAAAATAGAAATCAATCGCGGTTTGAATATTAATAAGAAGCTCTGTAACTTACACAAAAGATGACTATGCAATCTAAGGCTGAATGCATGTTGATTTATAGAGAAAAGAATAAAGTGAATCGTTTGAAAGATGAAATGAAAACCAAACCTTGATAATGACAGAAGTTAGGTGTATACCAGAACAAGCAACTCTGAAACTTAATAGATTGATATAGATTAAAACAAAAGGCATTATGACAGCATGAGAAAATGAGAAAATTCATCCAATCAAATTAATTCTTTATGAAAGACATTGATTATATTGGACCAATGGTATGAAGACAAAAATAACCATAATAAAAACAAAAAATAATCTCTTTTTACAAAAGCACAAAAATGAGCTTTCAACAACTTATGTCATAATGCATTTTGTCTGGATCTATATCAATTTCTGAATTGCTTGTTTTGGTATACATATTATCAAATAAACCACCATTCGCACCCTACAAAATTTTCTCTCTCTCGGCTAAAGCTACAGAATTAAAAAACTCTTCCATTTCTCTTCCTCTACTCAATTTCTTCACTTTAAAGCTTAGAAAATTTGGTATGATTTCTTTCTCTCGTGTTAGAGATATAACTCCTACCCATCACTTGATTTTATATCTTATGATATTACATTAAAAATAGTAACTTAGAGTGTGAAAGAAAATGATAATAAATTATTCTTGTAATTGAGAAGCTTGAGACTTATCATTATTTTCTTGAAAAACAAAACCATTCATGGAATGTGAGTATTAATTTGAGAGAGATATGGAGAAAAGTTTCTAAAATGCCATGTGTAAAAACTTTTTATTTTAAAAATAAATTGTTGATTTAAGGATGTGTGTGTTGGGGGTGTACTTACCGTTAGCAAAAACGTTTTGACAGAAAGAGAATTTCTAAAGAACTAAGTATTGTTATTTGACAATTATAATTATAATTGTGTTTTCTATTATTGGCTTAGTACGAAGTAAAAAGAAAACTAAATTTTAAGTGTAAGAGATTATGTTTAGAACGTATCCTAATTTTACCATATTAAGGTCAGTTTATTTCAACTTTGATTTTATTTATATTTTGAAAAAATTATTTTGTTATGGTTTTAATTTAAATTGAGATTAATTAAATATAAACATGTGTGATTATATATATATATATATATATATATATATATATATATATATATATATATATATATATATATATATATATATATATATATATATATATATATATATATATATATATGTTTGCTTGCTTTACATTATGGTTTCTTGTTTGAGCTTGTTTTGATCCTCTACCCAGATCTGAGGCACCTTTTTAGGTAAGTAGCAATAAGTTATGAAAACTGTGCGTGGTATACCAACGTGGTCAAAGCAATAGCTACGTTAGTGTGACACATTTGTTGGTACCGGTAGCTCTTGAGTAGTCAAGAAGAATACAGGGCCGATGTGTGGTGTCATGAAGCACTAACTGACTTTAGAACCTTACTTGAACAACTTGACCATTGGGAAGTAGTGAGGTAGCCGACTTTGGTGCAGTCTGAAGTTGGTTGATACTTGATACTACGCTCATTGAGATTAGACTTTCGGGATATTTCGGTCACCAATAAAGAGGCTTGCGCTGAAACAATACCCGATGAAGAAATATCAATGATATTGAGATTCCCTAGAACCCGCTTACTTTCTAGGACAGGTTGAACCAACTAAAATTCAAGAGCGTACTTACCTATGAACCTCATGCAAGCCTAAACCTAAGGACTTGTTTGATTGACTTGTGCATATACTTGTACATAACATCATGGCATCATACCATATCATTTTAGACTAACCATTTTAAGGATCTTGAGATTTATCTTTGTTCTATTTTGCAGGATCGCAGGAATACAATCCAAGTCAATCTCGTACGAGTACCTTTTCAGCTCAAAGAATTAGCATCAAGGGTCCCTGAGAATTCTCCGTTCACTAAAGACATGGACGACTTCTCAACCTGGTTACCTCAAGCTTTGATGAAGATATGATGAATGTGCTTTTCTAGTTCTTCGATCCTTTGCACCATTGCTTTACCTTCCCAGATTACCAACTTGTGCCTACTATGGAAGAATTCTCTCAACTCTTGGGAATTTATATTCTCAATCAATTACCTTTCAACGGTATTGAAAGAGACCCGAGCCCTGAAGAGATTTCCCGAGCTTTACACTTACAACAATCTGACGTTACGGCTAGTCAAATTAAGGGAGAATGGGATACGAAGCACCCAAATCTCATTTCTTATCGAGAGCATGTGTTGACATTAGTTATGTATTTCGAGGAAATCACTTTCGAACATATCCCATGAGAAGAGAATCAGTTGACAGATGCACTAGCTACTATGTCATCTATGTTCAAAGTCAGGTGGGACAATGAAGCTCCTCAAATTACTATTGAGAGACTAGACAAACCAACACATTACTACGAAGTTGATACTGATAGACTAGAGGAAAAACCTTGGTTTCATGAAGTAAAGAGATACCTCGAGGCTCAAGAGTACCCAAAGGGGGTGTCTATTAACGACAAGAAATTTATACGGAGGTTCTCTACTAAGTTCTTCCTGAGCAATGGAATTTTGTACAAACGCAACCATGATCTAACTCTGCTTCGTTGTATGGACAAGAAGGAAGCTGAGAAAATTATGGAAGATATGCACGAAGAAGTCTTCAGTACTCATTTCAATGGACATACGATGGTTAAGAAGATTCTGAGAGCAGGTTATTATTGGCCGACTATGGAAATTGATTGCCATCACCACTCCAGAACCTATCACAAATGCCAGATCTATACTGACAAAGTACATGCGCCATCGGTTCCTCTGAATATCTTGACTTCTCCTTGGCCGTTTGCAATGTGGGGCATTGATATGATTGGAGAGATTAAACCTACTGCTTCTAATGGACACCCCTTCATCCTCGTCGCTATTGATTACTTCACAAAATGGGTTGGAGCAGCCTCATTTGCCTCTGTCACCAAGAATGTAGTGGCTTGGTTCATCAAGCATAATCTTATCTGTTGGTATGACATCCCCTAAAGGATCATCACAAATAATGGTACTAATCTTAACAATACTATAATCACGAAACTTTGCATGAAGTTCAAAATCCAGCACCGCAATTCTTCTCCGTATCGACCAAAGATGAATGGCCCAGTCGAAGCCGCCAATAAGAATATGAAGAAGATTATATAGAAGATGATAGTGACATATAAAGATTGGCATGAGATATTACCATTTTCTCTTCATGGCTATCGCACTTCAGTATAGACATCGACTAGGGCAACCCCATTCTCTCTAGTCTACGGTATGGAAGTTGTTCTACCTGTTGAAGTCCATATTTCTTCTCTGAGGATTATGAAAGATGCATATTTAGATGAAGACGACTGGACTCAGACTAGGCTAGACCATATAAATTTAACCGATGAGAAAAGACTTGCGGATGTGTGTCATGGTCAGATGTACCAAAAGAGTATGATCCAAGCCTTCAATAAGAAAGTTAAGCATCATGTATATCAGGATGGTGACTTGGTAATAAAGCGCATCATCTCGCCACAAGGTGATCCCAAGGGAAAATGGACTCCCACCTACGAAGGGCTATTTGTAATCAAGAAGATATTTTCTGGTGGTGCTATGATACTTACCACCATGGACGGTGAAGATTTTTCGCACCCTGTAAACGCGAACATAGTAAAAAAATACTATGCCTAAAAGATACCTGCTAGGTTAACTGGCCTAGGCAAAATTAAGGGCATCCCGACGAACCAAAAGGTTTCGGGAAAAAATTAGGGATATATATAAAGATTTTACACCCGGTAAGTCGAAAACCTGAAAAGGCAACTTGGGAAAAAAAGGTATCCCGATAGACTAAAAACCCGAAAGAGCGGTCCAGACGAAAGTTAGGAATTAAAGCGTATGACTATGCCCCATTGGATCACCTACATACATCAAGCTTGGTTACAAACGTCAAGTTCGAATGGTACAAATCAATTCAGTCAACTTATTCTGATAGTAAGGGATGATATGCTTGAAGAAGTAGGGGCAACAGTAGAGTTGAAACTCAATGAGATCGTCTCCACATAGATATTTTTTCTCTGTTTTACTTTGTACTCTCTTCATTTTACAATGATTTCCTCTTACTAGGATTTCCGTCTCTTTGTACAAAAATGTCTGTTTATAGACAAATTATCAATACAAGTCAATTTCAAAATTCAAATTTTGTTTTACTTTTTCTGTTTTGTTTGCAAAAATGTCTAATGACTAAATTGAATGAACATATGTATATGAATATGATTACTGTTAACAAATGTATGCATAAAAATAAGAATAAACATTTACTAAAGACCCTGGGAGTAGGGATAACGTTCAAGTCATCCACAAATCCCCATGGAGAGATCTCCACAGAGCTACATTCACAAGCTCCTCACCAACTAAGATATATTCCCCCGCTAGTCTATTATGCCTCCAAGACAGAAATTGGGGCATCTTCCAGCTATTAACATGAGCATACTCCCCAACAGATAAAGGAGTTTAATCATTTCCCCATTTTAAAGCGGAAACGTCTTCAGCACAGTTCACATGGATTTAATTCTCCAGCTGAGTTTATTTCTCCAACACTGCAAAATCCCCTACATAATTCTCTTCTCCAGCAAGGTTTACTTCTCCAGCAGGGTCTATTTCTCTAGAAAATTTTATTTCCCCAGTAGGGTTTATTTCCCCAACATAATTTAATTTCCCAAGCAGAGTTCATTCCTCCGATTACTGCAAATCCTCGATAGGTTTCTCTTCTCCAGCAAAGTGTAGTCATGGTTGCTATCCCTAGAGAGTTGCTACAGAATCTGAAACCGGGCCAGATATCATTAACTTTGTCCTCCATAGAAGAATGGACGTCCATATCTAAAACTTGGTCAGATAGAACCTCATAAGGTTATCCATCTCTTTTATCCCCAAGTCAGAATATATAAGAGCTAAACTCCCAAGTAGAGCGATGAATGACCAATGTTCCTGAACTCCTCTATTCCCCAAACATAAGTAAAACATTCCTGGCGGATATCCTCAAAGCAGAAAGCAAGAATCCCCAAACATAAGTAAAACATTTCTTTTGGATGAATTAGTTTAGGTATGACTAGGTAAGAAAAGGAATAAGATACTAGTATTCAAGTTAATCTAGAATGTTAGTTAGAAATCAACTTAACTAAATAATTGACTTAAAAGGAAATTTATCATTATTAAGTATATGATTTATGTTGTGCCTTATTCATTGCCTGCCCTTTTCACAACATATTAGAACTTCAGTGTTGACTAAATTGTTGGTGTAAGCCCTAGAGGCCAATACTTTTGGTACTTGTATCGAATTATTTATTAATAATAAAAGGCATTTCTTTATTATGTTTGATTTCCAAAATAATAAAGTCCCTAGAATGATTTATTTGTTTAATGAAATGTTAAGTGTGACTTAATCATGAGATCCCATTAAACATAAGACACTATTCTTAAAGTATCCGTAGTCAAGCTTTAATGTGAAGTGGGATAACATTAAAGCATTAAGATTATTATGAAGATAGATTGATGATCACATCTCATGGATGATAGATAAGGAGTTATCAAGTCTTGACATAAGTATGAATATTAGGAGTAATATTTATAATGGATTGACCCGCTATGAGAATACTACATAGAATATTATGCAAAGTGTCATAAGTTATTATCATGATGATAATGGTGTATACCAACCTTTGACCTGAAACCACTATGGACCCTAGATGTAGAGTCAAGTACTTTATTGCTGATCAAACGTCATCCATAACTGGATGACTATAAAGACGGATGATGGGTACTTCACAAAGCATGCTAAGGGACATGAGTGACCTAGATGGAATTTGCTCATCCTGCATAACAGGATAAATGTCTAAGGGCCCAATATTGAACTGGACAAGGGTGACACAGTGTATGCCTTGTGTTCAATATAGACATGAGGGCAAAAGGGTAATTGTACAACACAAATATTATCACGGAAAAGGTTTGGTCAGATCACATGACATTTTCGTGACTTGGGTAACAGTGATGTGTTGCTAGATACCGCTCACTGTTTATTATATTAAATATGTGATTTAATATAATTGCCAATGTCGCGAAAACCTACAGGGTCACACACATAAGGACAAGTTGATGAGAGATAGAATAAATAAGGAACACCGTAAGATATGGTGCACTTAAGTGTAATACAGAAAGTGGTAAGGTACCATGTGGATAAGTGATATATGGTACATCATAAGGTATGATGTCCATAAGATTAATTGGGCTTTTAGCTTATAGCCTTAATTGGGCTTTTAGCTTGTAGCCCACACGAGTGATTCTATAAATAGATCCCTTGTGATGAAGCAATTTCACTTGATGCAATTTTGTTTTTGATTCTCTCTCTCACTCAAGGTTTTCGTTCGTGATCAGCTAGCACTGTGACCGAAAGCGATCTGTTCGTGTGGACTGAGTAGAGGCGTTGTTCTTCATCAACGCTCGTGATCACAACATCAAAGGTCTGAATCGCCACAAGAGGTAAATATTTCTATCACTGACCATGTTCATTTGTAAGGATCGCTAAAGGAAAATTTTAAATTCCGTTGCGCTTTTGATCGCAATTTTCCTTCAGTGGTATCAAAGCCACTTACGAAACCATGGATCTGATAGTTGTTTATGTTCTATATTTTCTGTTTTGATTCGATTAAAACCAGAATGAATTGAATAATAAACGAGTAATTAAATTCGGTATCTGTTGTGTACGATTTGGATGATTGATGTTGACTATGCTTCGGAATCTGACATTAGTATGGTGAAGCAGCGATACATCGATCGTCCATAGGTTACACAAATAAGATCGATCACTTTTATATAAGATATAAGTAAATCTGATGCAACGATGGTATATGGGATATACTGTTTCTGTTTCGTTCATTCAAACACTTGATGATTGTTATTCCTTTGACCGATCACTGTTCATATGCTTCGGAATCCGACATTAGGATGATGAAGCAATGACATGTGATTAATCATACCGAATTATCAATCGAAATGTGTTTGACAGCATGAAACTGTTGCATTAGGGTTCATGACGGCACAAGGGTTGTGTTGTTGCAGAGTTATGCGATTAGGGTTGTGAATGCACAAGAGTTGTGCGAAAATGACGCCGATTTCAAATGAATTGTTCATTAAAATTTTGCGTCGGGGCGCTGCCCCTAACAACCCCGCAAAGGGGCGCTGCCCCCTTGACCCCCATCTGCTGAACAGTCAGCGGAACCACCGTTCGCTGACCGGGCAGCGGAACCCCCCGCTAACTCTGCATAGTGTGATCAATCGTCGAAATTTAATTTGCCTTTTTTTTAATTAACAAAATTTAAACTAATAATTAAAGTGTGTTTATTATTATTGTCTTGTGGTGATCAGTTATGGCCTTAGTTTTTTCCTTTATTTTGTTTTGGGATTGTAAAATACGGCCTGCGTGTCGTGCCTCTCTCTAAAATTCTTGATGTAACTTCTTTTCTCATCTCACTCCCTCGTATGTAAAACGAGTTTCTTTTATATAATGTAATGTTATGAAGAAAGAGAAGAATACAATATCAAAGGAGGATAACCTTGGAGATCTTGCTTGGAGAAGTTTAGATCGTTATTAGGTTAGCTTAGGTTCTCTCATTGGCTTGGGAGAACAATTGCGCTAGGGGCCATAACTGTATCCTTTTTTGTATGTTGATGCATGAGAGAGACGAATTGCATGTTAAGCCGGTGAGATCAGACTAATAACAAAATCCCTCAAGTTAAATATTAAGTTCATGCTTTCCAAGTTTTAACACTCATCAAGACTAGTATCGAACAATGTAGGTTTCGCCTACGCGAGGTGCATGTTCTATATTAGTAAGGTGCGATGGGATAATTGTAATATCCAACTGCTAAAACAATGGGTCAAACTTAACTAAACACATTATAATAAGATTATACATGTTTAGAAGCAAGAGTTGGGAATGATTCATATGATGAATTAGAATAAGGAGTTATTCATCCAACTGGAAGGAGTTCCTACCTAAATAACCTAATTTTGTGTAATCAGCCTAACGCTGACTTAGAACGAAGTGAAATATGGATCTCGACCCACTAGAAAGTCTTCCAACGGGATTTTCCGAATCAAATGATGAGGGTCATTTGGTTTGAGTAAAATAGTGGGAGCATATTTGATTAAAGGCCTAATTAAATATGTTGTTTTAATGATACTTATATTTTCATTTTTTTTTTGTAGATTACCATGACAACAAACAACCATATTTTGCATCAATCCTAGATAAGGAAAAATTGTCTGGGACAAATTTCCTGGATTGGCACCGAAATCTGAGGATTGTCCTCAAGCACGATAAGAAGCTGTATGTCTTGGAGACACCTGTTCCTGAATAGGAACCGCCTAGTTCGGCACCTAAGGCAGAAAAAGATGCTTATAAGAAGAATTTTGATGATGCTAACGAAGCCGCTTGTCTCATGCTAGCTACTATAAACTCGGAGTTGCAAAAGCAACACGAGAACATGTCAGCGTTCGATATGATCGGACATCTGAAAATGCTCTATCAAGAGCAGGCAAGAAACGAGAGGTTTCAGGTTTCAAAGGCCCTTTTTAACAGCAAGTTATCTGAGGGAAACCCTGTAGGTCCCCATGTACTCAAAATGATTGGGTATGTGGAGAACCTTGAAAGGTTAGGGTTTCCGCTTGGAAAGGAACTTGCAACTGATTTTATCTTGCAATCGTTGCCAGATAGTGTGATCGGTGGATCTGGAACTGACTGTTTAACGCTGGTTCGCAAAATATCGCGGAAGCAAGAGTCGCCACCGTCTTTTATTTTCTCCAAATGGAAAGGACAAAAGCACAGAAAAATTCCTTAAAGAGATTGCTCTCGGTTCGGGAGGTAAGTTATAGAAAGGGAAGGTGTTAGCACCCTTTCTATCCATGGTTATCCATGGGCTCTTAGATACTTGCTCAATGTGTTTTCAAAATTGTTTGTTTGCTTTTCAATGTGGGTTTAAAAAAGTTTCTTTGAAAAATTTCAGTTCGACTCGTACGTCAGAGTGTTTGAAAAGTTCGCTTTGAAAGCTTTTGAAAATGTGTTGGTGTGAAAAGTATTTTTGATTTGTTTTGAAATTTAGAGCAAGTATCTACGAGAACCTACCTACCCTAAGGAATTTGTCTGTGTAAATGTCCTTTAAAGTAGTGCCATCCCACCATTGAGAGGTAGGTAGCACCACCGTTGGAGGTGTTCGGGTCAATTCGAGTTTTAGGGACGTGGTGATCACCAGAGCAATGGGAAGACACCTTAGAAGCTACCCTCATGCCAGGTTCCCGGATCATGAGGACTTACTAAGACATCCTCTACTCGACGATCACCTTTCGAAAGGCAACAGTGAGGCGTACCCTAGGGGTGGTGTGTGCGAATCGTGTGTCATGTTTCAATTATTTGTCTTGTCATGTTTGTTGTGATCTACGCTTGATTTTAGTTAGGGTCATTCATTCTTGCATGCATATTAACAGTTATAAAATTTGCGGAAAAATAAATCTAAGGTTATTACAAAGGCGCGGGTCCACATCGCCAAAATTAAACCGGACCCGATTTAGCGGAAAATAAACAAAGCGAAGTAAATAAAAGTGCGAAAAGTAAAGTTACATGGCTTTGGGAGATTTACATAATTAATCAAACGACATAAAATAAATGCGCGAAGTAAAGGAAATGAAACAAAACTAGGGCATTGGACCCTTTTGCAAAATATTAATGGTTAATGAGAATTAAAAATTAAATGATTAAATGTTTTTTTGATATTTTGTATTTTTTAGGTTTAATGAGAAAAAGGAGTTAATTGAAATTAAATTAAAAGGCAAACCCTAATTCTAATATTTTTATTTATTATGAAAGACTTAAAATATAATCTACATTAAACCCTAATTTATTTATGTACAATTTTTAATTCATGAAAATAAATAACTAATATTATTATTCTGAAAAAGGGGAAGATTAAAAAAAAGAAAATGAAAAGTTATTAAACCTAAATTCTATTTTTTTGGATTTTTATTAAAAAGATTAAAACTATAACCTAATTAAACTAAATATTTACAAGCATTTATTTAGAAAATAATTAAAATAAAAATTATATTTTTATTTGGGCATTTTTTATTTTTATGATGTTTTTGTATTTTGATTAAAAATTAAATAAACAATAATTAAAATAAACACAACAATTAAAATAATAATTAAAAGATATAAGAAAAAGAAATAGGATGGTCAAACCAGAGTGGGGTGTTGCCCCAAATGGAGGTATAGGCCTGGAATTTTGGCCCATTAAGCCTTGAATTCATTGACTTTTCAAGATTCCATATGGTGCGTTGACTGGAGTTTATTGCGCTCCTGGGATCCATGCCTTTGATTTGGTCATCTGGGACACGTGTGTGGCTTGATGATGAGAGAGCATGATGTACCTGGATGTTAGCAAAGCATAGGATCTCATATTGAAAAATAGTATTGAAGTTTGCCAGACCTGGGATTTGAACCCAGGTCTTTGAGGTTATATGCACAACGTGTTACCACTGAGCCAGGCGCGTTTCATTTAATATATTATGGTCAAATAACAACAAAAATCAAAACCAATGCGTGATGGTTAAAACGCGCGAAACTTCAAACGGACGTATCACTGGCTGCCACGACTTCTTCTTCTTCACGTACCTGAAAATATAAAACACAATAGCAACGGTTTTAACGCGTTGCTTTAAGCATGCTATGGGAAAATAGCGAATAGGGCTATGGTGCATATAAATTGATCGCGAGACTTGGGTTTGTTTCGTCTTGACATGACAAATTAGCCTGTACCAGTTTGGGGATCTAATTTTACGCCTTGCACAAAGCCCCAATTTTGGAACCTTGGAACCCTAGAATCTGTCAATGGTGAAATCTTATATATAGCGAAATAATGTAATTAAACGTAGTGGTTAGCTCAGAAACATCAATATGAACATGAATCAACAAAGAAAAATGCAAAAAGATGATGGAATCATGCTGTGCGATTTCAAAAATTTCAAGGTACAGTCCGGATTCTTGATACCAATTCAGGGCGTTTTGATGGTTGATATTGATTAAGAATCGTTCAGTAATGTCTCAGGATGATGATAGGATAAGAATTGGGGTTTGAATCGAGCTTGAAACTGGTTTTCAGTGTTTGAGTTTTTTGTGAAAAATTTCAATATGCAATGGCTTCTTGGGGCGCAGCTTGCAGTCTTTTTGGCTTAGGGTTCTGTTCTAGTACTTGTATGGAACGATTTAGGTCAAAAAAAATTGAACAAAAATCCATGGCCATAATGGTTTTTGAAGATTTGATTTCAATGATCTTTTCCATATCTTTTCCATATGCAATTTGGTTCAATCATGCTCAAATCTCATCAAAACTTGCCTATTTAAGATGTGCACGAAATATTGACCTTGGAATGTGCATAAAAAGATTTTTTTAGGTTAGGTTTATATTTTTCATGTATTAAAATGATTTAAATGAATATAAATTAATATAAATTCAAATAAATAATTAAAAAATATGAAAATACTTCCCTTTGGGCCTAATGGTCGTGCATAGGCTTGGCATGAAGAAACTTGGAAGAAAAATGGGCCCATTAGCATTTTTGGATCATTTGCATCATTGTTGACTTTCAAAAATTTCCAAAAATTTCCCAACTTCCACAAGGCATAACTTGGTCAATTTTTAAGCTTTTCACATGTTCTTGGACATTTTGGAAAGGTCTTTGAGTCCTTTAATCAATGCCTTTGGTCCCATGTCATTTTGATTTACCAATCTCAAGTTATGGCCTTTGACTTAAAGTCCCTTTTTGTTGACTTTTGAAAATGACCTATAATGTTGAAATTGATAACTTTTTGTGAGAGCATTTATTGGACTTGGAATATGAATATGAATTGTAGGAAATGTCTTTCTCTTCAAAATGAGATTTGGATGGAATTTTTCTGATAATCCATGTGAAAGTTATGCCCTGGTCAATTTCAGTTGACTTTTTCAGCTGTCCAAATATAGTAACTTTTGCATCTTTGATGATTTCTGAGCCAAATTTTGAGAATCATGATCAAGCATTGATCAAATGATGTTTGTGGCTTCAAAATGATATGTTGACCAAAAATTTGAACTTTTGACTGTCAAATGACCATTTTGCCCCTACAGTTGACTGTAGTGCAATTTAGGGTTTTGACTGTGCAATTTTGAACTGAATGTCTTGAAACTTGACATGAGGATGCTTGACCACACTTGTAAGCATATGAGACTTGATTGGGCATTTGAAATCTTCATTTTCTTGATCAGGACACAAACCCTAGTTTTGACTGTCTAGGAGACAGTTGAACTGCATAGTCCTTGGGGAATTCTGTGACCTTGACTTGGCAATTTCTTGATGAATATGGGAGGGCAAATTTTGGGGTACAACAGTTGCCCCTGTTCAATCTTCTTAGACCTGAGGATGCAGATTGGCTGACGTGCCTTTCGTAATCCGAAGGTGGAAGATGATTGAACACTAAAGTGCCCAGAAATTTGCGCTCACATAGTGACGGTGATGGGGGAATGGGCTTATAGATGCCATTTGGAGGTTGCTGGATGGGATGATGGGCTTATAGATGCCATCTGGATGTTGATCGCATAGGAGATTCCTTAGCGAGAACCTGCATACCTGCAAAAGAGAAAATGAGTACCTGACATGTTGCAGGAGCTGATTTTAGATGCTTGGTATAGATGTGTCCTGACTGGTTACAGGAGCTGAATCTGGAGCTTCAAACGCTGATGAATGAACCAGGGATGGTTACTACCTTAGCATGAATGGTAAGAGAACCTTGGGCGACTTTAACTTTCAACAACGCTCGTCGAGAAAAATCTTGGGTGTCTTCTGCTGGGATAAGAATCAGGGAGATCTTAGGGTCGATCTGACTGAACCAGAGAGGCCTTTGACTGGGTAAGAATCAGGAAAATCTTAGGGTCGATTTAACTGAACCGGACAAGGTCTTGAAATGTCTTCAACTGGATAAGCATCAGGGAGATCTTAGGGTCGATCTGACTGAACCAAGAGAAGGCCTTCGACTGGATAAGTATCAGGAAAATCTTAGGGTCGATTTAACTGAACCGGTCTAGGTCTTGAACTATCTTCAACTGGATAAGCATCAGGGAGATCTTAGGGTCGATCTGACTGAACCAGAGAAGGCCTTTGACTGGATAAGAATCAGGAAAATCTTAGGGTCGATTTAACTGAACCGGTCTAGGTCTTGAACTATCTTCAACTGGATAAGCATCAGGGAGATCTTAGGGTCGATCTGACTGAACCAGAGAAGGCCTTTGACTGGATAAGAATCAGGAAAATCTTAGGGTCGATTTAACTGAACCGGTCTAGGTCTTGAAACATCTTCAACTGGATAAGCATCAGGGAGATCTTAGGGTCGATCTGACTGAACCAGAGAAGGCCTTTGACTGGATAAGCATCAGGAAAATCTTAGGGTCGATTTAACTGAACCGGTCTAGGTCTTGAAACATCTTCAACTGGATAAGCATCAGGGAGATCTTAGGGTCGATCTGACTGAACCAAGAGAAGGCCTTTGGCTGGATAAGCATCAGGAAAATCTTAGGGTCGATTTAACTGAACCGGTCTAGGTCTTGAAACATCTTCAACTGGATAAGTATCAGGGAGATCTTAGGGTCGATCTGACTGAACCAGAGAAGGCCTTTGACTGGATAAGCATCAGGAAAATCTTAGGGTCGATTTAACTGAACCGGTCTAGGTCTTGAAACATCTTCAACTGGATAAGCATCAGGGAGATCTTAGGGTCGATCTGACTGAACCAGAGAAGGCCTTTGACTGGATAAGCATCAGGAAAATCTTAGGGTCGATTTAACTGAACCGGTCAAAGTCTTGAGACGTGATTGAGGATTTCAGCTGCATCTTTCCTGAAAAGTAAAGGTCAGTCATATGCAATGCATGATATGGGTCAAGCAATGATGTTCTCAACATAAAGGAGACTTGTATGATGCAGTGCGTTATGCATGCTATAATGATGTATGTGACGTTTTATGTATGTTTTCGTCTAGGAAAGTGAATCCTTGACGGGTGCCGGGAAGTTGTATCCTGGGCTGATATTGGGGAATAAATTTTGCCTCCGCTGGGGATGATAACTGCAAGAATACCGGTAGGAGAAGATAACTCCGTTGAGGAATAACTTGGCAAATGAAGAGTCTGCGGGGATAAAAGATACCCTAGCGACCATGCTGGGAAGCAATACTCTGTGGGGAGATGCTTTGCTGAATGTTGACAGTAGTTTGCTGAGGATACCCTTATTGTATCGGAAGTGTTGAAGGACTTCGCTGGGGATAGGAAGACTGTATTGACGACGATCTTTCCATGGCTTTTGGCTGAGGATAACCCAGTTATATCCTGTTAAGGAAATAACTCTTTGAATAAAGTCGGGAGACGCGTTCGTGCTCTGCGAGGGGATAAGCTTCCAGAATCTACTGGGGATAAGCTTACTGCTTGGGGAGATATGAATTCCAACTTTCCTGGGGAAACTGGGTTGGACTGGACTCTTTGGGGAAGTTTTGGACTATAATGCTGTAGGTTGAACGAGGGAACCTATGTAGGGTTGCCTGCTGATGAGCTCGTGCAAAATCGCATCTGAAATGGAGAAGGAACCTGGGTAGGGTTACTTTGATGATGAGTTCGTGTAAAACTGCGTTCTTGGAAAGGGAGAACCGGTGCAGGGTTGCTTGGTGAGGTAAGTTCATGTAAAACTTCTTGATGAACCGGGGTGAGGTTATCTTGAAATAAATCCATGTAAGACTTCTGGAGGAACCGGGGTTAGGTTACCTTGGGATAAATCCATGTGAGATTTCTTGACGAACCGGGGTAAGGTTGCTTCGGGATGAGTTTGTGTACAAACTTCTTGGGTGAACCGGGGTAAGGTTGCTTGGGATAAACCCATGTAAGGTTTCTAGAGGAACCGGGGTAAGGTTACTTGACGAGTTTGTGTAAAAACTTCGGGATGAACCGGGGTTAGGTCATCTTGGGATAGGTCCATGTGAGACTCTTGGGGGAACCGGGGTTAGGTTATTTGGATAGGTTTGTGTAAAAACTTTGATGAACCGGGGTTAGGTCATCTTAAGGTAGGTCCATGTAAGACTTCTGGAGGAACCGGGGTTAGGTTACCTGGATAAGTTTGTGTAAAAACTTCTGGATGAACCGGGGTTAGGTTGTTTAGATAAGTTTGTGTAAAAACTTCTGGATGAACCGGGGTAAGGTTACTTGTGGGATAAGTTCGTGTAAAACTTCTTCTGAAAATTGAGAAGGAACCGGTGTAGGGTTGCATGATTTTGATTAAGTGGATGATTGTCCTGTTCGGTTTCGGATGTTAACCCACGATCTGGAATTTGTAAAGGTAGATGGTAATCATCCTTATGTTGATCTTTCCTTTGTACTTTGGTTGACAGAGCAATTGGATCGCCTGGATAACTCATTATTGCCCCTGCTTCGGAGATGAGGGAAGAGGATACCTGTGTGGGGGATTGACAAATCTTCGAGTCGATTCGTGATGAGATACCGGAACATAGTCGTATGTTTTAGATCCCTAACTTTTGCCTGGACCGCCCTTTCGGGTTTTCAGTCCACCGGGATACCCATTTTTGCCCAAGCCGCCTTTTCAGGTTTTCGACTTGCCGGGTGTACATATTTTTCCGTTTTCATCCCTTATTTTTGCCCGAACCCTTTTGGTTCGACGGGAAGCCCTTATTTTTGCCTAGGCATGTCAACCTAGCGGGTCTTTGATTGTGCGTAGTATTTTTTTGACTATGTCCACGCTCTCAGAATGTAGGGAGTTGCCCCTGTTGGAAGTATTTTGCCATGCCCCAGATAATGGGCAGTGCTCCTACTGTGCCCCTTGACTGGAGGTACTTCTGTTCACAAGGTGTTCGTTGTGCGAATTTCCCTGCTGTTCAAACAAATAGTCATATGCAAACAAGGTTATTTTAAGAATGCAAAAGCCTATGTCTGTCTTGAATTTTGAAAATGCCTTTTTTTTTTGTAATACAGTGCGGTGTCAACTCAAGATTTTACAGCGAACCTTCAGGAGTCAGGATACCTTCGTAACAGTATGCTTTCGAACTAACCCATGCTTCAGCTAGGACTTTTAAGGGTTATAACGTGGCCTGGTTCACGGTTTAAGAAACAAAGGATAAAGGCTCAAATTTTGTTTGTACCCACCCGCTCTTCGTGATGTTCTCCAAACCTAAACTCAGTTGATCATGCGTTAGACCTTGCTTGAGTCTTTGCTTTGATGTTCCAGTAATGTTTCAGATGTTGATAACTTGTTTTGAATAGGCAGTCATTTTTGCTTTGGTTGAGGGTTTGTAAGACCTCTTTCTTGTCTGACTTTTGTTATCCCTTTCTTTTTTTGCCTGAGCTGTTTCCTTTTTTGGAATCACAGTCAGCGGGATGCCCCAGTTTTGTAAGTCTCCTTCATGGGTTTTGACTTAATGGGTTTTTTTATTTTGAGAGATATAATGACTGCCTGTCCTTATGATTGTTTTGAACCATCACTGTTTTTGCTCGTTTTGTAAAGATGCACTTGGCTCAACTGAGAGAACTACCCTGCCCCAGGTTATGATTAAGGGTTTTGATTTTCGAAAATAAAAACTCCTACTTCTTTGGCTCTGATGGGTTGACGAGGGATTATCATCCTTATAACTCCAGTGTTTAGGGGTTGAAACAATGCCTGTACCTCATCAGCGGGGTTTGTTCAAAAGCATACTGTAAAGATTGTAGTATCGTTTTCGTCATCCTCCCTCAAGAGGTTTAGAGTCTTCAGTTGAGAGTTGATCATCGCAAAAATGTGAAAGCAGTTTTAAGCGTAGTAAACATAATTAAATCAAGACAGACATGTGTAATGCATTCATGAAATAAAAGAGTTTAACATAATAATTGTTTATCTGAACAAGAAAGGAAAAATACAACTTGAATTCAAATGGACAAAAAAATTCTCAATCCTAGCCATGTTTTGGTAATGGAGCATTGATCACGTTGGGGGTTTCAGCAGGCTCGAACTCGATCTCTTTGGCATCGATCATGTTCTGAATTTTGTATTTTAGTGCCCAACAGTCTTCAGTATCGTGCCCCGGGCTATCAGAATGATAAGCGCATCTGGCTTCTGGATTGTAGCTAGGAGAGGAGGTCTTAGGATTGGCAGGAGGGTTGATCACTGCAATCAGGTTCATCTTCAACATATGTTGCAGTGCTTGCGACCATGGCATGTTAATGTTGGTGAACTGCCTTTTAGGCCCGTCCGGCCTTTGCTGGTTTCCCCTTTGTGGTTGGCGGCGTGGTGCAGAACCAGAGATCATGACTGCCCCTGCATGTTGATCACGGCGACTCTTTTGACTGTATGCAGCATTAGATTCCTTCTTTCCCGTGTAAGGCTTTTTATGAATATCCGAAGGTGTGGCCTCTTGAATTTTCCCGCTCTTGATACCAGCTTCAATTCTTTCGCCGGTCAGGATGAGGTCGGTAAATCCAGCAGATGAATTACCAATGAGGTGGTTGAAGAATGGACCAGACAGGGTCCCCAAGAACATGTCCACAAGTTCACGGTCAGTCAGAGGTGGTTGTACCCTTCCAGCAAGATCCCTCCATTTCTGCGCATATTCTTTAAAACCTTCACTTGATCCTAACGACATACCCTGTAGTTGGGTACGTGTAGGAGCAAGGTCGGCATTATACTGATACTGCTTGTAGAAGGCAGTGGCTAAGTCTTCCCAGGTACGGATGTTGGCTCCATTCAATTGATAGAACCACTCGAGCTGAGTCCCCGAAAGACTCTCTTGGAAGAAATGGATCCATAAGTTTTTGTCAGCTGTATAGGGCTGGATCCTCCTTGTGTAAGACCTGAGATGCAATTTAGGACAGGATGCCCCGTCGTATTTAGCAAAGGCAGGTGCCTTAAACTTGTGCGGGATCACTACCCCAGAAGACAGACCTAGATCTTCGAAGTCCAGGCCAGGCACCTTTTGTATCTCCATAGCACTTAACCGGTCTTCCAACTGTTTGTACTTATCCTCAGCCGGGGGGTACTGCTCGTCGTTGAAATCTGTCTCGTTGTCGGAGACCACTGGACTAGGCACCTTTCTCTCATGGTGACTGCTTTCCCTCACAGAGGGAGTTGTCCTCTCAGTTTGATGCTGTAGGGTGTCCCCAGATCTGCGTCTAGGGTTGAACAAAACAGTCCTCTTCTTCTTCTTTTCCTTCTTCAAGAGCAGAGCCTTCAGATCTTGTTGCCCCTGGGTCAAGTTCATGATCAACCCTTGGAACTGGGCGTTCTGAGCCTGGAGGGCCTTGATGGACTGCTCAGCTGATGATTCAGGATTCATGATGATCGGCTGAAATAAACAGCGAAGAAGGGTAAGCAACCTGTCAAAGGGACACCTGCAATGCAATGAGATGTATGACATGCATGCAATGATTTCAAGGACCTCGCGGGATAAACAAGAAAATTTGTTAGCATCGGAATTTATAGCTTGATTGAAGGAAACCCATGTTGTTGAGAATTCTTCTTCAAGGGTCAAAGGCTCACCATATCCAGCGGGTCATAGCCCCTGACACCCTTGGCTAGAGGAAAATAAATCCCCTTTGCCCCTTGTTGGGTTATTGGTTTATCATGACCTGCATCACAAGCCCTTGAGATCCTTGAAATGGGTTAGGATGTATGCAATGGTATGATGTCATGCTATGCATGGGGTGATGTAGGTAAACCATGTTATGAGTCCCAATTAAGGACTATAAACAAACCCTGCAAGAAATTCAGTATACTTTGTTATGAGTCCCAATTAAGGACTATAAACAAAACCTGCAAGATATCTAGTAAACCCTGTCATGAGTCCTAGTTAAGGACTATAAACAAAACCTGCGAGACTTAGTAACCCTGTTATGAGTCCCAATTAAGGACTATAAACAAAACCTGCAAGAAACTCGGTAAACCTTGTTATGAGTCCCAATTAAGGACTATAAACAAAACCTGCAAGAAACTCAAGGGTCAGATACTAAGCATGCAAGTAGTTCAAGTATGAAGGCACACAAGTCACACAAGAGAAGCCCTTAGAGTTTAGGCCAGCATGAGGTCTAGGTATTACCCTCTTGAAGTTGGTGGGCTCAACCTGTCCTATTAGAAGTAAACGGGTTCTAAGGGTCCCAATATCACGGGATTGCTTTCATTGTTCATCGTTTCGATTTAGCCACTGAACTGGCGACCGAAATATTCCAGGAAAGCAACCCTCAATTGAGTGTAGTATCGAGTATCAACCAACCTCGGACTGCACCAAAGTCAGTTATCTCACTACCCTAAAGAGGCCAAAATAGTTCAATTAAGGTTCCTAAGGTCTGTTGATGCTTCACGATACCACGCGGAGGCCCCGTACTCTCCTTGACTGAACTCAAGGGTTACCGGTACACACCAAAGTGCCACATCAACGTAGCAGACTGTTTCAACCATGTCGGTATACCCCGCATAGTTCCCTCACAGCCTTGTTGCTACTTTCTAAGAAGGTATCCCCAGATCCGGGTTAGGATCTATAGAACTCCCAAGACAGTCCCACAATAATAAAGCAAGCAAGTCAATACAATTGAAAACACAGTTATGAACTAATCCTAAGGTACACCTCACTTTATGTTTAAGTCCCCAGCAGAGTCGCCAGTTCTGTGATCGGTGGATCTGGAACTGACTGTTTAACGCTGGTTCGCAAAATGTCGCGGAAGCAAGAGTCGCCACCGTCTTTTATTTTCTCCAAATGGAAAGGACAAAAGCACAGAAAAATTCCTTAAAGAGATTGCTCTCGGTTCGGGAGGTAAGTTATAGAAAGGGAAGGTGTTAGCACCCTTTCTATCCATGGTTATCCATGGGCTCTTAGATACTTGCTCAATGTGTTTTCAAAATTGTTTGTTTGCTTTTCAATATGGGTTTAAAAAAGTTTCTTTGAAAAATTTCAGTTCGACTCGTACGTCAGAGTGTTTGAAAAGTTCGCTTTGAAAGCTTTTGAAAATGTGTTGGTGTGAAAAGTATTTTTGATTTGTTTTGAAATTTAGAGCAAGTATCTACGAGAACCTACCTACCCTAAGGAATTTGTCTGTGTAAATGTCCTTTAAAGTAGTGCCATCCCACCATTGAGAGGTAGGTAGCACCACCGTTGGAGGTGTTCGGGTCAATTCGAGTTTTAGGGACGTGGTGATCACCAGAGCAATGGGAAGACACCTTAGAAGCTACCCTCATGCCAGGTTCCCGGATCATGAGGACTTACTAAGACATCCTCTACTCGACGATCACCTTTCGAAAGGCAACAGTGAGGCGTACCCTAGGGGTGGTGTGTGCGAATCGTGTGTCATGTTTCAATTATTTGTCTTGTCATGTTTGTTGTGATCTACGCTTGATTTTAGTTAGGGTCATTCATTCTTGCATGCATATTAACAGTTATAAAATTTGCGGAAAAATAAATCTAAGGTTATTACAAAGGCGCGGGTCCACATCGCCAAAATTAAACTGGACCCGATTTAGCGGAAAATAAACAAAGCGAAGTAAATAAAAGTGCGAAAAGTAAAGTTACATGGCTTTGGGAGATTTACATAATTAATCAAACGACATAAAATAAATGCGCGAAGTAAAGGAAATGAAACAAAACTAGGGCATTGGACCCTTTTGCAAAATATTAATGGTTAATGAGAATTAAAAATTAAATGATTAAATGTTTTTTTGATATTTTGTATTTTTTAGGTTTAATGAGAAAAAGGAGTTAATTGAAATTAAATTAAAAGGCAAACCCTAATTCTAATATTTTTATTTATTATGAAAGACTTAAAATATAATCTACATTAAACCCTAATTTATTTATGTACAATTTTTAATTCATGAAAATAAATAACTAATATTATTATTCTGAAAAAGGGGAAGATTAAAAAAAAGAAAATGAAAAGTTATTAAACCTAAATTCTATTTTTTTGGATTTTTATTAAAAAGATTAAAACTATAACCTAATTAAACTAAATATTTACAAGCATTTATTTAGAAAATAATTAAAATAAAAATTATATTTTTATTTGGGCATTTTTTATTTTTATGATGTTTTTGTATTTTGATTAAAAATTAAATAAACAATAATTAAAATAAACACAACAATTAAAATAATAATTAAAAGATATAAGAAAAAGAAATAGGATGGTCAAACCAGAGTGGGGTGTTGCCCCAAATGGAGGTATAGGCCTGGAATTTTGGCCCATTAAGCCTTGAATTCATTGACTTTTCAAGATTCCATATGGTGCGTTGACTGGAGTTTATTGCGCTCCTGGGATCCATGCCTTTGATTTGGTCATCTGGGACACGTGTGTGGCTTGATGATGAGAGAGCATGATGTACCTGGATGTTAGCAAAGCATAGGATCTCATATTGAAAAATAGTATTGAAGTTTGCCAGACCTGGGATTTGAACCCAGGTCTTTGAGGTTATATGCACAACGTGTTACCACTGAGCCAGGCGCGTTTCATTTAATATATTATGGTCAAATAACAACAAAAATCAAAACCAATGCGTGATGGTTAAAACGCGCGAAACTTCAAACGGACGTATCACTGGCTGCCACGACTTCTTCTTCTTCACGTACCTGAAAATATAAAACACAATAGCAACGGTTTTAACGCGTTGCTTTAAGCATGCTATGGGAAAATAACGAATAGGGCTATGGTGCATATAAATTGATCGCGAGACTTGGGTTTGTTTCGTCTTGACATGACAAATTAGCCTGTACCAGTTTGGGGATCTAATTTTACGCCTTGCACAAAGCCCCAATTTTGGAACCTTGGAACCCTAGAATCTGTCAATGGTGAAATCTTATATATAGCGAAATAATGTAATTAAACGTAGTGGTTAGCTCAGAAACATCAATATGAACATGAATCAACAAAGAAAAATGCAAAAAGATGATGGAATCATGCTGTGCGATTTCAAAAATTTCAAGGTACAGTCCGGATTCTTGATACCAATTCAGGGCGTTTTGATGGTTGATATTGATTAAGAATCGTTCAGTAATGTCTCAGGATGATGATAGGATAAGAATTGGGGTTTGAATCGAGCTTGAAACTGGTTTTCAGTGTTTGAGTTTTTTGTGAAAAATTTCAATATGCAATGGCTTCTTGGGGCGCAGCTTGCAGTCTTTTTGGCTTAGGGTTCTGTTCTAGTACTTGTATGGAACGATTTAGGTCAAAAAAAATTGAACAAAATCCATGGCCATAATGGTTTTTGAAGATTTGATTTCAATGATCTTTTCCATATCTTTTCCATATGCAATTTGGTTCAATCATGCTCAAATCTCATCAAAACTTGCCTATTTAAGATGTGCACGAAATATTGACCTTGGAATGTGCATAAAAAGATTTTTTTAGGTTAGGTTTATATTTTTCATGTATTAAAATGATTTAAATGAATATAAATTAATATAAATTCAAATAAATAATTAAAAAATATGAAAATACTTCCCTTTGGGCCTA
Organism: Vicia faba; assembly: GCA_948472305.1. NCBI lineage: Eukaryota > Viridiplantae > Streptophyta > Magnoliopsida > Fabales > Fabaceae > Vicia > Vicia faba. Next base: position 301,445 of record CATIWC010001017.1, read on the forward strand.
ATGGTCGTGCATAGGCTTGGCATGAAGAAACTTGGAAGAAAAATGGGCCCATTAGCATTTTTGGATCATTTGCATCATTGTTGACTTTCAAAAATTTCCAAAAATTTCCCAACTTCCACAAGGCATAACTTGGTCAATTTTTAAGCTTTTCACATGTTCTTGGACATTTTGGAAAGGTCTTTGAGTCCTTTAATCAATGCCTTTGGTCCCATGTCATTTTGATTTACCAATCTCAAGTTATGGCCTTTGACTTAAAGTCCCTTTTTGTTGACTTTTGAAAATGACCTATAATGTTGAAATTGATAACTTTTTGTGAGAGCATTTATTGGACTTGGAATATGAAGATGAATTGTAGGAAATGTCTTTCTCTTAAAAATGAGCTTTGGATGGAATTTTTCTGATAATCCATGTGAAAGTTATGCCCTGGTCAATTTCAGTTGACTTTTTCAGCTGTCCAAATATAGTAACTTTTGCATCTTTGATGATTTCTGAGCCAAATTTTGAGAATCATGATCAAGCATTGATCAAATGATGTTTGTGGCTTCAAAATGATATGTTGACCAAAAATTTGAACTTTTGACTGTCAAATGACCATTTTGCCCCTACAGTTGACTGTAGTGCAATTTAGGGTTTTGACTGTGCAATTTTGAACTGAATGTCTTGAAACTTGACATGAGGATGCTTGACCACACTTGTAAGCATATGAGACTTGATTGGGCATTTGAAATCTTCATTTTCTTGATCAGGACACAAACCCTAGTTTTGACTGTCTAGGAGACAGTTGAACTGCATAGTCCTTGGGGAATTCTGTGACCTTGACTTGGCAATTTCTTGATGAATATGGGAGGGCAAATTTTGGGGTACAACAGATAGCTTTAATCAGTTTGTCATGAATTTCAACATGAATGACATGGATAAGAGTCTTCCAGAATTGCTAAGCATGTTGAAAACTGCTGAGCAGAATATGATGACAAAAGGGAAGTCCATTCTGATGGTCAGTAATGGAAAGAAGCTGAACAAGAGGCCTACCAAGCAGGTTGGTAAAGGGAAAGGCAAGGAAGTTGCCAAGCCTAAACCTACTGTTCCTGCTTTGAAGCCTAGTAGAGGCATAGCAAAGGAGGGCACTTGCTTCCATTGCGATAAGACCGGACATTGGAAGAGAAATTGCCCAAAGTACCTGGAAGATATGAACAATGGAGCAGGGACTTCAAATTCAGATATTTTTGTTATTGAAATTAATTTATCTACTTATGCATCATGGGTATTAGATACTGGATGCGGTTCTCACATTTGTACTAATGTGCAGGGGCTAAAAAGGAGTAGAGATTTGGCAAAAGGTGAAGTTGACCTACGAGTTGGAAATGGAGCAAAGGTTGCTGCTTTAGCCGTAGGAACTTGTGTTTTGACTTTACCTAGTGGTTTAATAATTCAGTTAGAGAACTGTTATTATGTACCTGCAATTAGTAGGAATATTATTTCCGTTTCTTGTTTGGGCAAGTTTGGTTTTTCATTTATAATAAAGAACAATTGTTGCTCTATTTATTTGAATGATATATTCTATGCTTCTGCACAAATGAACAATGGACTATATGTCCTTGATCTTGAAATGCCAATTTATAACATTAATACTAAACAGATTAAACCTAATGAGTTAAATCCAAGCTACCTTTGGCACTGTCGCTTAGGCCACATAAATGAGAAACGCATTTCCAAACTCCATAAAGATGGACTCTTGGACTCTTTTGATTATGAATCATATGAGACATGCAGATCTGGTTTAATTGGAAAGATTACAAAATCCCCATTCACAGGAAAAGGTGAAAGGGCTAATGATCTTTTGGCCCTCATACATACTGATGTATGTGGACCACTGAACGTACCAGCCAGAGGAGGTTTTCAATACTTCATCACATTTACTGATGATTTCAGTAGATATGGTTATGTGTATTTAATGAAACACAAATCTGAAACCTTTGAAAAATTCAAGGAATTCAAGAATGAAGTACAAAACCAACTAGGTAAGAATATTAAAGTTCTTCAATCAGATCGAGGCGGTGAATATTTAAGCCTAGAGTTTGATGACCATCTAAAGGAATGTGGGATTTTATCCCAACTTACTCCTCCCGGAACACCACAATGGAATGGTGTATCTGAGAGAAGAAATCGAACCTTGTTAGACATGGTCCGATCCATGATGAGTCACGCCGATCTTCCGAACTCCTTTTGGGGACATGCACTATTGAATGCAGCTTACACACTTAACCGGGTTCCATCTAAAAAGGTTGAGAAGACACCATATGAGATATGGAGTGGTAAGAAACCACATATGTCTTACATGAAGATTTGGGGTTGCGAAGTTTATGTGAAACGACAAATTTCAAATAAGCTTGAGCCTAAATCTGACAAATGCTTATTTGTGGGGTATCCTAAAGAAACAAGAGGGTATTACTTCTACAATCCTTTTGAGGGCAAAGTGTTTATCGCTCGAACTGGAGTTTTTCTGGAAAAGGATTTTATTTCTAAAAGAATCAGTGGGAGGAAAATAGAGCTTGAAGAAATTTAAGAACCACAAAGCATTGATACACCTATCGAGGAATTAGAGCAGGAAACATAAGTAGTTGTGGAAGAGCAACCTGCTCAAGTAGAACAAGACCAGCGTAGGTCAAGCAGGATACGTCAACAACCTGAGAGATATGGATATCTCATAAGTGATCAGGGTGATGTATTACTCATGGATCAAGATGAGCCTGTGACCTACCAAGAGGCCATAACTAGTCCTGAGTCCGAGAAGTGGCTAGAAGCCATGAAATCTGAAATGGATTCCATGTACACAAACCAGGTTTGGACCTTGGTAGAGCCTCCTATAGGAGTTAACCCTATAGGATGCAAGTGGGTCTTCAAAAAGAAGACTGACATGGATGGTAAGGTACATACCTATAAGGCAAGACTGGTTGCAAAAGGCTATAAACAAATTCATGGGGTTGACTATGATGAAACCTTTTCACCAATTGCAATGCTTAAATCTGTTCGGATTTTACTTGCTATCGCTGCATATCATGATTATGAAATATGGCAGATGGATGTCAAAACTGCTTTCCTTAATGGGAATCTTCTTGAGGATGTGTACATGACACAACCTGAAGGATTTGACATACCAGAAGAAGCCCAAAAGATATGTAAGTTACAGCGATCAATTTATGGATTAAAGCAAGCTTCCAGAAGCTGGAATCTTCGTTTTGATGAAACAGTAAAACAATATGGATTCATCAAGAATGAAGATGAGCCTTGTGTCTACAAGAAGGTTAGTGGGAGCATGATCGTATTCCTGGTATTATATGTAGATGACATATTACTCATTGGAAATGATGTCCCTACCTTGCAACAAGTGAAGACTTGGTTAGGGAAATGCTTTTCAATGAAGGACCTAGGTGAAGCAGTCTATATATTAGGAATCAGGATCTATAAAGATAGGTCACAAAAACTGCTTGGCCTAAGTCAGAGTACATACATAGAAAAAGTGGTGAGATGCTTTAATATGCATGATTCCAAGAAAGGATTCATACCTATGCAACATGGCATGTGTCTGTCAAAAACACAATCCCCTTCAAGTAAGGAAGAAAGGGATCGCATGGATAAGATTCCATGTGCATCTGCAATAGGATCTATCACGTATGCCATGCTATGTACTCGACCAGATGTCTCGTATTCTTTAAGTGCAACGAGTAGGTACCAGTCTAATCCCGGTGATGCTCATTGGGTAGCTGTCAAGAATATCCTTAAGTACTTGAGAAAGACTAAGGACTCATTCTTGATATATGGAGGTCATGAAGAGCTTGCTGTAATTGGATACACCGATGCTAGCTTCCACACAGATAAGGATGACTTTAGATCGCAATCTGGTTATGTGTTTTGTTTAAATGGTGGCGCTGTGAGCTGGAAAAGTTCAAAGCTAGATACAGTTGCTGATTCTACAACTGAGGTTGAGTATATTGCTGCCTCAACTGCAGCAAAGGAAGCTGTTTGGATCAAGAAGTTCATTAGTGAACTTGGGATAGTCCATAGCATTGTGGATCCCATTGATCTCTATTGTGATAACAATGGTGCTATCGCACAAGCTAAGGAGCCTAGATCTCACCAACGATCCAAACACATACTTAGGCGTTATCATCTCATTCGAGAGATAATCGATCGAGGAGATGTGAAAATATGCAGAGTACCTACACTTGACAATGTTGCTGACCCATTAACAAAGCCTCTTGCGCAGCTGAAGCATGATGGACATACTAGATCTATGGGTATTAGGGGTATGCCTGATTGGCTCTAGTGCTAGTGGGAGATTGTTGGTGTAAGCCCTAGAGGCCAATACTTTTGGTACTTGTATCGAATTATTTATTAATAATAAAAGGCATTTCTTTATTATGTTTGCTTTTCAAAATAATAAAGTCCCTAGAATGGTTTATTTGTTTAATGAAATGTTAAGTGTGACTTAATCATGAGATCCCATTAAACATAAGACACAATTCTTAAAGTATCCGTAGTCAAGCTTTAATGTGAAGTGGGATAACATTAAAGCATTAAGATTATTATGAAGATAGATTGATGATCACATCTCATGGATCATAGATAAGGAGTTATCAAGTCTTGACATAGGTATGAATATTAGGAGTAATATTTATAATGGATTGACCCGCTATGAGAATACTACATAGAATGTTATACAAAGTGTCATAAATTATTCTCATGATGATAATGGTGTATACCACCCTTCGACCTGAAACCACTATGGACCCTAGATGTAGAGTCAAGTACTTTATTGCTGATCAAACGTCATCCATATCTGGATGACTATAAAGACGGATGATGGGTACTTCACAAAGCATGCTAAGGGACATGAGTGACCTAGATGGAATTTGCTCATCCTGCATAATAGGATAAATGTCTAAGGGTCCAATATTGAACTGGACAAGGGTGACACAGTGTATGCCTTGTGTTCAATATAGACATGAGGGCAAAAGGGTAATTGTATAACACAAATATTATCACGGAAAAGGTTTGGTCAGATCACATGACATTTTCGTGACTTGGGTAACAGTGATGTGTTGCTAGATACCGCTCACTGTTTATTATATTAAATGTGTGATTTAATATAATTGCCAACGTTGCGAAAACCTACAGGATCACACACATAAGGACAAGTTGATGAGAGATAGAATAAATAAGGAACACCGTAAGATACGGTGCACTTAAGTGTAATACGGAAAGTGGTAAGGTACCACGTGGATAAGTGATATATGGTACATCATAAGGTATGATGTCCATAAGATTAATTGGGCTTTTAGCTTATAACCTTAATTGGGCTTTTAGCTTGTAGCCCACACGAGTGATTCTATAAATAGATCCCTTGTGATGAAGCAATTTCACTTGATGCAATTTCGTTTTTGATTCTCTCTCTCACTCAAGGTTTTCGTTCGTGATCAGCTAGCACTGTGACCGGAAGCGATCTGTTCGTGTGGACTGAGTAGAGGCGTTGTTCTTACTCAACATCAAAGGTCTGAATCTCCACAAGAGGTAAATATTTCTATCACTGACCATGTTCATTCGTAAGAATCGCTAAAGGAAAATTTTAAATTCCGCTGCACTTTTGATCGCAATTTTCCTTCATAAATAACCTTTTTTAGCTTTCATAATCTATACACTATGCATAGAGGTTTGATAGTATCATAATTACGTTATTGTAAATGATGCAAAGTATAATTAGAAGATCAAGTTTTATTATGTTATTGTAAATGATACATAGTTTGAATGTTGATAATGAGAACGATTTTAAGATCGAATACAAAAAGAAGGAAATTGACCAATTTTCGAATAAGGTTGCAAATGCAGATAATATGATTAAGAAATTAACACTCTGAATGCTTCCATCAGTAAGAAAGGCCTGTCACGAACCAGAAAAGCTAATTTAAGGTCATAAACATTTGAATAAACATTTATAATATGTTTTTATTACTAAATAGGTTTCAATGTTTACTAGATTGAGACTCGCCCAATCCGCGGGGCTGAGATGAATTTTCTAAGTACATTAATAAAATTTAGATTTATTATTTTTCAATATTAACAATTGATTTGATAAAATTGAGTTTCCCCGAAATTTTAATTATTTACAATTTAACAATATATTATCGAACATATATTTATCTAATAAACTATAACTATATCTGAATAATTATGGTTCGATTTTGTAATACATATCTGCAATTATAATTTAAAATACTATATTGATAATAATTTGAATTATTTATTTATCTATTTGAAAGAATTGTTTGATAATTTTTTTGGCATTGTAATGAGATTTAATATTTGAAGTTAAATTTTGTAACATATAATCGCATTTATAATTAAGAATTATATTTAAAAAAGAATTTTAAGTATTTGTTTTCCTATTTAAAAGTATGTTTGACCACTTTATTTTAAACATTGTAATGTCTGTTTTTCCGTTGTTATTATGGTTTTAAAACTGATACATGTTAATGGTTTTATTATGAAACTATTTTATGCACAATATTTTATGGAGTAAAAAATTATATAATGTATTTTATTTTTAGAAATATTGATCGAGATCAAAAAGATAGATATGAAAAAAATAAAATAATGATTACTAAAAGAAAATTAAATTAATTTTATCTTTATAATTATTGTTACGAAATCGATTATTTATTTATTGTGAGTGATTTAAGTAGTGACAACGTTATCTTTTTTGTTAAGAGAAAAAATTATTTTCATTTAATAGGAATTAGATTAGTTATCATAATTATTTATTTATTTTTTTTGAAAATGTATCAATTTGTTTCTTGCAAGAATTGAATTAACACTCATAGTTTTTTTATCAAATTATTTATTTCTTAATTTATTTAATAAAAAATTATTGTGTGCTATAGAAAAAGAATAAACTTAATAGTTTTGATTTTGATGTATGATGGATATATGATTTGTACATGTATATAATTTATAATAGTATGTGTTTTGATGCATTGTGGTTGTACAATTTGTATAAGTATATAATATTATATATATAATGAAGAGGTAACTGTATTAAATCAATGAGTATACATGAGTTTTAGTTAGAGGAATAGAAGGGGATAAGCCAATAAATATATATGGAATGATCTTTAATTAGAGGAATAGAAAGGGATAAGTCATAAAATATATATTGAAAGAAACAACATAAATAAATCAATGAGTATAAATAATTTTAGTTAGAGGAATAGAATGAATAATTCATGGAATATGTATGGAATGTTTTTTAGTTAGAGGAATGGAATGGGATAAGAGATGAAATATATATGAAATGAATTTTAGTTAGAGGAATAGAAGGGGATAAATCATGTAATATATATGAAATAATTTTTAGTTAGAATAAGTCATGGGATATATATAGAATGAGTATACATGAATTTTAGTTAGAGGAATAGAAGAGGATAAGTCATGGAATATACATGGAATATTTAATAGTTAGACGAATAGAATGGGATATGTCCTGGAATATATATGTAATGAAGAAGCAACATAAATAAATTAATGAATATACTTGATTTTTAGTTAGAGAAATAGAAGGGAACGAGTCATGAAATGTTAAAATAGAAGTGATTTAATTAAAAGAGATTTATAAATGAAACAATACTTATATTAATTAAATAAATTATAGAAGTTTTGGAATGTTGTGTTTTGAAGAGTGACACATCGGGTTTTTAGTGATGTGGCAAGAGAATGAATTGTCAACAAAATTGTGTGAGCCTCAGTTTTAATATATTACTAGATAGAGATGTTATTGATTTTTATTGCAGATATCCTTACTTAAATGGTTTTGGAATTCTTAGTGTTTTAGGATGGTTTTATTTTATGTGTATATTTGATTATGCAGGAGAATTGATTATAAAGAGTTATATTTTTTTATCAATTTTTAATGATTTGCAGGGGTATTTAACCTCCGAAAACAAAATCTCCCACATTAAATAAATCACTAGTTTTTTAATACATATGTTGACTCACATATGTCTTGTTGTCATGCCATGTAGGCGAAATTAACGTTTTTTCAAAAAATTTAACGACAAAGACCAGTTTGACTTACATAATAGTTTTTAAGGGACTAAGATGTAGCGTTTATTAGATAAGGGTCTAAAGTGAAATCTAAAATTAAGTTAAAGGATTGATCACTAATTAAGCCATATTGAAACATAAATAAGCCATAATTTGGTCCCGTATTTTTAATCTACGATGGTTTTTTTATTTTTTATTTTTTTGGCTTTGGATATTAAAACATAAAAAAAAAACACAAAATTTGATCTTAATGACATTTGAAATTAGGAATTGTTCTTAGTTGGGCCATGTTCCAAAAGGGGATACACAGTGTTGTTGAGATGGAGTTTCGTGTTCTATGTTAATTTTATTTATCATTTATGAATGTTTAAATGATGTTTAATTTTATTGTAAATTTGTTTGAGACATTTTTGAATTAGTTGGACTGATGTTAACTACTTGAGTCACATTTTCGGCTCTTCTTGTTGTTGCATAGGTTTTCTTTTGGATGAATTTGTTTAGGTATGACTAGGTAAGAAAAGGAATAAGATACTAGTATTCAAGTTAATCTAGAATGTTAGTTAGAAATTGTTGTGAATTCAATGCCAATAACAAAGTATAGAATAAGGGAGGAATAAGGAACAAGGAAGAAGAAGAACACAAGAATTGGTTATAACTGCTATTCTTTACTTTCTCTTAGAAAACAAGATTACAAGTTTACAAGAATAACAAATAACCCTCTCACCCTTTATTAGGATTTGCTGTGATGCAATGATGAGAGACTAGTATGCTATTTATAATAAAACCTAACATACTAACTAATGGGCTTTTTCCACAAGGCCCATTATACAAGCTAACTTAATAAACAAGCTAACTTAACAAATTAGGGTTTAAACACTAAAACCTAATTTAATAAGCATCTTCGACAAATACATGCTAGACCCTTTCTTCGACTACAACATGTACTTCGATCATACTAGAGTTCGATCCAATATCCCACAAATCTCCACCTTGGACCTAACTCTACAGCATCAAGAGACATTAACTAGCTTTCTTCATGCAGCTTTATCAACTGCATACAGTGGAAAAACTTGCAACTTGGCAATGTTTTAGTGATCATATCAGCGGCATTGTGTTCTGTCGAGACCTTCAGCACTTGGACTTCTCCACGCTCGATTACCCCTCTGACGAAATGCAGCCTCACATCTATGTGCTTGGTTCGCTCATGATAGGCTGAGTTCTTCGACAGGTGTATTGCACGTTGACTATCACATTTAACAGTGATACCTTGACCTTGAAGTTTCAGTTCCTTTGCAAAACCTTCAAGCCACAATGCTTCTTTCACAGCTTCAGTTAGGGCAATATATTCTGCTTCAGTAGTTGATAAGGCAACAACCTTTTGAAGAGTTGCTTTCCAACTAATTGCTTTACCAAACATGGTGAAAACATATCCAGAAATAGATTTTCTGGAATCCATACAACCTGCATAATCAGAGTCAACATAGCCTTCGACAGCTGCTTTACTATCTTCACCCAAGGCTCCACCATAAATTAAGACTCTGTTCAGAGACCCATTTATGTACCTTAGAATCCACTTTAACGCTTGCCAGTGAGCCTTTCCAGGATTCGCCATGTACCTGCTTACAAGACTTACTGCATATGCTATGTCGGGTCTAGTACAGACCATAGCATACATTAAAGAACCAACTATATTAGCATATGGGATGCTGTTCATATAGGTTCTTTCGACATCAGTACTGGGACATTGATCAATGCTCAGCTTGAATTGAGGGTTTGTTGGAGTCACAACAGGCTTTGAATTCGACATACCAAACTTGTCAAGAATCTTTCGTAGGTATGCCTCTTGAGATAAGCATAATTTCGACTGCTTTCTATCTCTTCGAATGTCAATTCCAAGAATCCTAGATGCAGCTCCCAGATCCTTCATGTCGAACTCCTTATTGAGTTCAGCCTTCACCCTCATTACATCTTCGACATTGTTGCTTGCTATCAGAATATCATCAACATAGAGCAACAAAATAACAAATGAATTTTCAGGTCGAAATCTGGAGTAAACACAATGGTCGAACTGACTTCTAATGAAACCTATGTGTTCCATGAACTTGTCGAATCTCTTATTCCACTGTCGAGGAGATTGTTTAAGTCCATATAAAGATTTCTTCAGTTTGCACACATAATCTTCTTTCCCCTTTTCGACATACCCTTCAGGTTGCCTCATCAGGATTGTTTCGTCTAAGTCACCATACAAGAACGCAGTCTTCACATCCATTTGTTCCAGTTCAAGGTCGAACTGAGCCACCATGGCAAGTAACATTCGAATGGATCTGTGCTTCACAACAGGGGAAAATACATCATTGAAGTCGACACCTTCTTTCTGAGTGAAACCCCTTGCGACTAATCTTGCCTTGTACCTCTTCGACATTACTCCTTCAATTCCTTCCTTAACTTTGAAAATCCACTTACAGCTGACTAACCTTGCCCCAACAGGTTTCTTGATCAGTTCCCAAGTGTGATTATCATGAAGAGATTTCATCTCATCATGCATGGCCTTTAGCCATTCAGTCTTCATTCGACTCCTTATAGCTTCCTTATAATCTCTAGGTTCTTCGTCTAGAACTTCACTTGCAGAGATTAAGGCATAAGCTACAAGATCTGCATATCCAAGTCTCTGAGGTGGTTTTATGACTCTTCTTTGCCTATCTCTCGACAATAGGTAGTCATCAACAGTTTCCTCAACATCATCAGAATCTTCTGTTTCTTCTTCGACTTCATCTGGGATACGCATTTCAGCATCAACATGCTCCACCTCAACAGGAATCTCTACCTGTTCCAGCTCTTCGTCAACATCATCAGTTTTCTTTAAAGCCATTTCAGTTTCATTGAAAACTACATCTCGACTGGTGATACACCTCTTGTATCCTGGCTCTAGGCACCATAGCCTATAGGCTTTCACTCCTTCAGGGTATCCCATAAACATGCATTTCAGAGCTCTAGGTTCGACCTTGTCTTGCCTAATGTGAGCATAGGCTACACAGCCAAATACTCTTAGTTTGTCGAGATCTGGTGGATGTCCCGACCAAACTTCTTCAGGTGTCTTCATATCTAACGCTGTCGAAGGACATCTGTTTATCAGATATGCTGCTGTCGAAACAGCCTCAGCCCAAAACACCTTCTTTAATCCCGCACTAGTCAACATGCATCTAACTCTCTCCAAAATAGTTCGATTAAACCTTTCAGCCAAACCATTTTGTTGTGGAGTACCTGCGGTAGTTCTGTGCCTTGCAATACCAGAGGCAACACAAAAACTGTCGAACGCCTCATTGCAAAACTCAAGGCCATTGTCGGTTCTCAACCTCTTTACCTTTCTGCCAGTTTGATTTTCGACAAGAGTCTTCCAACTTTTGAAATTCTCAAAAGTTTCATCCTTAGTCTTCTGGATGAATACCCATAACTTTCTGGAATAGTCATCTACTATGGATAGAAAATACTTTGCTCCTGAATGTGATGGACACCTTGCAGGCCCCCAAAGATCAGCATGGATGTAATCAAGGGATCCATGTGTTCTTTGTTTGCCTTTTTTGAACTTCATTCTACAGGACTTTCCAAGTACACAGGGTTCACAAAACTTCAGCTTTTCGACTTTATCTCCACCAAGCAGATTTTGTTTCCCTAATTCAACCAGACCCTTTTCACTGACATGGCCCAATCTCATGTGCCAAATTTCTGTCTTCGACAAAGGTTTCGTGGATGCAACATTTGTCGAACCACTTACAACTTCAGCCTCAAGGGTATACAAGCCTTGTTTCTTCACGCCTCTCAAGACTTCCTTCGACCCTTTCATGACTCTCAGGATACTTTTCTCTCCTTGAAACACATATCCTTTCTTGTCGAATTCACCAAGAGAAATCAAATTTCTCTTCAAATCAGGTACATACCTGACTTCAGTCAACAATCTTATTGACTCATCATGGAGCTTGAATCTCACAGATCCAACGCCTGCAATCTTGCAAGCTTTGTTGTTTCCCAGCAATACAGATCCACCATCTTGATCACATAATTCCTCGAACAAGTCTTTGTTTGGAGTCATGTGCCAAGTGCATCCAGAATCCATAATCCACTCCTTCGGCGAGTTGTTGCTTGAAACCACAAGAACATCAGATGATTCGAAATCATCTTGGACAATAGCTGCATTGCCATTATCCTTACCTCCATGATCTTTCAGGCGTTCAGGGCACACCTTTCTTGTGTGACCTACTTTCTTACAGTGATAGCATCTAATACCAGGTGCATCACCACTATAAGACTTCGACTGATTTTTCTTTTCTTTCCTCTTGTCGAATTTTCCTTTAACAGCCAAACCTTCACCAACCGTCGAAGGTTTATGCTCCTTACGTTCGTTCAAGTCCTTAGAGTACAAGGCTGATTGAACTTCTTCAAAGGTCAGGGACTCTCTTCCATACAAGAGGGTTTCTTTGAAGTGAGCATGTGATCTGGGCAAAGCGCACAATAATAACAACGCTTGATCTTCATCATCAATCTTTACATCAATATTTTCAAGATCAAGAATCAGCTTGTTGAACATATCCAACTGCTCAGCCAACACTTTGTCTTCAATCATCTTGAATGAGTACAAAGCTTGCTTCAGGTAGAGTCGATTTACCAGAGATTTGGTCATATACAAACTTTCAAGTTTCACCCATAACCCTGATGCCGTCGTCTCCTTTGATACCTGTCGAAGAACCTTGTCACCAAGGCTCAACAGAATTGCGCTGTGTGCTTTCTCGATCATGGCCGTCTTCTCTCTTTCTGTTAGCGCAGCGTCCATCGCCGTCGCTCCCTTCAACGCTTCCAAACAACCCTGCTGAACCAGTAGGGCTTTCATCTTTAAGCGCCATAGACCAAAATCATTCACTCCGGTGAACTTTTCAATCTCATACTTTGTTGAAGGCATCTTCTCCACGCTCACCGCACCAATTTGTTGTGAATTCAATGCCAATAACAAAGTATAGAATAAGGGAGGAATAAGGAACAAGGAAGAAGAAGAACACAAGAATTGGTTATAACTGCTATTCTTTACTTTCTCTTAGAAAACAAGATTACAAGTTTACAAGAATAACAAATAACCCTCTCACCCTTTATTAGGATTTGCTGTGATGCAATGATGAGAGACTAGTATGCTATTTATAATAAAACCTAACATACTAACTAATGGGCTTTTTCCACAAGGCCCATTATACAAGCTAACTTAATAAACAAGCTAACTTAACAAATTAGGGTTTAAACACTAAAACCTAATTTAATAAGCATCTTCGACAAATACATGCTAGACCCTTTCTTCGACTACAGCATGTACTTCGATCATACTAGAGTTCGATCCAATATCCCACAGAAATCAACTTAACTAAATAATTGACTTAAAAGGAAATTTATCATTATTAAGTATATGATTTATGTTGTGCCTTATTCATTGCCTGCCCTTTTCACAGCATATTAGAACTTCAGTGTTGACTAAATAACCTTTTTTAGCTTTCATAATCTATACACTATGCATAGAGGTTTGATAGTATCATAATTACGTTATTGTAAATGATGCAAAGTATAATTAGAAGATCAAGTTTTATTATGTTATTGTAAATGATACAGAGTTTGAATGTTGATAATGAGAACGATTTTAAGATCGAATACAAAAAGAAGGAAATTGACAAACTTTCGAATAAGGTTGCAAATGCAGATAATATGATTAAGAAATTAACACTCTGAATGCTTCCATCAGTAAGAAAGGCCTGTCACGAACCAGAAAAGCTAATTTAAGGTCATAAACATTTGAATAAACATTTATAATATGTTTTTATTACTAAATAGGTTCCAATGTTTACTAGATTGAGACTCGCTCAAGCCACGGGGCTGAGATGAATTTTCTAAGCACACTAATAAAATTTAGATTTATTATTTTTCAATATTAACAATTGATTTGATAAAATTGAGTTTCCCCGAAATTTTAATTATTTACAATTTAACAATATATTATCGAACATATATTTATCTAATAAACTATAACTATATCTGAATAATTACGGTTCAATTCTGTAATACATATATGCAATTATAATTTAAAATACTATATTGATAATAATTTGAATTATTTATTTATCTATTTGAAAGAATTGTTTGATAATTTTTTTGGCATTGTAATGAGATTTAATATTTGAAGTTAAATTTTGTAACATATAATCACATTTATAATTAAGAATTATATTTAAAAAAGAATTTTAAGTATTTGTTTTCCTATTTAAAAGTATGTTTGACCACTTTATTTTAAACATTGTAATGTCTGTTTTTCCGTTGTTATTATGGTTTTAAAACTGATACATGTTAATGGTTTTATTATGAAACTATTTTATGCACAATTTTTTATGGAGTAAAAAATTATATAATGTATTTTATTTATAGAAATATTGATCGAGATCAAAAAGATAGATATAAAAAAAATAAAATAATGATTACTAAAAGAAAAATAAAATTAATTTTATCTTTATAATTATTGTTACGAAATCGATTATTTATTTATTGTGAGTGATTTACGTAGTGACAACGTTATCTTTTTTGTTAAGAGAAAAAAATTATTTTCATTTAATAGGAATTAGATTAGTTATCATAATTATTTATTTATTTTTTTTGAAAATGTATCAATTTGTTTCTTGCAAGAATTGAATTAACACTCATAGTTTTTTTATCAAATTATTTATTTCTTAATTTATTTAATAAAACATTATTGTGTGCTATAGAAAAAGAATAAACTTAATAGTTTTGATTTTGATGTGTGGTGGATATATGATTTGTACATGTATATAATTTATAATAGTATGTGTTTTGATGCATTGTGGTTGTACAATTTGTATAAGTATATAATATTATATATATAATGAAGAGGTAACTGTATTAAATCAATGAGTATACATGAGTTTTAGTTAGAGGAATAGAAGGGGATAAGCCAATAAATATATATGGAATGATCTTTAATTAGAGGAATAGAAAGGGATAAGTCATAAAATATATATTGAAAGAAACAACATAAATAAATCAATGAGTATAAATAATTTTAGTTAGAGGAATAGAATGAATAATTCATGGAATATGTATGGAATGTTTTTTAGTTAGAGGAATGGAATGGGATAAGAGATGAAATATATATGAAATGAATTTTAGTTAGAGGAATAGAAGGGGATAAATCATGTAATATATATGAAATAATTTTTAGTTAGAATAAGTCATGGGATATATATAGAATGAGTATACATGAATTTTAGTTAGAGGAATAGAAGAGGATAAGTCATGGAATATACATGGAATATTTAATAGTTAGACGAATAGAATGGGATATATCCTGGAATATATATGTAATGAAGAAGCAACATAAATAAATTAATGAATATACTTGATTTTTAGTTAGAGAAATAGAAGGGAATGAGTCATGAAATGTTAAAATAGAAGTGATTTAATTAAAAGAGATTTATAAATGAAACAATACTTATATTAATTAAATAAATTATAGAAGTTTTGGAATGTTGTATTTTGAAGAGTGACACATCGGGTTTTTAGTGATGTGGCAAGAGAATGAATTGTCAACAAAATTGTGTGAGCCTCAGTTTTAATATATTACTAGATAGAGATGTTATTGATTTTTATTGCAGATATCCTACTTAAATGGTTTTGGAATTCTTAGCGTTTTAGGATGGTTTTATTTTATGTGTATATTTGATTATGCAGGAGAATTGATTATAAAGAGTTATATTTTTTTTAACAATTTTTAATGATTTGCAGGGGTATTTAACCTTCGAAAACAAAATCTACCACATTAAATAAATCACTAGTTTTTTAATACATATGTTGACTCACATATGTCTTTTGTCATGCCATGTAGGCGAAATTAACGTTTTTTCAAAAAATTAAACGACAAAGACCAGTTTGACTTACATAATAGTTTTTAAGGGACTAAGATGTAGCGTTTATTAGATAAGGGTCTAAAGTGAAAACTAAAATTAAGTTAAAGGATTGATCACTAATTAAGCCATATTGAAACATAAATAAGCCATAATTTGGTCCCGTATTTTTAATCTACGATGGTTTTTTAAATTTTTAATTTTTTGGCTTTGGATATTAAAACATAAAAAAAAACACAAAATTTGGTCTTAATGACATTTGAAATTAGGAATTGTTCTTAGTTGGGCCATGTTCCAAAAGGGGATACACAGTGATGTTGAGATGGAGTTTCGTGTTCTATGTTAATTTTATTTATCATTTATGAATGTTTAAATGATGTTTAATTTTATTGTAAATTTGTTTGAGACATTTTTGAATTAGTTGGACTGACGTTAACTACTTGAGTCACATTTTCGGCTCTTCTTGTTGTTGCATAGGTTTTCTTTTGGATGAATTTGTTTAGGTATGACTAGGTAAGAAAAGGAATAAGATACTAGTATTCAAGTTAATCTAGAATGTTAGTTAGAAATCAACTTAACTAAATAATTGACTTAAAAGGAAATTTATAATTATTAAGTATATGATTTATGTTGTGCCTTATTCATTGCCTTCCCTTTTCACAACATATTAGAACTTCAGTGTTGACTAAATAACCTTTTTTAGCTTTCATAATCTATACACTATCCGTAGAGGTTTGATAGTATCATAATTACGTTATTGTAAATGATGCAAAGTATAATTAGAAGATCAAGTTTTATTATGTTATTGTAAATGATACAGAGTTTGAATGTTGATAATGAGAACGATTTTAAGATCGAATACAAAAAGAAGGAAATTGACCAATTTTCGAATAAGGTTGCAAATGCAGATAATATGATTAAGAAATTAACACTCTGAATGCTTCCATCAGTAAGAAAGGCCTGTCACGAACCAGAAAAGCTAATTTAAGGTCATAAACATTTGAATAAACATTTATAATATGTTTTTAATACTAAATAGGTTCCAATGTTTACTAGATTGAGACTCGCTCAATCCGCGGGGCTGAGATGAATTTTCTAAGCACATTAATAAAATTTAGATTTATTATTTTTCAATATTAACAATTGATTTGATAAAATTGAGTTTCCCCGAAATTTTAATTATTTACAATTTAACAATATATTATCGAACATATATTTATCTAATAAACTATAACTATATCTGAATAATTATGGTTCAATTCTGTAATACATATCTGCAATTATAATTTAAAATACTATATTGATAATAATTTGAATTATTTATTTATCTATTTGAAAGAATTGTTTGATAATTTTTTTGGCATTGTAATGAGATTTAATATTTGAAGTTAAATTTTGTAACATATAATCGCATTTATAATTAAGAATTATATTTAAAAAAGAATTTTAAGTATTTGTTTTCCTATTTAAAAGTATGTTTGACCACTTTATTTTAAACATTGTAATGTCTGTTTTTCCGTTGTTATTATGGTTTTAAAACTGATACATGTTAATGGTTTTATTATGAAACTATTTTATGCACAATTTTTTATGGAGTAAAAAATTATATAATGTATTTTATTTATAGAAATATTGATCGAGATCAAAAAGATAGATATGAAAAAAATAAAATAATGATTACTAAAAGAAAAATAAAATTAATTTTATCTTTATAATTATTGTTACGAAATCGATTATTTATTTATTGTGAGTGATTTAAGTAGTGACAACGTTATCTTTTTTGTTAAGAGAAAAAAATTATTTTCATTTAATAGGAATTAGATTAGTTATCATAATTATTTATTTATTTTTTTTTGAAAATGTATCAATTTGTTTCTTGCAAGAATTGAATTAACACTCATAGTTTTTTTTTATCAAATTATTTATTTCTTAATTTATTTAATAAAACATTATTGTGTGCTATAGAAAAAGAATAAACTTAATAGTTTTTATTTTGATGTATGGTGGATATATGATTTGTACTTGTATATAATTTATAATAGTATGTGTTTTGATGCATTGTGGTTGTACAATTTGTATAAGTATATAATATTATATATATAATGAAGAGGTAACTGTATATAATCAATGAGTATACATGAGTTTTAGTTAGAGGAATAGAAGGGGATAAGCCAATAAATATATATGGAATGATCTTTAATTAGAGGAATAGAAAGGGATAAGTCATAAAATATATATTGAAAGAAACAACATAAATAAATCAATGAGTATAAATAATTTTAGTTAGAGGAATAGAATGAATAATTCATGGAATATGTATGGAATGTTTTTTAGTTAGAGGAATGGAATGGGATAAGAGATGAAATATATATGAAATGAATTTTAGTTAGAGGAATAGAAGGGGATAAATCATGTAATATATATGAAATGATTTTTAGTTAGAATAAGTCATGGGATATATATAGAATGAGTATACATGAATTTTAGTTAGAGGAATAGAAGAGGATAAGTCATGGAATATACATGGAATATTTAATAGTTAGACGAATAGAATGGGATATGTCCTGGAATATATATGTAATGAAGAAGCAACATAAATAAATTAATGAATATACTTGATTTTTAGTTAGAGAAATAGAAGGGAACGAGTCATGAAATGTTAAAATAGAAGTGATTTAATTAAAAGAGATTTATAAATGAAACAATACTTATATTAATTAAATAAATTATAGAAGTTTTGGAATGTTGTATTTTGAAGAGTGACACATCGGGTTTTTAGTGATGTGGCAAGAGAATGAATTGTCAACAAAATTGTGTGAGCCTCAGTTTTAATATATTACTAGATAGAGATGTTATTGATTTTTATTGCAGATATCCTACTTAAATGGTTTTGGAATTCTTAGCGTTTTAGGATGGTTTTATTTTATGTGTATATTTGATTATGCAGGAGAATTGATTATAAAGAGTTATATTTTTTTTAAACAATTTTTAATGATTTGCAGGGGTATTTAACCTTCGAAAACAAAATCTCCCACATTAAATAAATCACTAGTTTTTTAATACATATGTTGACTCACATATGTCTTGTTGTCATGCCATGTAGGCGAAATTAACGTTTCTTCAAAAAATTAAACGACAAAGACCAGTTTGACTTACATAATAGTTTTTAAGGGACTAAGATGTAGCATTTATTAGATAAGGGTCTAAAGTGAAAACTAAAATTAAGTTAAAGGATTGATCACTAATTAAGCCATATTGAAACATAAATAAGCCTTAATTTGGTCCCGTAATTTTAATCTACGATGGTTTTTTAATTTTTTAATTTTTTGGTTTTGGATATTAAAACATAAAAAAAAAACACAAAATTTGATCTTAATGACATTTGAAATTAGGAATTGTTCTTAGTTGGGCCATGTTCCAAAAGGGGATACACAGTGTTGTTGAGATGGAGTTTCGTGTTCTATGTTAATTTTATTTATCATTTATGAATGTTTAAATGATGTTTAATTTTATTGTAAATTTGTTTGAGACATTTTTGAATTAGTTGGACTGATGTTAACTACTTGAGTCACATTTTCGGCTCTTCTTGTTGTTGCATAGGTTTTCTTTTGGATGAATTTGTTTAGGTATGACTAGGTAAGAAAAGGAATAAGATACTAGTATTCAAGTTAATCTAGAATGTTAGTTAGAAATCAACTTAACTAAATAATTGACTTAAAAGGAAATTTATAATTATTAAGTATATGATTTATGTTGTGCCTTATTCATTGCCTGCCCTTTTCACAGCATATTAGAACTTCAGTGTTGACTAAATAACCTTTTTTAGCTTTCATAATCTATACACTATGCATAGAGGTTTGATAGTATCATAATTACGTTATTGTAAATGATGCAAAGTATAATTAGAAGATCAAGTTTTATTATGTTATTGTAAATGATACAGAGTTTGAATGTTGATAATGAGAATGATTTTAAGATCGAATACAAAGAGAAGGAAATTGACCAATTTTCAAATAAGGTTGCAAATGCAGATAATATGATTAAGAAATTAACACTCTGAATGCTTCCATCAGTAAGAAAGGCCTGTCACGAACCAGAAAAGCTAATTTAAGGTCATAAACATTTGAATAAACATTTATAATATGTTTTTATTACTAAATAGGTTCCAATGTTTACGAGATTGAGACTCGCTCAATCCGCGGGGCTGAGATGAATTTTCTAAGCACATTAATAAAATTTAGATTTATTATTTTTCAATATTAACAATTGATTTGATAAAATTGAGTTTCCCCGAAATTTTAATTATTTACAATTTAACAATATATTATCGAACATATATTTATCTAATAAACTATAACTATATCTGAATAATTACGGTTCAATTCTGTAATACATATATGCAATTATAATTTAAAATACTATATTGATAATAATTTGAATTATTTATTTATCTATTTGAAAGAATTGTTTGATAATTTTTTTGGCATTGTAATGAGATTTAATATTTGAAGTTAAATTTTGTAACATATAATCACATTTATAATTAAGAATTATATTTAAAAAAGAATTTTAAGTATTTGTTTTCCTATTTAAAAGTATGTTTGACCACTTTATTTTAAACATTGTAATGTCTGTTTTTCCGTTGTTATTATGGTTTTAAAACTGATACATGTTAATGGTTTTATTATGAAACTATTTTATGCACAATTTTTTATGGAGTAAAAAATTATATAATGTATTTTATTTATAGAAATATTGATCGAGATCAAAAAGATAGATATAAAAAAAATAAAATAATGATTACTAAAAGAAAAATAAAATTAATTTTATCTTTATAATTATTGTTACGAAATCGATTATTTATTTATTGTGAGTGATTTAAGTAGTGACAACGTTATCTTTTTTGTTAAGAGAAAAAAATTATTTTCATTTAATAGGAATTAGATTAGTTATCATAATTATTTATTTATTTTTTTTGAAAATGTATCAATTTGTTTCTTGCAAGAATTGAATTAACACTCATAGTTTTTTTATCAAATTATTTATTTCTTAATTTATTTAATAAAACATTATTGTGTGCTATAGAAAAAGAATAAACTTAATAGTTTTGATTTTGATGTGTGGTGGATATATGATTTGTACATGTATATAATTTATAATAGTATGTGTTTTGATGCATTGTGGTTGTACAATTTGTATAAGTATATAATATTATATATATAATGAAGAGGTAACTGTATTAAATCAATGAGTATACATGAGTTTTAGTTAGAGGAATAGAAGGGGATAAGCCAATAAATATATATGGAATGATCTTTAATTAGAGGAATAGAAAGGGATAAGTCATAAAATATATATTGAAAGAAACAACATAAATAAATCAATGAGTATAAATAATTTTAGTTAGAGGAATAGAATGAATAATTCATGGAATATGTATGGAATGTTTTTTAGTTAGAGGAATGGAATGGGATAAGAGATGAAATATATATGAAATGAATTTTAGTTAGAGGAATAGAAGGGGATAAATCATGTAATATATATGAAATAATTTTTAGTTAGAATAAGTCATGGGATATATATAGAATGAGTATACATGAATTTTAGTTAGAGGAATAGAAGAGGATAAGTCATGGAATATACATGGAATATTTAATAGTTAGACGAATAGAATGGGATATGTCCTGGAATATATATGTAATGAAGAAGCAACATAAATAAATTAATGAATATACTTGATTTTTAGTTAGAGAAATAGAAGGGAACGAGTCATGAAATGTTAAAATAGAAGTGATTTAATTAAAAGAGATTTATAAATGAAACAATACTTATATTAATTAAATAAATTATAGAAGTTTTGGAATGTTGTGTTTTGAAGAGTGACACATCGGGTTTTTAGTGATGTGGCAAGAGAATGAATTGTCAACAAAATTGTGTGAGCCTCAGTTTTAATATATTACTAGATAGAGATGTTATTGATTTTTATTGCAGATATCCTTACTTAAATGGTTTTGGAATTCTTAGTGTTTTAGGATGGTTTTATTTTATGTGTATATTTGATTATGCAGGAGAATTGATTATAAAGAGTTATATTTTTTTATCAATTTTTAATGATTTGCAGGGGTATTTAACCTCCGAAAACAAAATCTCCCACATTAAATAAATCACTAGTTTTTTAATACATATGTTGACTCACATATGTCTTGTTGTCATGCCATGTAGGCGAAATTAACGTTTTTTCAAAAAATTTAACGACAAAGACCAGTTTGACTTACATAATAGTTTTTAAGGGACTAAGATGTAGCGTTTATTAGATAAGGGTCTAAAGTGAAATCTAAAATTAAGTTAAAGGATTGATCACTAATTAAGCCATATTGAAACATAAATAAGCCATAATTTGGTCCCGTATTTTTAATCTACGATGGTTTTTTTATTTTTTATTTTTTTGGCTTTGGATATTAAAACATAAAAAAAAAACACAAAATTTGATCTTAATGACATTTGAAATTAGGAATTGTTCTTAGTTGGGCCATGTTCCAAAAGGGGATACACAGTGTTGTTGAGATGGAGTTTCGTGTTCTATGTTAATTTTATTTATCATTTATGAATGTTTAAATGATGTTTAATTTTATTGTAAATTTGTTTGAGACATTTTTGAATTAGTTGGACTGATGTTAACTACTTGAGTCACATTTTCGGCTCTTCTTGTTGTTGCATAGGTTTTCTTTTGGATGAATTTGTTTAGGTATGACTAGGTAAGAAAAGGAATAAGATACTAGTATTCAAGTTAATCTAGAATGTTAGTTAGAAATTGTTGTGAATTCAATGCCAATAACAAAGTATAGAATAAGGGAGGAATAAGGAACAAGGAAGAAGAAGAACACAAGAATTGGTTATAACTGCTATTCTTTACTTTCTCTTAGAAAACAAGATTACAAGTTTACAAGAATAACAAATAACCCTCTCACCCTTTATTAGGATTTGCTGTGATGCAATGATGAGAGACTAGTATGCTATTTATAATAAAACCTAACATACTAACTAATGGGCTTTTTCCACAAGGCCCATTATACAAGCTAACTTAATAAACAAGCTAACTTAACAAATTAGGGTTTAAACACTAAAACCTAATTTAATAAGCATCTTCGACAAATACATGCTAGACCCTTTCTTCGACTACAGCATGTACTTCGATCATACTAGAGTTCGATCCAATATCCCACAAATCTCCACCTTGGACCTAACTCTACAGCATCAAGAGACATTAACTAGCTTTCTTCATGCAGCTTTATCAACTGCATACAGTGGAAAAACTTGCAACTTGGCAATGTTTTGGTGATCATATCAGCGGCATTGTGTTCTGTCGAGACCTTCAGCACTTGGACTTCTCCACGCTCGATTACCCCTCTGACGAAATGCAGCCTCACATCTATGTGCTTGGTTCGCTCATGATAGGCTGAGTTCTTCGACAGGTGTATTGCACGTTGACTATCACATTTAACAGTGATACCTTGACCTTGAAGTTTCAGTTCCTTTGCAAAACCTTCAAGCCACAATGCTTCTTTCACAGCTTCAGTTAGGGCAATATATTCTGCTTCAGTAGTTGATAAGGCAACAACCTTTTGAAGAGTTGCTTTCCAACTAATTGCTTTACCAAACATGGTGAAAACATATCCAGAAATAGATTTTCTGGAATCCATACAACCTGCATAATCAGAGTCAACATAGCCTTCGACAGCTGCTTTACTATCTTCACCCAAGGCTCCACCATAAATTAAGACTCTGTTCAGAGACCCATTTATGTACCTTAGAATCCACTTTAACGCTTGCCAGTGAGCCTTTCCAGGATTCGCCATGTACCTGCTTACAAGACTTACTGCATATGCTATGTCGGGTCTAGTACAGACCATAGCATACATTAAAGAACCAACTATATTAGCATATGGGATGCTGTTCATATAGGTTCTTTCGACATCAGTACTGGGACATTGATCAATGCTCAGCTTGAATTGAGGGTTTGTTGGAGTCACAACAGGCTTTGAATTCGACATACCAAACTTGTCAAGAATCTTTCGTAGGTATGCCTCTTGAGATAAGCATAATTTCGACTGCTTTCTATCTCTTCGAATGTCAATTCCAAGAATCCTAGATGCAGCTCCCAGATCCTTCATGTCGAACTCCTTATTGAGTTCAGCCTTCACCCTCATTACATCTTCGACATTGTTGCTTGCTATCAGAATATCATCAACATAGAGCAACAAAATAACAAATGAATTTTCAGGTCGAAATCTGGAGTAAACACAATGGTCGAACTGACTTCTAATGAAACCTATGTGTTCCATGAACTTGTCGAATCTCTTATTCCACTGTCGAGGAGATTGTTTAAGTCCATATAAAGATTTCTTCAGTTTGCACACATAATCTTCTTTCCCCTTTTCGACATACCCTTCAGGTTGCCTCATCAGGATTGTTTCGTCTAAGTCACCATACAAGAACGCAGTCTTCACATCCATTTGTTCCAGTTCAAGGTCGAACTGAGCCACCATGGCAAGTAACATTCGAATGGATCTGTGCTTCACAACAGGGGAAAATACATCATTGAAGTCGACACCTTCTTTCTGAGTGAAACCCCTTGCGACTAATCTTGCCTTGTACCTCTTCGACATTACTCCTTCAATTCCTTCCTTAACTTTGAAAATCCACTTACAGCTGACTAACCTTGCCCCAACAGGTTTCTTGATCAGTTCCCAAGTGTGATTATCATGAAGAGATTTCATCTCATCATGCATGGCCTTTAGCCATTCAGTCTTCATTCGACTCCTTATAGCTTCCTTATAATCTCTAGGTTCTTCGTCTAGAACTTCACTTGCAGAGATTAAGGCATAAGCTACAAGATCTGCATATCCAAGTCTCTGAGGTGGTTTTATGACTCTTCTTTGCCTATCTCTCGACAATAGGTAGTCATCAACAGTTTCCTCAACATCATCAGAATCTTCTGTTTCTTCTTCGACTTCATCTGGGATACGCATTTCAGCATCAACATGCTCCACCTCAACAGGAATCTCTACCTGTTCCAGCTCTTCGTCAACATCATCAGTTTTCTTTAAAGCCATTTCAGTTTCATTGAAAACTACATCTCGACTGGTGATACACCTCTTGTATCCTGGCTCTAGGCACCATAGCCTATAGGCTTTCACTCCTTCAGGGTATCCCATAAACATGCATTTCAGAGCTCTAGGTTCGACCTTGTCTTGCCTAATGTGAGCATAGGCTACACAGCCAAATACTCTTAGTTTGTCGAGATCTGGTGGATGTCCCGACCAAACTTCTTCAGGTGTCTTCATATCTAACGCTGTCGAAGGACATCTGTTTATCAGATATGCTGCTGTCGAAACAGCCTCAGCCCAAAACACCTTCTTTAATCCCGCACTAGTCAACATGCATCTAACTCTCTCCAAAATAGTTCGATTAAACCTTTCAGCCAAACCATTTTGTTGTGGAGTACCTGCGGTAGTTCTGTGCCTTGCAATACCAGAGGCAACACAAAAACTGTCGAACGCCTCATTGCAAAACTCAAGGCCATTGTCGGTTCTCAACCTCTTTACCTTTCTGCCAGTTTGATTTTCGACAAGAGTCTTCCAACTTTTGAAATTCTCAAAAGTTTCATCCTTAGTCTTCTGGATGAATACCCATAACTTTCTGGAATAGTCATCTACTATGGATAGAAAATACTTTGCTCCTGAATGTGATGGACACCTTGCAGGCCCCCAAAGATCAGCATGGATGTAATCAAGGGATCCATGTGTTCTTTGTTTGCCTTTTTTGAACTTCATTCTACAGGACTTTCCAAGTACACAGGGTTCACAAAACTTCAGCTTTTCGACTTTATCTCCACCAAGCAGATTTTGTTTCCCTAATTCAACCAGACCCTTTTCACTGACATGGCCCAATCTCATGTGCCAAATTTCTGTCTTCGACAAAGGTTTCGTGGATGCAACATTTGTCGAACCACTTACAACTTCAGCCTCAAGGGTATACAAGCCTTGTTTCTTCACGCCTCTCAAGACTTCCTTCGACCCTTTCATGACTCTCAGGATACTTTTCTCTCCTTGAAACACATATCCTTTCTTGTCGAATTCACCAAGAGAAATCAAATTTCTCTTCAAATCAGGTACATACCTGACTTCAGTCAACAATCTTATTGACTCATCATGGAGCTTGAATCTCACAGATCCAACGCCTGCAATCTTGCAAGCTTTGTTGTTTCCCAGCAATACAGATCCACCATCTTGATCACATAATTCCTCGAACAAGTCTTTGTTTGGAGTCATGTGCCAAGTGCATCCAGAATCCATAATCCACTCCTTCGGCGAGTTGTTGCTTGAAACCACAAGAACATCAGATGATTCGAAATCATCTTGGACAATAGCTGCATTGCCATTATCCTTACCTCCATGATCTTTCAGGCGTTCAGGGCACACCTTTCTTGTGTGACCTACTTTCTTACAGTGATAGCATCTAATACCAGGTGCATCACCACTATAAGACTTCGACTGATTTTTCTTTTCTTTCCTCTTGTCGAATTTTCCTTTAACAGCCAAACCTTCACCAACCGTCGAAGGTTTATGCTCCTTACGTTCGTTCAAGTCCTTAGAGTACAAGGCTGATTGAACTTCTTCAAAGGTCAGGGACTCTCTTCCATACAAGAGGGTTTCTTTGAAGTGAGCATGTGATCTGGGCAAAGCGCACAATAATAACAACGCTTGATCTTCATCATCAATCTTTACATCAATATTTTCAAGATCAAGAATCAGCTTGTTGAACATATCCAACTGCTCAGCCAACACTTTGTCTTCAATCATCTTGAATGAGTACAAAGCTTGCTTCAGGTAGAGTCGATTTACCAGAGATTTGGTCATATACAAACTTTCAAGTTTCACCCATAACCCTGATGCCGTCGTCTCCTTTGATACCTGTCGAAGAACCTTGTCACCAAGGCTCAACAGAATTGCGCTGTGTGCTTTCTCGATCATGGCCGTCTTCTCTCTTTCTGTTAGCGCAGCGTCCATCGCCGTCGCTCCCTTCAACGCTTCCAAACAACCCTGCTGAACCAGTAGGGCTTTCATCTTTAAGCGCCATAGACCAAAATCATTCACTCCGGTGAACTTTTCAATCTCATACTTTGTTGAAGGCATCTTCTCCACGCTCACCGCACCAATTTGTTGTGAATTCAATGCCAATAACAAAGTATAGAATAAGGGAGGAATAAGGAACAAGGAAGAAGAAGAACACAAGAATTGG
The DNA here is from genome assembly GCA_948472305.1 of Vicia faba. Classification (NCBI taxonomy): domain Eukaryota; kingdom Viridiplantae; phylum Streptophyta; class Magnoliopsida; order Fabales; family Fabaceae; genus Vicia; species Vicia faba. Next base: position 328,780 of record CATIWC010001017.1, read on the forward strand.
TTATAACTGCTATTCTTTACTTTCTCTTAGAAAACAAGATTACAAGTTTACAAGAATAACAAATAACCCTCTCACCCTTTATTAGGATTTGCTGTGATGCAATGATGAGAGACTAGTATGCTATTTATAATAAAACCTAACATACTAACTAATGGGCTTTTTCCACAAGGCCCATTATACAAGCTAACTTAATAAACAAGCTAACTTAACAAATTAGGGTTTAAACACTAAAACCTAATTTAATAAGCATCTTCGACAAATACATGCTAGACCCTTTCTTCGACTACAGCATGTACTTCGATCATACTAGAGTTCGATCCAATATCCCACAGAAATCAACTTAACTAAATAATTGACTTAAAAGGAAATTTATCATTATTAAGTATATGATTTATGTTGTGCCTTATTCATTGCCTGCCCTTTTCACAGCATATTAGAACTTCAGTGTTGACTAAATAACCTTTTTTAGCTTTCATAATCTATACACTATGCATAGAGGTTTGATAGTATCATAATTACGTTATTGTAAATGATGCAAAGTATAATTAGAAGATCAAGTTTTATTATGTTATTGTAAATGATACAGAGTTTGAATGTTGATAATGAGAACGATTTTAAGATCGAATACAAAAAGAAGGAAATTGACAAACTTTCGAATAAGGTTGCAAATGCAGATAATATGATTAAGAAATTAACACTCTGAATGCTTCCATCAGTAAGAAAGGCCTGTCACGAACCAGAAAAGCTAATTTAAGGTCATAAACATTTGAATAAACATTTATAATATGTTTTTATTACTAAATAGGTTCCAATGTTTACTAGATTGAGACTCGCTCAAGCCACGGGGCTGAGATGAATTTTCTAAGCACACTAATAAAATTTAGATTTATTATTTTTCAATATTAACAATTGATTTGATAAAATTGAGTTTCCCCGAAATTTTAATTATTTACAATTTAACAATATATTATCGAACATATATTTATCTAATAAACTATAACTATATCTGAATAATTACGGTTCAATTCTGTAATACATATATGCAATTATAATTTAAAATACTATATTGATAATAATTTGAATTATTTATTTATCTATTTGAAAGAATTGTTTGATAATTTTTTTGGCATTGTAATGAGATTTAATATTTGAAGTTAAATTTTGTAACATATAATCACATTTATAATTAAGAATTATATTTAAAAAAGAATTTTAAGTATTTGTTTTCCTATTTAAAAGTATGTTTGACCACTTTATTTTAAACATTGTAATGTCTGTTTTTCCGTTGTTATTATGGTTTTAAAACTGATACATGTTAATGGTTTTATTATGAAACTATTTTATGCACAATTTTTTATGGAGTAAAAAATTATATAATGTATTTTATTTATAGAAATATTGATCGAGATCAAAAAGATAGATATAAAAAAAATAAAATAATGATTACTAAAAGAAAAATAAAATTAATTTTATCTTTATAATTATTGTTACGAAATCGATTATTTATTTATTGTGAGTGATTTACGTAGTGACAACGTTATCTTTTTTGTTAAGAGAAAAAAATTATTTTCATTTAATAGGAATTAGATTAGTTATCATAATTATTTATTTATTTTTTTTGAAAATGTATCAATTTGTTTCTTGCAAGAATTGAATTAACACTCATAGTTTTTTTATCAAATTATTTATTTCTTAATTTATTTAATAAAACATTATTGTGTGCTATAGAAAAAGAATAAACTTAATAGTTTTGATTTTGATGTGTGGTGGATATATGATTTGTACATGTATATAATTTATAATAGTATGTGTTTTGATGCATTGTGGTTGTACAATTTGTATAAGTATATAATATTATATATATAATGAAGAGGTAACTGTATTAAATCAATGAGTATACATGAGTTTTAGTTAGAGGAATAGAAGGGGATAAGCCAATAAATATATATGGAATGATCTTTAATTAGAGGAATAGAAAGGGATAAGTCATAAAATATATATTGAAAGAAACAACATAAATAAATCAATGAGTATAAATAATTTTAGTTAGAGGAATAGAATGAATAATTCATGGAATATGTATGGAATGTTTTTTAGTTAGAGGAATGGAATGGGATAAGAGATGAAATATATATGAAATGAATTTTAGTTAGAGGAATAGAAGGGGATAAATCATGTAATATATATGAAATAATTTTTAGTTAGAATAAGTCATGGGATATATATAGAATGAGTATACATGAATTTTAGTTAGAGGAATAGAAGAGGATAAGTCATGGAATATACATGGAATATTTAATAGTTAGACGAATAGAATGGGATATATCCTGGAATATATATGTAATGAAGAAGCAACATAAATAAATTAATGAATATACTTGATTTTTAGTTAGAGAAATAGAAGGGAATGAGTCATGAAATGTTAAAATAGAAGTGATTTAATTAAAAGAGATTTATAAATGAAACAATACTTATATTAATTAAATAAATTATAGAAGTTTTGGAATGTTGTATTTTGAAGAGTGACACATCGGGTTTTTAGTGATGTGGCAAGAGAATGAATTGTCAACAAAATTGTGTGAGCCTCAGTTTTAATATATTACTAGATAGAGATGTTATTGATTTTTATTGCAGATATCCTACTTAAATGGTTTTGGAATTCTTAGCGTTTTAGGATGGTTTTATTTTATGTGTATATTTGATTATGCAGGAGAATTGATTATAAAGAGTTATATTTTTTTTAACAATTTTTAATGATTTGCAGGGGTATTTAACCTTCGAAAACAAAATCTACCACATTAAATAAATCACTAGTTTTTTAATACATATGTTGACTCACATATGTCTTTTGTCATGCCATGTAGGCGAAATTAACGTTTTTTCAAAAAATTAAACGACAAAGACCAGTTTGACTTACATAATAGTTTTTAAGGGACTAAGATGTAGCGTTTATTAGATAAGGGTCTAAAGTGAAAACTAAAATTAAGTTAAAGGATTGATCACTAATTAAGCCATATTGAAACATAAATAAGCCATAATTTGGTCCCGTATTTTTAATCTACGATGGTTTTTTAAATTTTTAATTTTTTGGCTTTGGATATTAAAACATAAAAAAAAACACAAAATTTGGTCTTAATGACATTTGAAATTAGGAATTGTTCTTAGTTGGGCCATGTTCCAAAAGGGGATACACAGTGATGTTGAGATGGAGTTTCGTGTTCTATGTTAATTTTATTTATCATTTATGAATGTTTAAATGATGTTTAATTTTATTGTAAATTTGTTTGAGACATTTTTGAATTAGTTGGACTGACGTTAACTACTTGAGTCACATTTTCGGCTCTTCTTGTTGTTGCATAGGTTTTCTTTTGGATGAATTTGTTTAGGTATGACTAGGTAAGAAAAGGAATAAGATACTAGTATTCAAGTTAATCTAGAATGTTAGTTAGAAATCAACTTAACTAAATAATTGACTTAAAAGGAAATTTATAATTATTAAGTATATGATTTATGTTGTGCCTTATTCATTGCCTTCCCTTTTCACAACATATTAGAACTTCAGTGTTGACTAAATAACCTTTTTTAGCTTTCATAATCTATACACTATCCGTAGAGGTTTGATAGTATCATAATTACGTTATTGTAAATGATGCAAAGTATAATTAGAAGATCAAGTTTTATTATGTTATTGTAAATGATACAGAGTTTGAATGTTGATAATGAGAACGATTTTAAGATCGAATACAAAAAGAAGGAAATTGACCAATTTTCGAATAAGGTTGCAAATGCAGATAATATGATTAAGAAATTAACACTCTGAATGCTTCCATCAGTAAGAAAGGCCTGTCACGAACCAGAAAAGCTAATTTAAGGTCATAAACATTTGAATAAACATTTATAATATGTTTTTAATACTAAATAGGTTCCAATGTTTACTAGATTGAGACTCGCTCAATCCGCGGGGCTGAGATGAATTTTCTAAGCACATTAATAAAATTTAGATTTATTATTTTTCAATATTAACAATTGATTTGATAAAATTGAGTTTCCCCGAAATTTTAATTATTTACAATTTAACAATATATTATCGAACATATATTTATCTAATAAACTATAACTATATCTGAATAATTATGGTTCAATTCTGTAATACATATCTGCAATTATAATTTAAAATACTATATTGATAATAATTTGAATTATTTATTTATCTATTTGAAAGAATTGTTTGATAATTTTTTTGGCATTGTAATGAGATTTAATATTTGAAGTTAAATTTTGTAACATATAATCGCATTTATAATTAAGAATTATATTTAAAAAAGAATTTTAAGTATTTGTTTTCCTATTTAAAAGTATGTTTGACCACTTTATTTTAAACATTGTAATGTCTGTTTTTCCGTTGTTATTATGGTTTTAAAACTGATACATGTTAATGGTTTTATTATGAAACTATTTTATGCACAATTTTTTATGGAGTAAAAAATTATATAATGTATTTTATTTATAGAAATATTGATCGAGATCAAAAAGATAGATATGAAAAAAATAAAATAATGATTACTAAAAGAAAAATAAAATTAATTTTATCTTTATAATTATTGTTACGAAATCGATTATTTATTTATTGTGAGTGATTTAAGTAGTGACAACGTTATCTTTTTTGTTAAGAGAAAAAAATTATTTTCATTTAATAGGAATTAGATTAGTTATCATAATTATTTATTTATTTTTTTTTGAAAATGTATCAATTTGTTTCTTGCAAGAATTGAATTAACACTCATAGTTTTTTTTTATCAAATTATTTATTTCTTAATTTATTTAATAAAACATTATTGTGTGCTATAGAAAAAGAATAAACTTAATAGTTTTTATTTTGATGTATGGTGGATATATGATTTGTACTTGTATATAATTTATAATAGTATGTGTTTTGATGCATTGTGGTTGTACAATTTGTATAAGTATATAATATTATATATATAATGAAGAGGTAACTGTATATAATCAATGAGTATACATGAGTTTTAGTTAGAGGAATAGAAGGGGATAAGCCAATAAATATATATGGAATGATCTTTAATTAGAGGAATAGAAAGGGATAAGTCATAAAATATATATTGAAAGAAACAACATAAATAAATCAATGAGTATAAATAATTTTAGTTAGAGGAATAGAATGAATAATTCATGGAATATGTATGGAATGTTTTTTAGTTAGAGGAATGGAATGGGATAAGAGATGAAATATATATGAAATGAATTTTAGTTAGAGGAATAGAAGGGGATAAATCATGTAATATATATGAAATGATTTTTAGTTAGAATAAGTCATGGGATATATATAGAATGAGTATACATGAATTTTAGTTAGAGGAATAGAAGAGGATAAGTCATGGAATATACATGGAATATTTAATAGTTAGACGAATAGAATGGGATATGTCCTGGAATATATATGTAATGAAGAAGCAACATAAATAAATTAATGAATATACTTGATTTTTAGTTAGAGAAATAGAAGGGAACGAGTCATGAAATGTTAAAATAGAAGTGATTTAATTAAAAGAGATTTATAAATGAAACAATACTTATATTAATTAAATAAATTATAGAAGTTTTGGAATGTTGTATTTTGAATAGTGACACATCGGGTTTTTAGTGATGTGGCAAGAGAATGAATTGTCAACAAAATTGTGTGAGCCTCAGTTTTAATATATTACTAGATAGAGATGTTATTGATTTTTATTGCAGATATCCTACTTAAATGGTTTTGGAATTCTTAGCGTTTTAGGATGGTTTTATTTTATGTGTATATTTGATTATGCAGGAGAATTGATTATAAAGAGTTATATTTTTTTTAAACAATTTTTAATGATTTGCAGGGGTATTTAACCTTCGAAAACAAAATCTCCCACATTAAATAAATCACTAGTTTTTTAATACATATGTTGACTCACATATGTCTTGTTGTCATGCCATGTAGGCGAAATTAACGTTTCTTCAAAAAATTAAACGACAAAGACCAGTTTGACTTACATAATAGTTTTTAAGGGACTAAGATGTAGCATTTATTAGATAAGGGTCTAAAGTGAAAACTAAAATTAAGTTAAAGGATTGATCACTAATTAAGCCATATTGAAACATAAATAAGCCTTAATTTGGTCCCGTAATTTTAATCTACGATGGTTTTTTAATTTTTTAATTTTTTGGTTTTGGATATTAAAACATAAAAAAAAAACACAAAATTTGATCTTAATGACATTTGAAATTAGGAATTGTTCTTAGTTGGGCCATGTTCCAAAAGGGGATACACAGTGTTGTTGAGATGGAGTTTCGTGTTCTATGTTAATTTTATTTATCATTTATGAATGTTTAAATGATGTTTAATTTTATTGTAAATTTGTTTGAGACATTTTTGAATTAGTTGGACTGATGTTAACTACTTGAGTCACATTTTCGGCTCTTCTTGTTGTTGCATAGGTTTTCTTTTGGATGAATTTGTTTAGGTATGACTAGGTAAGAAAAGGAATAAGATACTAGTATTCAAGTTAATCTAGAATGTTAGTTAGAAATCAACTTAACTAAATAATTGACTTAAAAGGAAATTTATAATTATTAAGTATATGATTTATGTTGTGCCTTATTCATTGCCTGCCCTTTTCACAGCATATTAGAACTTCAGTGTTGACTAAATAACCTTTTTTAGCTTTCATAATCTATACACTATGCATAGAGGTTTGATAGTATCATAATTACGTTATTGTAAATGATGCAAAGTATAATTAGAAGATCAAGTTTTATTATGTTATTGTAAATGATACAGAGTTTGAATGTTGATAATGAGAATGATTTTAAGATCGAATACAAAGAGAAGGAAATTGACCAATTTTCAAATAAGGTTGCAAATGCAGATAATATGATTAAGAAATTAACACTCTGAATGCTTCCATCAGTAAGAAAGGCCTGTCACGAACCAGAAAAGCTAATTTAAGGTCATAAACATTTGAATAAACATTTATAATATGTTTTTATTACTAAATAGGTTCCAATGTTTACGAGATTGAGACTCGCTCAATCCGCGGGGCTGAGATGAATTTTCTAAGCACATTAATAAAATTTAGATTTATTATTTTTCAATATTAACAATTGATTTGATAAAATTGAGTTTCCCCGAAATTTTAATTATTTACAATTTAACAATATATTATCGAACATATATTTATCTAATAAACTATAACTATATCTGAATAATTACGGTTCAATTCTGTAATACATATATGCAATTATAATTTAAAATACTATATTGATAATAATTTGAATTATTTATTTATCTATTTGAAAGAATTGTTTGATAATTTTTTTGGCATTGTAATGAGATTTAATATTTGAAGTTAAATTTTGTAACATATAATCACATTTATAATTAAGAATTATATTTAAAAAAGAATTTTAAGTATTTGTTTTCCTATTTAAAAGTATGTTTGACCACTTTATTTTAAACATTGTAATGTCTGTTTTTCCGTTGTTATTATGGTTTTAAAACTGATACATGTTAATGGTTTTATTATGAAACTATTTTATGCACAATTTTTTATGGAGTAAAAAATTATATAATGTATTTTATTTATAGAAATATTGATCGAGATCAAAAAGATAGATATAAAAAAAATAAAATAATGATTACTAAAAGAAAAATAAAATTAATTTTATCTTTATAATTATTGTTACGAAATCGATTATTTATTTATTGTGAGTGATTTAAGTAGTGACAACGTTATCTTTTTTGTTAAGAGAAAAAAATTATTTTCATTTAATAGGAATTAGATTAGTTATCATAATTATTTATTTATTTTTTTTGAAAATGTATCAATTTGTTTCTTGCAAGAATTGAATTAACACTCATAGTTTTTTTATCAAATTATTTATTTCTTAATTTATTTAATAAAACATTATTGTGTGCTATAGAAAAAGAATAAACTTAATAGTTTTGATTTTGATGTGTGGTGGATATATGATTTGTACATGTATATAATTTATAATAGTATGTGTTTTGATGCATTGTGGTTGTACAATTTGTATAAGTATATAATATTATATATATAATGAAGAGGTAACTGTATTAAATCAATGAGTATACATGAGTTTTAGTTAGAGGAATAGAAGGGGATAAGCCAATAAATATATATGGAATGATCTTTAATTAGAGGAATAGAAAGGGATAAGTCATAAAATATATATTGAAAGAAACAACATAAATAAATCAATGAGTATAAATAATTTTAGTTAGAGGAATAGAATGAATAATTCATGGAATATGTATGGAATGTTTTTTAGTTAGAGGAATGGAATGGGATAAGAGATGAAATATATATGAAATGAATTTTAGTTAGAGGAATAGAAGGGGATAAATCATGTAATATATATGAAATAATTTTTAGTTAGAATAAGTCATGGGATATATATAGAATGAGTATACATGAATTTTAGTTAGAGGAATAGAAGAGGATAAGTCATGGAATATACATGGAATATTTAATAGTTAGACGAATAGAATGGGATATGTCCTGGAATATATATGTAATGAAGAAGCAACATAAATAAATTAATGAATATACTTGATTTTTAGTTAGAGAAATAGAAGGGAACGAGTCATGAAATGTTAAAATAGAAGTGATTTAATTAAAAGAGATTTATAAATGAAACAATACTTATATTAATTAAATAAATTATAGAAGTTTTGGAATGTTGTGTTTTGAAGAGTGACACATCGGGTTTTTAGTGATGTGGCAAGAGAATGAATTGTCAACAAAATTGTGTGAGCCTCAGTTTTAATATATTACTAGATAGAGATGTTATTGATTTTTATTGCAGATATCCTTACTTAAATGGTTTTGGAATTCTTAGTGTTTTAGGATGGTTTTATTTTATGTGTATATTTGATTATGCAGGAGAATTGATTATAAAGAGTTATATTTTTTTATCAATTTTTAATGATTTGCAGGGGTATTTAACCTCCGAAAACAAAATCTCCCACATTAAATAAATCACTAGTTTTTTAATACATATGTTGACTCACATATGTCTTGTTGTCATGCCATGTAGGCGAAATTAACGTTTTTTCAAAAAATTTAACGACAAAGACCAGTTTGACTTACATAATAGTTTTTAAGGGACTAAGATGTAGCGTTTATTAGATAAGGGTCTAAAGTGAAATCTAAAATTAAGTTAAAGGATTGATCACTAATTAAGCCATATTGAAACATAAATAAGCCATAATTTGGTCCCGTATTTTTAATCTACGATGGTTTTTTTATTTTTTATTTTTTTGGCTTTGGATATTAAAACATAAAAAAAAAACACAAAATTTGATCTTAATGACATTTGAAATTAGGAATTGTTCTTAGTTGGGCCATGTTCCAAAAGGGGATACACAGTGTTGTTGAGATGGAGTTTCGTGTTCTATGTTAATTTTATTTATCATTTATGAATGTTTAAATGATGTTTAATTTTATTGTAAATTTGTTTGAGACATTTTTGAATTAGTTGGACTGATGTTAACTACTTGAGTCACATTTTCGGCTCTTCTTGTTGTTGCATAGGTTTTCTTTTGGATGAATTTGTTTAGGTATGACTAGGTAAGAAAAGGAATAAGATACTAGTATTCAAGTTAATCTAGAATGTTAGTTAGAAATTGTTGTGAATTCAATGCCAATAACAAAGTATAGAATAAGGGAGGAATAAGGAACAAGGAAGAAGAAGAACACAAGAATTGGTTATAACTGCTATTCTTTACTTTCTCTTAGAAAACAAGATTACAAGTTTACAAGAATAACAAATAACCCTCTCACCCTTTATTAGGATTTGCTGTGATGCAATGATGAGAGACTAGTATGCTATTTATAATAAAACCTAACATACTAACTAATGGGCTTTTTCCACAAGGCCCATTATACAAGCTAACTTAATAAACAAGCTAACTTAACAAATTAGGGTTTAAACACTAAAACCTAATTTAATAAGCATCTTCGACAAATACATGCTAGACCCTTTCTTCGACTACAGCATGTACTTCGATCATACTAGAGTTCGATCCAATATCCCACAAATCTCCACCTTGGACCTAACTCTACAGCATCAAGAGACATTAACTAGCTTTCTTCATGCAGCTTTATCAACTGCATACAGTGGAAAAACTTGCAACTTGGCAATGTTTTGGTGATCATATCAGCGGCATTGTGTTCTGTCGAGACCTTCAGCACTTGGACTTCTCCACGCTCGATTACCCCTCTGACGAAATGCAGCCTCACATCTATGTGCTTGGTTCGCTCATGATAGGCTGAGTTCTTCGACAGGTGTATTGCACGTTGACTATCACATTTAACAGTGATACCTTGACCTTGAAGTTTCAGTTCCTTTGCAAAACCTTCAAGCCACAATGCTTCTTTCACAGCTTCAGTTAGGGCAATATATTCTGCTTCAGTAGTTGATAAGGCAACAACCTTTTGAAGAGTTGCTTTCCAACTAATTGCTTTACCAAACATGGTGAAAACATATCCAGAAATAGATTTTCTGGAATCCATACAACCTGCATAATCAGAGTCAACATAGCCTTCGACAGCTGCTTTACTATCTTCACCCAAGGCTCCACCATAAATTAAGACTCTGTTCAGAGACCCATTTATGTACCTTAGAATCCACTTTAACGCTTGCCAGTGAGCCTTTCCAGGATTCGCCATGTACCTGCTTACAAGACTTACTGCATATGCTATGTCGGGTCTAGTACAGACCATAGCATACATTAAAGAACCAACTATATTAGCATATGGGATGCTGTTCATATAGGTTCTTTCGACATCAGTACTGGGACATTGATCAATGCTCAGCTTGAATTGAGGGTTTGTTGGAGTCACAACAGGCTTTGAATTCGACATACCAAACTTGTCAAGAATCTTTCGTAGGTATGCCTCTTGAGATAAGCATAATTTCGACTGCTTTCTATCTCTTCGAATGTCAATTCCAAGAATCCTAGATGCAGCTCCCAGATCCTTCATGTCGAACTCCTTATTGAGTTCAGCCTTCACCCTCATTACATCTTCGACATTGTTGCTTGCTATCAGAATATCATCAACATAGAGCAACAAAATAACAAATGAATTTTCAGGTCGAAATCTGGAGTAAACACAATGGTCGAACTGACTTCTAATGAAACCTATGTGTTCCATGAACTTGTCGAATCTCTTATTCCACTGTCGAGGAGATTGTTTAAGTCCATATAAAGATTTCTTCAGTTTGCACACATAATCTTCTTTCCCCTTTTCGACATACCCTTCAGGTTGCCTCATCAGGATTGTTTCGTCTAAGTCACCATACAAGAACGCAGTCTTCACATCCATTTGTTCCAGTTCAAGGTCGAACTGAGCCACCATGGCAAGTAACATTCGAATGGATCTGTGCTTCACAACAGGGGAAAATACATCATTGAAGTCGACACCTTCTTTCTGAGTGAAACCCCTTGCGACTAATCTTGCCTTGTACCTCTTCGACATTACTCCTTCAATTCCTTCCTTAACTTTGAAAATCCACTTACAGCTGACTAACCTTGCCCCAACAGGTTTCTTGATCAGTTCCCAAGTGTGATTATCATGAAGAGATTTCATCTCATCATGCATGGCCTTTAGCCATTCAGTCTTCATTCGACTCCTTATAGCTTCCTTATAATCTCTAGGTTCTTCGTCTAGAACTTCACTTGCAGAGATTAAGGCATAAGCTACAAGATCTGCATATCCAAGTCTCTGAGGTGGTTTTATGACTCTTCTTTGCCTATCTCTCGACAATAGGTAGTCATCAACAGTTTCCTCAACATCATCAGAATCTTCTGTTTCTTCTTCGACTTCATCTGGGATACGCATTTCAGCATCAACATGCTCCACCTCAACAGGAATCTCTACCTGTTCCAGCTCTTCGTCAACATCATCAGTTTTCTTTAAAGCCATTTCAGTTTCATTGAAAACTACATCTCGACTGGTGATACACCTCTTGTATCCTGGCTCTAGGCACCATAGCCTATAGGCTTTCACTCCTTCAGGGTATCCCATAAACATGCATTTCAGAGCTCTAGGTTCGACCTTGTCTTGCCTAATGTGAGCATAGGCTACACAGCCAAATACTCTTAGTTTGTCGAGATCTGGTGGATGTCCCGACCAAACTTCTTCAGGTGTCTTCATATCTAACGCTGTCGAAGGACATCTGTTTATCAGATATGCTGCTGTCGAAACAGCCTCAGCCCAAAACACCTTCTTTAATCCCGCACTAGTCAACATGCATCTAACTCTCTCCAAAATAGTTCGATTAAACCTTTCAGCCAAACCATTTTGTTGTGGAGTACCTGCGGTAGTTCTGTGCCTTGCAATACCAGAGGCAACACAAAAACTGTCGAACGCCTCATTGCAAAACTCAAGGCCATTGTCGGTTCTCAACCTCTTTACCTTTCTGCCAGTTTGATTTTCGACAAGAGTCTTCCAACTTTTGAAATTCTCAAAAGTTTCATCCTTAGTCTTCTGGATGAATACCCATAACTTTCTGGAATAGTCATCTACTATGGATAGAAAATACTTTGCTCCTGAATGTGATGGACACCTTGCAGGCCCCCAAAGATCAGCATGGATGTAATCAAGGGATCCATGTGTTCTTTGTTTGCCTTTTTTGAACTTCATTCTACAGGACTTTCCAAGTACACAGGGTTCACAAAACTTCAGCTTTTCGACTTTATCTCCACCAAGCAGATTTTGTTTCCCTAATTCAACCAGACCCTTTTCACTGACATGGCCCAATCTCATGTGCCAAATTTCTGTCTTCGACAAAGGTTTCGTGGATGCAACATTTGTCGAACCACTTACAACTTCAGCCTCAAGGGTATACAAGCCTTGTTTCTTCACGCCTCTCAAGACTTCCTTCGACCCTTTCATGACTCTCAGGATACTTTTCTCTCCTTGAAACACATATCCTTTCTTGTCGAATTCACCAAGAGAAATCAAATTTCTCTTCAAATCAGGTACATACCTGACTTCAGTCAACAATCTTATTGACTCATCATGGAGCTTGAATCTCACAGATCCAACGCCTGCAATCTTGCAAGCTTTGTTGTTTCCCAGCAATACAGATCCACCATCTTGATCACATAATTCCTCGAACAAGTCTTTGTTTGGAGTCATGTGCCAAGTGCATCCAGAATCCATAATCCACTCCTTCGGCGAGTTGTTGCTTGAAACCACAAGAACATCAGATGATTCGAAATCATCTTGGACAATAGCTGCATTGCCATTATCCTTACCTCCATGATCTTTCAGGCGTTCAGGGCACACCTTTCTTGTGTGACCTACTTTCTTACAGTGATAGCATCTAATACCAGGTGCATCACCACTATAAGACTTCGACTGATTTTTCTTTTCTTTCCTCTTGTCGAATTTTCCTTTAACAGCCAAACCTTCACCAACCGTCGAAGGTTTATGCTCCTTACGTTCGTTCAAGTCCTTAGAGTACAAGGCTGATTGAACTTCTTCAAAGGTCAGGGACTCTCTTCCATACAAGAGGGTTTCTTTGAAGTGAGCATGTGATCTGGGCAAAGCGCACAATAATAACAACGCTTGATCTTCATCATCAATCTTTACATCAATATTTTCAAGATCAAGAATCAGCTTGTTGAACATATCCAACTGCTCAGCCAACACTTTGTCTTCAATCATCTTGAATGAGTACAAAGCTTGCTTCAGGTAGAGTCGATTTACCAGAGATTTGGTCATATACAAACTTTCAAGTTTCACCCATAACCCTGATGCCGTCGTCTCCTTTGATACCTGTCGAAGAACCTTGTCACCAAGGCTCAACAGAATTGCGCTGTGTGCTTTCTCGATCATGGCCGTCTTCTCTCTTTCTGTTAGCGCAGCGTCCATCGCCGTCGCTCCCTTCAACGCTTCCAAACAACCCTGCTGAACCAGTAGGGCTTTCATCTTTAAGCGCCATAGACCAAAATCATTCACTCCGGTGAACTTTTCAATCTCATACTTTGTTGAAGGCATCTTCTCCACGCTCACCGCACCAATTTGTTGTGAATTCAATGCCAATAACAAAGTATAGAATAAGGGAGGAATAAGGAACAAGGAAGAAGAAGAACACAAGAATTGGTTATAACTGCTATTCTTTACTTTCTCTTAGAAAACAAGATTACAAGTTTACAAGAATAACAAATAACCCTCTCACCCTTTATTAGGATTTGCTGTGATGCAATGATGAGAGACTAGTATGCTATTTATAATAAAACCTAACATACTAACTAATGGGCTTTTTCCACAAGGCCCATTATACAAGCTAACTTAATAAACAAGCTAACTTAACAAATTAGGGTTTAAACACTAAAACCTAATTTAATAAGCATCTTCGACAAATACATGCTAGACCCTTTCTTCGACTACAGCATGTACTTCGATCATACTAGAGTTCGATCCAATATCCCACAGAAATCAACTTAACTAAATAATTGACTTAAAAGGAAATTTATCATTATTAAGTATATGATTTATGTTGTGCCTTATTCATTGCCTGCCCTTTTCACAGCATATTAGAACTTCAGTGTTGACTAAATAACCTTTTTTAGCTTTCATAATCTATACACTATGCATAGAGGTTTGATAGTATCATAATTACGTTATTGTAAATGATGCAAAGTATAATTAGAAGATCAAGTTTTATTATGTTATTGTAAATGATACAGAGTTTGAATGTTGATAATGAGAACGATTTTAAGATCGAATACAAAAAGAAGGAAATTGACAAACTTTCGAATAAGGTTGCAAATGCAGATAATATGATTAAGAAATTAACACTCTGAATGCTTCCATCAGTAAGAAAGGCCTGTCACGAACCAGAAAAGCTAATTTAAGGTCATAAACATTTGAATAAACATTTATAATATGTTTTTATTACTAAATAGGTTCCAATGTTTACTAGATTGAGACTCGCTCAAGCCACGGGGCTGAGATGAATTTTCTAAGCACACTAATAAAATTTAGATTTATTATTTTTCAATATTAACAATTGATTTGATAAAATTGAGTTTCCCCGAAATTTTAATTATTTACAATTTAACAATATATTATCGAACATATATTTATCTAATAAACTATAACTATATCTGAATAATTATGGTTCAATTCTGTAATACATATATGCAATTATAATTTAAAATACTATATTGATAATAATTTGAATTATTTATTTATCTATTTGAAAGAATTGTTTGATAATTTTTTTGGCATTGTAATGAGATTTAATATTTGAAGTTAAATTTTGTAACATACAATCGCATTTATAATTAAAGAATTATATTTAAAAAAGAATTTTAAGTATTTGTTTTCCTATTTAAAAGTATGTTTGACCACTTTATTTTAAACATTGTAATGTCTGTTTTTCCGTTGTTATTATGGTTTTAAAACTGATACATGTTAATGGTTTTATTATGAAACTATTTTATGCACAATTTTTAATGGAGTAAAAAATTATATAATGTATTTTATTTATAGAAATATTGATCGAGATCAAAAAGATAGATATGAAAAAAATAAAATAATGATTACTAAAAGAAAATTAAAATTAATTTTATCTTTATAATTATTGTTACGAAATCGATTATTTATTTATTGTGAGTGATTTAAGTAGTGACAACGTTATCTTTTTTGTTAAGAGAAAAAATTATTTTCATTTAATAGGAATTAGATTAGTTATCATAATTATTTATTTATTTTTTTTGAAAATGTATCAATTTGTTTCTTGCAAGAATTGAATTAACACTCATAGTTTTTTTATCAAATTATTTATTTCTTAATTTATTTAATAAAAAATTATTGTGTGCTATAGAAAAAGAATAAACTTAATAGTTTTGATTTTGATGTGTGATGGATATATGATTTGTACATGTATATAATTTATAATAGTATGTGTTTTGATGCATTGTGGTTGTACAATTTGTATAAGTATATAATATTATATATATAATGAAGAGGTAACTGTATTAAATCAATGAGTATACATGAGTTTTAGTTAGAGGAATAGAAGGGGATAAGCCAATAAATATATATGGAATGATCTTTAATTAGAGGAATAGAAAGGGATAAGTCATAAAATATATATTGAAAGAAACAACATAAATAAATCAATGAGTATAAATAATTTTAGTTAGAGGAATAGAATGAATAATTCATGGAATATGTATGGAATGTTTTTTAGTTAGAGGAATGGAATGGGATAAGAGATGAAATATATATGAAATGAATTTTAGTTAGAGGAATAGAAGGGGATAAATCATGTAATATATATGAAATAATTTTTAGTTAGAATAAGTCATGGGATATATATAGAATGAGTATACATGAATTTTAGTTAGAGGAATAGAAGAGGATAAGTCATGGAATATACATGGAATATTTAATAGTTAGACGAATAGAATGGGATATGTCCTAGAATATATATGTAATGAAGAAGCAACATAAATAAATTAGTGAATATACTTGATTTTTAGTTAGAGAAATAGAAGGGAACGAGTCATGAAATGTTAAAATAGAAGTGATTTAATTAAAAGAGATTTATAAATGAAACAATACTTATATTAATTAAATAAATTATAGAAGTTTTGGAATGTTGTGTTTTGAAGAGTGACACATCGGGTTTTTAGTGATGTAGCAAGAGAATGAATTGTTAACAAAATTGTGTGAGCCTCAGTTTTAATATATTACTAGATAGAGATGTTATTGATTTTTCTTGCAGATATCCTTACTTAAATGGTTTTGAAATTCTTAGCGTTTTAGGATGGTTTTGTTTTATGTGTAAATTTGATTATGCAGGAGAATTGATTATAAAGAGTTATATTTTTTTTATCAATTTTTAATGATTTGCAGGGGTATTTAACCTCCGAAAACAAAATCTCCCACATTAAATAAATCACTAGTTTTTTAATACATATGTTGACTCACATATGTCTTGTTGTCATGCCATGTAGGCGAAATTAACGTTTTTTCAAAAAATTTAACGACAAAGACCAGTTTGACTTACATAATAGTTTTTAAGGGATTAAGATGTAGCGTTTATTAGATAAGGGTCTAAAGTGAAATCTAAAATTAAGTTAAAGGATTGATCACTAATTAAGCCATATTGAAACATAAATAAGCCATAATTTGGTCCCGTATTTTTAATCTACGATGGTTTTTTTATTTTTTATTTTTTTAGGCTTTGGATATTAAAACATAAAAAAAAACACAAAATTTGATCTTAATGACATTTGAAATTTGGAATTGTTCTTAGTTGGGCCATGATCCAAAAGGGGATACACAGTGTTGTTGAGATGGAGTTTCGTGTTCTATGTTAATTTTATTTATCATTTATGAATGTTTAAATAATGTTTAATTTTATTGTAAATTTGTTTGAGGCATTTTTGAATTAGTTGGACTGATGTTAACTACTTGAGTCACATTTTCGGCTCTTCTTGTTGTTGCATAGGTTTTCTTTTGGATGAATTTGTTTAGGTATGACTAGGTAAGAAAAGGAATAAGATACTAGTATTCAAGTTAATCTAGAATGTTATTTAGAAATCAACTTAACTAAATAATTGACTTAAAAGTAAATTTATCATTATTAAGTATATGATTTATGTTGTGCCTTATTCATTGCCTGCCCTTTTCACAGCATATTAGAACTTCAGTGTTAACTAAATAACCTTTTTTAGCTTTCATAATCTATACACTATGCATAGAGGTTTGATAGTATCATAATTATGTTATTGTAAATGATGCAAAGTATAATTAGAAGATCAAGTTTTATTATGTTATTGTAAATGATACAGAGTTTGAATGTTGATAATAAGAACGATTTTAAGATCGAATACAAAAAGAAGGAAATTGACCAATTTTCGAATAAGGTTGCAAATGCAGATAATATGATTAAGAAATTAACACTCTGAATGCTTCCATCAGTAAGAAAGGCCTGTCACGAACCAGAAAAGCTAATTTAAGGTCATAAACATTTGAATAAACATTTATAATATGTTTTTATTACTAAATAGGTTCCATTGTTTACTAGATTGAGACTCGCTCAATCCGCGGGGCTGAGATGAATTTTCTAAGTACATTAATAAAATTTAGATTTATTATTTTTCAATATTAACAATTGATTAGATAAAATTGAGTTTCCCCGAAATTTTAATTATTTACAATTTAACAATATATTATCGAACATATATTTATCTAATAAACTATAACTATATCTGAATAATTATGGTTCAATTTTGTAATACATATCTGCAATTATAATTTAAAATACTATATTGATAATAATTTGAATTATTTATTTATCTATTTGAAAGAATTGTTTGATAATTTTTTTGGCATTGTAATGAGATTTAATATTTGAAGTTAAATTTTGTAACATATAATCGCATTTATAATTAAGAATTATATTTAAAAAAGAATTTTAAGTATTTGTTTTCCTATTTAAAAGTATGTTTGACCACTTTATTTTAAACATTGTAATGTCTGTTTTTCCGTTGTTATTATGGTTTTAAAACTGATACATGTTAATGGTTTTATTATGAAACTATTTTATGCACAATTTTTTATGGAGTAAAAAATTATATAATGTATTTTATTTTTAGAAATATTGATCGAGATCAAAAAGATAGATATGAAAAAAATAAAATAATGATTACTAAAAGAAAAATAAAATTAATTTTATCTTTATAATTATTGTTACGAAATCGATTATTTTTTTATTGTGAGTGATTTAAGTAGTGACAACGTTATCTTTTTTGTTAAGAGAAAAAAATTATTTTCATTTAATAGGAATTAGATTAGTTATCATAATTATTTATTTATTTTTTTTTGAAAATGTATCAATTTGTTTCTTGCAAGAATTGAATTAACACTCATAGTTTTTTTTTATCAAATTATTTATTTCTTAATTTATTTAATAAAACATTATTGTGTGCTATAGAAAAAGAATAAACTTAATAGTTTTTATTTTGATGTATGGTGGATATATGATTTGTACTTGTATATAATTTATAATAGTATGTGTTTTGATGCATTGTGGTTGTACAATTTGTATAAGTATATAATATTATATATATAATGAAGAGGTAACTGTATATAATCAATGAGTATACATGAGTTTTAGTTAGAGGAATAGAAGGGGATAAGCCAATAAATATATATGGAATGATCTTTAATTAGAGGAATAGAAAGGGATAAGTCATAAAATATATATTGAAAGAAACAACATAAATAAATCAATGAGTATAAATAATTTTAGTTAGAGGAATAGAATGAATAATTCATGGAATATGTATGGAATGTTTTTTAGTTAGAGGAATGGAATGGGATAAGAGATGAAATATATATGAAATGAATTTTAGTTAGAGGAATAGAAGGGGATAAATCATGTAATATATATGAAATGATTTTTAGTTAGAATAAGTCATGGGATATATATAGAATGAGTATACATGAATTTTAGTTAGAGGAATAGAAGAGGATAAGTCATGGAATATACATGGAATATTTAATAGTTAGACGAATAGAATGGGATATGTCCTGGAATATATATGTAATGAAGAAGCAACATAAATAAATTAATGAATATACTTGATTTTTAGTTAGAGAAATAGAAGGGAACGAGTCATGAAATGTTAAAATAGAAGTGATTTAATTAAAAGAGATTTATAAATGAAACAATACTTATATTAATTAAATAAATTATAGAAGTTTTGGAATGTTGTATTTTGAAGAGTGACACATCGGGTTTTTAGTGATGTGGCAAGAGAATGAATTGTCAACAAAATTGTGTGAGCCTCAGTTTTAATATATTACTAGATAGAGATGTTATTGATTTTTATTGCAGATATCCTACTTAAATGGTTTTGGAATTCTTAGCGTTTTAGGATGGTTTTATTTTATGTGTATATTTGATTATGCAGGAGAATTGATTATAAAGAGTTATATTTTTTTTAAACAATTTTTAATGATTTGCAGGGGTATTTAACCTTCGAAAACAAAATCTACCACATTAAATAAATCACTAGTTTTTTAATACATATGTTGACTCACATATGTCTTGTTGTCATGCCATGTAGGCGAAATTAACGTTTCTTCAAAAAATTAAACGACAAAGACCAGTTTGACTTACATAATAGTTTTTAAGGGACTAAGATGTAGCATTTATTAGATAAGGGTCTAAAGTGAAAACTAAAATTAAGTTAAAGGATTGATCACTAATTAAGCCATATTGAAACATAAATAAGCCATAATTTGGTCCCGTATTTTTAATCTACGATGGTTTTTTAATTTTTTAATTTTTTGGTTTTGGATATTAAAACATAAAAAAAAAACACAAAATTTGATCTTAATGACATTTGAAATTAGGAATTGTTCTTAGTTGGGCCATGTTCCAAAAGGGGATACACAGTGTTGTTGAGATGGAGTTTCGTGTTCTATGTTAATTTTATTTATCATTTATGAATGTTTAAATGATGTTTAATTTTATTGTAAATTTGTTTGAGACATTTTTGAATTAGTTGGACTGATGTTAACTACTTGAGTCACATTTTCGGCTCTTCTTGTTGTTGCATAGGTTTTCTTTTGGATGAATTTGTTTAGGTATGACTAGGTAAGAAAAGGAATAAGATACTAGTATTCAAGTTAATCTAGAATGTTAGTTAGAAATCAACTTAACTAAATAATTGACTTAAAAGGAAATTTATAATTATTAAGTATATGATTTATGTTGTGCCTTATTCATTGCCTGCCCTTTTCACAGCATATTAGAACTTCAGTGTTGACTAAATAACCTTTTTTAGCTTTCATAATCTATACACTATGCATAGAGGTTTGATAGTATCATAATTACGTTATTGTAAATGATGCAAAGTATAATTAGAAGATCAAGTTTTATTATGTTATTGTAAATGATACAGAGTTTGAATGTTGATAATGAGAATGATTTTAAGATCGAATACAAAGAGAAGGAAATTGACCAATTTTCAAATAAGGTTGCAAATGCAGATAATATGATTAAGAAATTAACACTCTGAATGCTTCCATCAGTAAGAAAGGCCTGTCACGAACCAGAAAAGCTAATTTAAGGTCATAAACATTTGAATAAACATTTATAATATGTTTTTATTACTAAATAGGTTCCAATGTTTACGAGATTGAGACTCGCTCAATCCGCGGGGCTGAGATGAATTTTCTAAGCACATTAATAAAATTTAGATTTATTATTTTTCAATATTAACAATTGATTTGATAAAATTGAGTTTCCCCGAAATTTTAATTATTTACAATTTAACAATATATTATCGAACATATATTTATCTAATAAACTATAACTATATCTGAATAATTACGGTTCAATTCTGTAATACATATATGCAATTATAATTTAAAATACTATATTGATAATAATTTGAATTATTTATTTATCTATTTGAAAGAATTGTTTGATAATTTTTTTGGCATTGTAATGAGATTTAATATTTGAAGTTAAATTTTGTAACATATAATCACATTTATAATTAAGAATTATATTTAAAAAAGAATTTTAAGTATTTGTTTTCCTATTTAAAAGTATGTTTGACCACTTTATTTTAAACATTGTAATGTCTGTTTTTCCGTTGTTATTATGGTTTTAAAACTGATACATGTTAATGGTTTTATTATGAAACTATTTTATGCACAATTTTTTATGGAGTAAAAAATTATATAATGTATTTTATTTATAGAAATATTGATCGAGATCAAAAAGATAGATATAAAAAAAATAAAATAATGATTACTAAAAGAAAAATAAAATTAATTTTATCTTTATAATTATTGTTACGAAATCGATTATTTATTTATTGTGAGTGATTTAAGTAGTGACAACGTTATCTTTTTTGTTAAGAGAAAAAAATTATTTTCATTTAATAGGAATTAGATTAGTTATCATAATTATTTATTTATTTTTTTTGAAAATGTATCAATTTGTTTCTTGCAAGAATTGAATTAACACTCATAGTTTTTTTATCAAATTATTTATTTCTTAATTTATTTAATAAAACATTATTGTGTGCTATAGAAAAAGAATAAACTTAATAGTTTTGATTTTGATGTGTGGTGGATATATGATTTGTACATGTATATAATTTATAATAGTATGTGTTTTGATGCATTGTGGTTGTACAATTTGTATAAGTATATAATATTATATATATAATGAAGAGGTAACTGTATTAAATCAATGAGTATACATGAGTTTTAGTTAGAGGAATAGAAGGGGATAAGCCAATAAATATATATGGAATGATCTTTAATTAGAGGAATAGAAAGGGATAAGTCATAAAATATATATTGAAAGAAACAACATAAATAAATCAATGAGTATAAATAATTTTAGTTAGAGGAATAGAATGAATAATTCATGGAATATGTATGGAATGTTTTTTAGTTAGAGGAATGGAATGGGATAAGAGATGAAATATATATGAAATGAATTTTAGTTAGAGGAATAGAAGGGGATAAATCATGTAATATATATGAAATAATTTTTAGTTAGAATAAGTCATGGGATATATATAGAATGAGTATACATGAATTTTAGTTAGAGGAATAGAAGAGGATAAGTCATGGAATATACATGGAATATTTAATAGTTAGACGAATAGAATGGGATATATCCTGGAATATATATGTAATGAAGAAGCAACATAAATAAATTAATGAATATACTTGATTTTTAGTTAGAGAAATAGAAGGGAATGAGTCATGAAATGTTAAAATAGAAGTGATTTAATTAAAAGAGATTTATAAATGAAACAATACTTATATTAATTAAATAAATTATAGAAGTTTTGGAATGTTGTATTTTGAAGAGTGACACATCGGGTTTTTAGTGATGTGGCAAGAGAATGAATTGTCAACAAAATTGTGTGAGCCTCAGTTTTAATATATTACTAGATAGAGATGTTATTGATTTTTATTGCAGATATCCTACTTAAATGGTTTTGGAATTCTTAGCGTTTTAGGATGGTTTTATTTTATGTGTATATTTGATTATGCAGGAGAATTGATTATAAAGAGTTATATTTTTTTTAACAATTTTTAATGATTTGCAGGGGTATTTAACCTTCGAAAACAAAATCTACCACATTAAATAAATCACTAGTTTTTTAATACATATGTTGACTCACATATGTCTTTTGTCATGCCATGTAGGCGAAATTAACGTTTTTTCAAAAAATTAAACGACAAAGACCAGTTTGACTTACATAATAGTTTTTAAGGGACTAAGATGTAGCGTTTATTAGATAAGGGTCTAAAGTGAAAACTAAAATTAAGTTAAAGGATTGATCACTAATTAAGCCATATTGAAACATAAATAAGCCATAATTTGGTCCCGTATTTTTAATCTACGATGGTTTTTTAAATTTTTAATTTTTTGGCTTTGGATATTAAAACATAAAAAAAAACACAAAATTTGGTCTTAATGACATTTGAAATTAGGAATTGTTCTTAGTTGGGCCATGTTCCAAAAGGGGATACACAGTGATGTTGAGATGGAGTTTCGTGTTCTATGTTAATTTTATTTATCATTTATGAATGTTTAAATGATGTTTAATTTTATTGTAAATTTGTTTGAGACATTTTTGAATTAGTTGGACTGACGTTAACTACTTGAGTCACATTTTCGGCTCTTCTTGTTGTTGCATAGGTTTTCTTTTGGATGAATTTGTTTAGGTATGACTAGGTAAGAAAAGGAATAAGATACTAGTATTCAAGTTAATCTAGAATGTTAGTTAGAAATCAACTTAACTAAATAATTGACTTAAAAGGAAATTTATAATTATTAAGTATATGATTTATGTTGTGCCTTATTCATTGCCTTCCCTTTTCACAACGTATTAGAACTTCAGTGTTGACTAAATAACCTTTTTTAGCTTTCATAATCTATACACTATCCGTAGAGGTTTGATAGTATCATAATTACGTTATTGTAAATGATGCAAAGTATAATTAGAAGATCAAGTTTTATTATGTTATTGTAAATGATATAGAGTTTGAATGTTGATAATGAGAACGATTTTAAGATCGAATACAAAAAGAAGGAAATTGACCAATTTTCGAATAAGGTTGCAAATGCAGATAATATGATTAAGAAATTAACACTCTGAATGCTTCCATCAGTAAGAAAGGCCTGTCACGAACCAGAAAAGCTAATTTAAGGTCATAAACATTTGAATAAACATTTATAATATGTTTTTAATACTAAATAGGTTCCAATGTTTACTAGATTGAGACTCGCTCAATCCGCGGGGCTGAGATGAATTTTCTAAGCACATTAATAAAATTTAGATTTATTATTTTTCAATATTAACAATTGATTTGATAAAATTGAGTTTCCCCGAAATTTTAATTATTTACAATTTAACAATATATTATCGAACATATATTTATCTAATAAACTATAACTATATCTGAATAATTATGGTTCAATTCTGTAATACATATCTGCAATTATAATTTAAAATACTATATTGATAATAATTTGAATTATTTATTTATCTATTTGAAAGAATTGTTTGATAATTTTTTTGGCATTGTAATGAGATTTAATATTTGAAGTTAAATTTTGTAACATATAATCGCATTTATAATTAAGAATTATATTTAAAAAAGAATTTTAAGTATTTGTTTTCCTATTTAAAAGTATGTTTGACCACTTTATTTTAAACATTGTAATGTCTGTTTTTCCGTTGTTATTATGGTTTTAAAACTGATACATGTTAATGGTTTTATTATGAAACTATTTTATGCACAATTTTTTATGGAGTAAAAAATTATATAATGTATTTTATTTATAGAAATATTGATCGAGATCAAAAAGATAGATATGAAAAAAATAAAATAATGATTACTAAAAGAAAAATAAAATTAATTTTATCTTTATAATTATTGTTACGAAATCGATTATTTATTTATTGTGAGTGATTTAAGTAGTGACAACGTTATCTTTTTTGTTAAGAGAAAAAAATTATTTTCATTTAATAGGAATTAGATTAGTTATCATAATTATTTATTTATTTTTTTTTGAAAATGTATCAATTTGTTTCTTGCAAGAATTGAATTAACACTCATAGTTTTTTTTTATCAAATTATTTATTTCTTAATTTATTTAATAAAACATTATTGTGTGCTATAGAAAAAGAATAAACTTAATAGTTTTTATTTTGATGTATGGTGGATATATGATTTGTACTTGTATATAATTTATAATAGTATGTGTTTTGATGCATTGTGGTTGTACAATTTGTATAAGTATATAATATTATATATATAATGAAGAGGTAACTGTATATAATCAATGAGTATACATGAGTTTTAGTTAGAGGAATAGAAGGGGATAAGCCAATAAATATATATGGAATGATCTTTAATTAGAGGAATAGAAAGGGATAAGTCATAAAATATATATTGAAAGAAACAACATAAATAAATCAATGAGTATAAATAATTTTAGTTAGAGGAATAGAATGAATAATTCATGGAATATGTATGGAATGTTTTTTAGTTAGAGGAATGGAATGGGATAAGAGATGAAATATATATGAAATGAATTTTAGTTAGAGGAATAGAAGGGGATAAATCATGTAATATATATGAAATGATTTTTAGTTAGAATAAGTCATGGGATATATATAGAATGAGTATACATGAATTTTAGTTAGAGGAATAGAAGAGGATAAGTCATGGAATATACATGGAATATTTAATAGTTAGACGAATAGAATGGGATATGTCCTGGAATATATATGTAATGAAGAAGCAACATAAATAAATTAATGAATATACTTGATTTTTAGTTAGAGAAATAGAAGGGAACGAGTCATGAAATGTTAAAATAGAAGTGATTTAATTAAAAGAGATTTATAAATGAAACAATACTTATATTAATTAAATAAATTATAGAAGTTTTGGAATGTTGTGTTTTGAAGAGTGACACATCGGGTTTTTAGTGATGTAGCAAGAGAATGAATTGTTAACAAAATTGTGTGAGCCTCAGTTTTAATATATTACTAGATAGAGATGTTATTGATTTTTCTTGCAGATATCCTTACTTAAATGGTTTTGAAATTCTTAGCGTTTTAGGATGGTTTTGTTTTATGTGTAAATTTGATTATGCAGGAGAATTGATTATAAAGAGTTATATTTTTTTTATCAATTTTTAATGATTTGCAGGGGTATTTAACCTCCGAAAACAAAATCTCCCACATTAAATAAATCACTAGTTTTTTAATACATATGTTGACTCACATATGTCTTGTTGTCATGCCATGTAGGCGAAATTAACGTTTTTTCAAAAAATTTAACGACAAAGACCAGTTTGACTTACATAATAGTTTTTAAGGGATTAAGATGTAGCGTTTATTAGATAAGGGTCTAAAGTGAAATCTAAAATTAAGTTAAAGGATTGATCACTAATTAAGCCATATTGAAACATAAATAAGCCATAATTTGGTCCCGTATTTTTAATCTACGATGGTTTTTTTATTTTTTATTTTTTTAGGCTTTGGATATTAAAACATAAAAAAAAACACAAAATTTGATCTTAATGACATTTGAAATTTGGAATTGTTCTTAGTTGGGCCATGATCCAAAAGGGGATACACAGTGTTGTTGAGATGGAGTTTCGTGTTCTATGTTAATTTTATTTATCATTTATGAATGTTTAAATAATGTTTAATTTTATTGTAAATTTGTTTGAGGCATTTTTGAATTAGTTGGACTGATGTTAACTACTTGAGTCACATTTTCGGCTCTTCTTGTTGTTGCATAGGTTTTCTTTTGGATGAATTTGTTTAGGTATGACTAGGTAAGAAAAGGAATAAGATACTAGTATTCAAGTTAATCTAGAATGTTATTTAGAAATCAACTTAACTAAATAATTGACTTAAAAGTAAATTTATCATTATTAAGTATATGATTTATGTTGTGCCTTATTCATTGCCTGCCCTTTTCACAGCATATTAGAACTTCAGTGTTAACTAAATAACCTTTTTTAGCTTTCATAATCTATACACTATGCATAGAGGTTTGATAGTATCATAATTATGTTATTGTAAATGATGCAAAGTATAATTAGAAGATCAAGTTTTATTATGTTATTGTAAATGATACAGAGTTTGAATGTTGATAATAAGAACGATTTTAAGATCGAATACAAAAAGAAGGAAATTGACCAATTTTCGAATAAGGTTGCAAATGCAGATAATATGATTAAGAAATTAACACTCTGAATGCTTCCATCAGTAAGAAAGGCCTGTCACGAACCAGAAAAGCTAATTTAAGGTCATAAACATTTGAATAAACATTTATAATATGTTTTTATTACTAAATAGGTTCCATTGTTTACTAGATTGAGACTCGCTCAATCCGCGGGGCTGAGATGAATTTTCTAAGTACATTAATAAAATTTAGATTTATTATTTTTCAATATTAACAATTGATTAGATAAAATTGAGTTTCCCCGAAATTTTAATTATTTACAATTTAACAATATATTATCGAACATATATTTATCTAATAAACTATAACTATATCTGAATAATTATGGTTCAATTTTGTAATACATATCTGCAATTATAATTTAAAATACTATATTGATAATAATTTGAATTATTTATTTATCTATTTGAAAGAATTGTTTGATAATTTTTTTGGCATTGTAATGAGATTTAATATTTGAAGTTAAATTTTGTAACATATAATCGCATTTATAATTAAGAATTATATTTAAAAAAGAATTTTAAGTATTTGTTTTCCTATTTAAAAGTATGTTTGACCACTTTATTTTAAACATTGTAATGTCTGTTTTTCCGTTGTTATTATGGTTTTAAAACTGATACATGTTAATGGTTTTATTATGAAACTATTTTATGCACAATTTTTTATGGAGTAAAAAATTATATAATGTATTTTATTTTTAGAAATATTGATCGAGATCAAAAAGATAGATATGAAAAAAATAAAATAATGATTACTAAAAGAAAAATAAAATTAATTTTATCTTTATAATTATTGTTACGAAATCGATTATTTTTTTATTGTGAGTGATTTAAGTAGTGACAACGTTATCTTTTTTGTTAAGAGAAAAAAATTATTTTCATTTAATAGGAATTAGATTAGTTATCATAATTATTTATTTATTTTTTTTTGAAAATGTATCAATTTGTTTCTTGCAAGAATTGAATTAACACTCATAGTTTTTTTTTATCAAATTATTTATTTCTTAATTTATTTAATAAAACATTATTGTGTGCTATAGAAAAAGAATAAACTTAATAGTTTTTATTTTGATGTATGGTGGATATATGATTTGTACTTGTATATAATTTATAATAGTATGTGTTTTGATGCATTGTGGTTGTACAATTTGTATAAGTATATAATATTATATATATAATGAAGAGGTAACTGTATATAATCAATGAGTATACATGAGTTTTAGTTAGAGGAATAGAAGGGGATAAGCCAATAAATATATATGGAATGATCTTTAATTAGAGGAATAGAAAGGGATAAGTCATAAAATATATATTGAAAGAAACAACATAAATAAATCAATGAGTATAAATAATTTTAGTTAGAGGAATAGAATGAATAATTCATGGAATATGTATGGAATGTTTTTTAGTTAGAGGAATGGAATGGGATAAGAGATGAAATATATATGAAATGAATTTTAGTTAGAGGAATAGAAGGGGATAAATCATGTAATATATATGAAATGATTTTTAGTTAGAATAAGTCATGGGATATATATAGAATGAGTATACATGAATTTTAGTTAGAGGAATAGAAGAGGATAAGTCATGGAATATACATGGAATATTTAATAGTTAGACGAATAGAATGGGATATGTCCTGGAATATATATGTAATGAAGAAGCAACATAAATAAATTAATGAATATACTTGATTTTTAGTTAGAGAAATAGAAGGGAACGAGTCATGAAATGTTAAAATAGAAGTGATTTAATTAAAAGAGATTTATAAATGAAACAATACTTATATTAATTAAATAAATTATAGAAGTTTTGGAATGTTGTATTTTGAAGAGTGACACATCGGGTTTTTAGTGATGTGGCAAGAGAATGAATTGTCAACAAAATTGTGTGAGCCTCAGTTTTAATATATTACTAGATAGAGATGTTATTGATTTTTATTGCAGATATCCTACTTAAATGGTTTTGGAATTCTTAGCGTTTTAGGATGGTTTTATTTTATGTGTATATTTGATTATGCAGGAGAATTGATTATAAAGAGTTATATTTTTTTTAAACAATTTTTAATGATTTGCAGGGGTATTTAACCTTCGAAAACAAAATCTACCACATTAAATAAATCACTAGTTTTTTAATACATATGTTGACTCACATATGTCTTGTTGTCATGCCATGTAGGCGAAATTAACGTTTCTTCAAAAAATTAAACGACAAAGACCAGTTTGACTTACATAATAGTTTTTAAGGGACTAAGATGTAGCATTTATTAGATAAGGGTCTAAAGTGAAAACTAAAATTAAGTTAAAGGATTGATCACTAATTAAGCCATATTGAAACATAAATAAGCCATAATTTGGTCCCGTATTTTTAATCTACGATGGTTTTTTAATTTTTTAATTTTTTGGTTTTGGATATTAAAACATAAAAAAAAAACACAAAATTTGATCTTAATGACATTTGAAATTAGGAATTGTTCTTAGTTGGGCCATGTTCCAAAAGGGGATACACAGTGTTGTTGAGATGGAGTTTCGTGTTCTATGTTAATTTTATTTATCATTTATGAATGTTTAAATGATGTTTAATTTTATTGTAAATTTGTTTGAGACATTTTTGAATTAGTTGGACTGATGTTAACTACTTGAGTCACATTTTCGGCTCTTCTTGTTGTTGCATAGGTTTTCTTTTGGATGAATTTGTTTAGGTATGACTAGGTAAGAAAAGGAATAAGATACTAGTATTCAAGTTAATCTAGAATGTTAGTTAGAAATCAACTTAACTAAATAATTGACTTAAAAGGAAATTTATAATTATTAAGTATATGATTTATGTTGTGCCTTATTCATTGCCTGCCCTTTTCACAGCATATTAGAACTTCAGTGTTGACTAAATAACCTTTTTTAGCTTTCATAATCTATACACTATGCATAGAGGTTTGATAGTATCATAATTACGTTATTGTAAATGATGCAAAGTATAATTAGAAGATCAAGTTTTATTATGTTATTGTAAATGATACAGAGTTTGAATGTTGATAATGAGAATGATTTTAAGATCGAATACAAAGAGAAGGAAATTGACCAATTTTCAAATAAGGTTGCAAATGCAGATAATATGATTAAGAAATTAACACTCTGAATGCTTCCATCAGTAAGAAAGGCCTGTCACGAACCAGAAAAGCTAATTTAAGGTCATAAACATTTGAATAAACATTTATAATATGTTTTTATTACTAAATAGGTTCCAATGTTTACGAGATTGAGACTCGCTCAATCCGCGGGGCTGAGATGAATTTTCTAAGCACATTAATAAAATTTAGATTTATTATTTTTCAATATTAACAATTGATTTGATAAAATTGAGTTTCCCCGAAATTTTAATTATTTACAATTTAACAATATATTATCGAACATATATTTATCTAATAAACTATAACTATATCTGAATAATTACGGTTCAATTCTGTAATACATATATGCAATTATAATTTAAAATACTATATTGATAATAATTTGAATTATTTATTTATCTATTTGAAAGAATTGTTTGATAATTTTTTTGGCATTGTAATGAGATTTAATATTTGAAGTTAAATTTTGTAACATATAATCACATTTATAATTAAGAATTATATTTAAAAAAGAATTTTAAGTATTTGTTTTCCTATTTAAAAGTATGTTTGACCACTTTATTTTAAACATTGTAATGTCTGTTTTTCCGTTGTTATTATGGTTTTAAAACTGATACATGTTAATGGTTTTATTATGAAACTATTTTATGCACAATTTTTTATGGAGTAAAAAATTATATAATGTATTTTATTTATAGAAATATTGATCGAGATCAAAAAGATAGATATAAAAAAAATAAAATAATGATTACTAAAAGAAAAATAAAATTAATTTTATCTTTATAATTATTGTTACGAAATCGATTATTTATTTATTGTGAGTGATTTAAGTAGTGACAACGTTATCTTTTTTGTTAAGAGAAAAAAATTATTTTCATTTAATAGGAATTAGATTAGTTATCATAATTATTTATTTATTTTTTTTGAAAATGTATCAATTTGTTTCTTGCAAGAATTGAATTAACACTCATAGTTTTTTTATCAAATTATTTATTTCTTAATTTATTTAATAAAACATTATTGTGTGCTATAGAAAAAGAATAAACTTAATAGTTTTGATTTTGATGTGTGGTGGATATATGATTTGTACATGTATATAATTTATAATAGTATGTGTTTTGATGCATTGTGGTTGTACAATTTGTATAAGTATATAATATTATATATATAATGAAGAGGTAACTGTATTAAATCAATGAGTATACATGAGTTTTAGTTAGAGGAATAGAAGGGGATAAGCCAATAAATATATATGGAATGATCTTTAATTAGAGGAATAGAAAGGGATAAGTCATAAAATATATATTGAAAGAAACAACATAAATAAATCAATGAGTATAAATAATTTTAGTTAGAGGAATAGAATGAATAATTCATGGAATATGTATGGAATGTTTTTTAGTTAGAGGAATGGAATGGGATAAGAGATGAAATATATATGAAATGAATTTTAGTTAGAGGAATAGAAGGGGATAAATCATGTAATATATATGAAATAATTTTTAGTTAGAATAAGTCATGGGATATATATAGAATGAGTATACATGAATTTTAGTTAGAGGAATAGAAGAGGATAAGTCATGGAATATACATGGAATATTTAATAGTTAGACGAATAGAATGGGATATATCCTGGAATATATATGTAATGAAGAAGCAACATAAATAAATTAATGAATATACTTGATTTTTAGTTAGAGAAATAGAAGGGAATGAGTCATGAAATGTTAAAATAGAAGTGATTTAATTAAAAGAGATTTATAAATGAAACAATACTTATATTAATTAAATAAATTATAGAAGTTTTGGAATGTTGTATTTTGAAGAGTGACACATCGGGTTTTTAGTGATGTGGCAAGAGAATGAATTGTCAACAAAATTGTGTGAGCCTCAGTTTTAATATATTACTAGATAGAGATGTTATTGATTTTTATTGCAGATATCCTACTTAAATGGTTTTGGAATTCTTAGCGTTTTAGGATGGTTTTATTTTATGTGTATATTTGATTATGCAGGAGAATTGATTATAAAGAGTTATATTTTTTTTAACAATTTTTAATGATTTGCAGGGGTATTTAACCTTCGAAAACAAAATCTACCACATTAAATAAATCACTAGTTTTTTAATACATATGTTGACTCACATATGTCTTTTGTCATGCCATGTAGGCGAAATTAACGTTTTTTCAAAAAATTAAACGACAAAGACCAGTTTGACTTACATAATAGTTTTTAAGGGACTAAGATGTAGCGTTTATTAGATAAGGGTCTAAAGTGAAAACTAAAATTAAGTTAAAGGATTGATCACTAATTAAGCCATATTGAAACATAAATAAGCCATAATTTGGTCCCGTATTTTTAATCTACGATGGTTTTTTAAATTTTTAATTTTTTGGCTTTGGATATTAAAACATAAAAAAAAACACAAAATTTGGTCTTAATGACATTTGAAATTAGGAATTGTTCTTAGTTGGGCCATGTTCCAAAAGGGGATACACAGTGATGTTGAGATGGAGTTTCGTGTTCTATGTTAATTTTATTTATCATTTATGAATGTTTAAATGATGTTTAATTTTATTGTAAATTTGTTTGAGACATTTTTGAATTAGTTGGACTGACGTTAACTACTTGAGTCACATTTTCGGCTCTTCTTGTTGTTGCATAGGTTTTCTTTTGGATGAATTTGTTTAGGTATGACTAGGTAAGAAAAGGAATAAGATACTAGTATTCAAGTTAATCTAGAATGTTAGTTAGAAATCAACTTAACTAAATAATTGACTTAAAAGGAAATTTATAATTATTAAGTATATGATTTATGTTGTGCCTTATTCATTGCCTTCCCTTTTCACAACGTATTAGAACTTCAGTGTTGACTAAATAACCTTTTTTAGCTTTCATAATCTATACACTATCCGTAGAGGTTTGATAGTATCATAATTACGTTATTGTAAATGATGCAAAGTATAATTAGAAGATCAAGTTTTATTATGTTATTGTAAATGATATAGAGTTTGAATGTTGATAATGAGAACGATTTTAAGATCGAATACAAAAAGAAGGAAATTGACCAATTTTCGAATAAGGTTGCAAATGCAGATAATATGATTAAGAAATTAACACTCTGAATGCTTCCATCAGTAAGAAAGGCCTGTCACGAACCAGAAAAGCTAATTTAAGGTCATAAACATTTGAATAAACATTTATAATATGTTTTTAATACTAAATAGGTTCCAATGTTTACTAGATTGAGACTCGCTCAATCCGCGGGGCTGAGATGAATTTTCTAAGCACATTAATAAAATTTAGATTTATTATTTTTCAATATTAACAATTGATTTGATAAAATTGAGTTTCCCCGAAATTTTAATTATTTACAATTTAACAATATATTATCGAACATATATTTATCTAATAAACTATAACTATATCTGAATAATTATGGTTCAATTCTGTAATACATATCTGCAATTATAATTTAAAATACTATATTGATAATAATTTGAATTATTTATTTATCTATTTGAAAGAATTGTTTGATAATTTTTTTGGCATTGTAATGAGATTTAATATTTGAAGTTAAATTTTGTAACATATAATCGCATTTATAATTAAGAATTATATTTAAAAAAGAATTTTAAGTATTTGTTTTCCTATTTAAAAGTATGTTTGACCACTTTATTTTAAACATTGTAATGTCTGTTTTTCCGTTGTTATTATGGTTTTAAAACTGATACATGTTAATGGTTTTATTATGAAACTATTTTATGCACAATTTTTTATGGAGTAAAAAATTATATAATGTATTTTATTTATAGAAATATTGATCGAGATCAAAAAGATAGATATGAAAAAAATAAAATAATGATTACTAAAAGAAAAATAAAATTAATTTTATCTTTATAATTATTGTTACGAAATCGATTATTTATTTATTGTGAGTGATTTAAGTAGTGACAACGTTATCTTTTTTGTTAAGAGAAAAAAATTATTTTCATTTAATAGGAATTAGATTAGTTATCATAATTATTTATTTATTTTTTTTTGAAAATGTATCAATTTGTTTCTTGCAAGAATTGAATTAACACTCATAGTTTTTTTTTATCAAATTATTTATTTCTTAATTTATTTAATAAAACATTATTGTGTGCTATAGAAAAAGAATAAACTTAATAGTTTTTATTTTGATGTATGGTGGATATATGATTTGTACTTGTATATAATTTATAATAGTATGTGTTTTGATGCATTGTGGTTGTACAATTTGTATAAGTATATAATATTATATATATAATGAAGAGGTAACTGTATATAATCAATGAGTATACATGAGTTTTAGTTAGAGGAATAGAAGGGGATAAGCCAATAAATATATATGGAATGATCTTTAATTAGAGGAATAGAAAGGGATAAGTCATAAAATATATATTGAAAGAAACAACATAAATAAATCAATGAGTATAAATAATTTTAGTTAGAGGAATAGAATGAATAATTCATGGAATATGTATGGAATGTTTTTTAGTTAGAGGAATGGAATGGGATAAGAGATGAAATATATATGAAATGAATTTTAGTTAGAGGAATAGAAGGGGATAAATCATGTAATATATATGAAATGATTTTTAGTTAGAATAAGTCATGGGATATATATAGAATGAGTATACATGAATTTTAGTTAGAGGAATAGAAGAGGATAAGTCATGGAATATACATGGAATATTTAATAGTTAGACGAATAGAATGGGATATGTCCTGGAATATATATGTAATGAAGAAGCAACATAAATAAATTAATGAATATACTTGATTTTTAGTTAGAGAAATAGAAGGGAACGAGTCATGAAATGTTAAAATAGAAGTGATTTAATTAAAAGAGATTTATAAATGAAACAATACTTATATTAATTAAATAAATTATAGAAGTTTTGGAATGTTGTGTTTTGAAGAGTGACACATCGGGTTTTTAGTGATGTAGCAAGAGAATGAATTGTTAACAAAATTGTGTGAGCCTCAGTTTTAATATATTACTAGATAGAGATGTTATTGATTTTTCTTGCAGATATCCTTACTTAAATGGTTTTGAAATTCTTAGCGTTTTAGGATGGTTTTGTTTTATGTGTAAATTTGATTATGCAGGAGAATTGATTATAAAGAGTTATATTTTTTTTATCAATTTTTAATGATTTGCAGGGGTATTTAACCTCCGAAAACAAAATCTCCCACATTAAATAAATCACTAGTTTTTTAATACATATGTTGACTCACATATGTCTTGTTGTCATGCCATGTAGGCGAAATTAACGTTTTTTCAAAAAATTTAACGACAAAGACCAGTTTGACTTACATAATAGTTTTTAAGGGATTAAGATGTAGCGTTTATTAGATAAGGGTCTAAAGTGAAATCTAAAATTAAGTTAAAGGATTGATCACTAATTAAGCCATATTGAAACATAAATAAGCCATAATTTGGTCCCGTATTTTTAATCTACGATGGTTTTTTTATTTTTTATTTTTTTAGGCTTTGGATATTAAAACATAAAAAAAAACACAAAATTTGATCTTAATGACATTTGAAATTTGGAATTGTTCTTAGTTGGGCCATGATCCAAAAGGGGATACACAGTGTTGTTGAGATGGAGTTTCGTGTTCTATGTTAATTTTATTTATCATTTATGAATGTTTAAATAATGTTTAATTTTATTGTAAATTTGTTTGAGGCATTTTTGAATTAGTTGGACTGATGTTAACTACTTGAGTCACATTTTCGGCTCTTCTTGTTGTTGCATAGGTTTTCTTTTGGATGAATTTGTTTAGGTATGACTAGGTAAGAAAAGGAATAAGATACTAGTATTCAAGTTAATCTAGAATGTTATTTAGAAATCAACTTAACTAAATAATTGACTTAAAAGTAAATTTATCATTATTAAGTATATGATTTATGTTGTGCCTTATTCATTGCCTGCCCTTTTCACAGCATATTAGAACTTCAGTGTTAACTAAATAACCTTTTTTAGCTTTCATAATCTATACACTATGCATAGAGGTTTGATAGTATCATAATTATGTTATTGTAAATGATGCAAAGTATAATTAGAAGATCAAGTTTTATTATGTTATTGTAAATGATACAGAGTTTGAATGTTGATAATAAGAACGATTTTAAGATCGAATACAAAAAGAAGGAAATTGACCAATTTTCGAATAAGGTTGCAAATGCAGATAATATGATTAAGAAATTAACACTCTGAATGCTTCCATCAGTAAGAAAGGCCTGTCACGAACCAGAAAAGCTAATTTAAGGTCATAAACATTTGAATAAACATTTATAATATGTTTTTATTACTAAATAGGTTCCATTGTTTACTAGATTGAGACTCGCTCAATCCGCGGGGCTGAGATGAATTTTCTAAGTACATTAATAAAATTTAGATTTATTATTTTTCAATATTAACAATTGATTAGATAAAATTGAGTTTCCCCGAAATTTTAATTATTTACAATTTAACAATATATTATCGAACATATATTTATCTAATAAACTATAACTATATCTGAATAATTATGGTTCAATTTTGTAATACATATCTGCAATTATAATTTAAAATACTATATTGATAATAATTTGAATTATTTATTTATCTATTTGAAAGAATTGTTTGATAATTTTTTTGGCATTGTAATGAGATTTAATATTTGAAGTTAAATTTTGTAACATATAATCGCATTTATAATTAAGAATTATATTTAAAAAAGAATTTTAAGTATTTGTTTTCCTATTTAAAAGTATGTTTGACCACTTTATTTTAAACATTGTAATGTCTGTTTTTCCGTTGTTATTATGGTTTTAAAACTGATACATGTTAATGGTTTTATTATGAAACTATTTTATGCACAATTTTTTATGGAGTAAAAAATTATATAATGTATTTTATTTTTAGAAATATTGATCGAGATCAAAAAGATAGATATGAAAAAAATAAAATAATGATTACTA
This sequence comes from Vicia faba, assembly GCA_948472305.1. Classification (NCBI taxonomy): domain Eukaryota; kingdom Viridiplantae; phylum Streptophyta; class Magnoliopsida; order Fabales; family Fabaceae; genus Vicia; species Vicia faba. The sequence goes on from CATIWC010001017.1 coordinate 366,259, forward strand.
AAAGAAAAATAAAATTAATTTTATCTTTATAATTATTGTTACGAAATCGATTATTTTTTTATTGTGAGTGATTTAAGTAGTGACAACGTTATCTTTTTTGTTAAGAGAAAAAAATTATTTTCATTTAATAGGAATTAGATTAGTTATCATAATTATTTATTTATTTTTTTTTGAAAATGTATCAATTTGTTTCTTGCAAGAATTGAATTAACACTCATAGTTTTTTTTTATCAAATTATTTATTTCTTAATTTATTTAATAAAACATTATTGTGTGCTATAGAAAAAGAATAAACTTAATAGTTTTTATTTTGATGTATGGTGGATATATGATTTGTACTTGTATATAATTTATAATAGTATGTGTTTTGATGCATTGTGGTTGTACAATTTGTATAAGTATATAATATTATATATATAATGAAGAGGTAACTGTATATAATCAATGAGTATACATGAGTTTTAGTTAGAGGAATAGAAGGGGATAAGCCAATAAATATATATGGAATGATCTTTAATTAGAGGAATAGAAAGGGATAAGTCATAAAATATATATTGAAAGAAACAACATAAATAAATCAATGAGTATAAATAATTTTAGTTAGAGGAATAGAATGAATAATTCATGGAATATGTATGGAATGTTTTTTAGTTAGAGGAATGGAATGGGATAAGAGATGAAATATATATGAAATGAATTTTAGTTAGAGGAATAGAAGGGGATAAATCATGTAATATATATGAAATGATTTTTAGTTAGAATAAGTCATGGGATATATATAGAATGAGTATACATGAATTTTAGTTAGAGGAATAGAAGAGGATAAGTCATGGAATATACATGGAATATTTAATAGTTAGACGAATAGAATGGGATATGTCCTGGAATATATATGTAATGAAGAAGCAACATAAATAAATTAATGAATATACTTGATTTTTAGTTAGAGAAATAGAAGGGAACGAGTCATGAAATGTTAAAATAGAAGTGATTTAATTAAAAGAGATTTATAAATGAAACAATACTTATATTAATTAAATAAATTATAGAAGTTTTGGAATGTTGTATTTTGAAGAGTGACACATCGGGTTTTTAGTGATGTGGCAAGAGAATGAATTGTCAACAAAATTGTGTGAGCCTCAGTTTTAATATATTACTAGATAGAGATGTTATTGATTTTTATTGCAGATATCCTACTTAAATGGTTTTGGAATTCTTAGCGTTTTAGGATGGTTTTATTTTATGTGTATATTTGATTATGCAGGAGAATTGATTATAAAGAGTTATATTTTTTTTAAACAATTTTTAATGATTTGCAGGGGTATTTAACCTTCGAAAACAAAATCTACCACATTAAATAAATCACTAGTTTTTTAATACATATGTTGACTCACATATGTCTTGTTGTCATGCCATGTAGGCGAAATTAACGTTTCTTCAAAAAATTAAACGACAAAGACCAGTTTGACTTACATAATAGTTTTTAAGGGACTAAGATGTAGCATTTATTAGATAAGGGTCTAAAGTGAAAACTAAAATTAAGTTAAAGGATTGATCACTAATTAAGCCATATTGAAACATAAATAAGCCATAATTTGGTCCCGTATTTTTAATCTACGATGGTTTTTTAATTTTTTAATTTTTTGGTTTTGGATATTAAAACATAAAAAAAAAACACAAAATTTGATCTTAATGACATTTGAAATTAGGAATTGTTCTTAGTTGGGCCATGTTCCAAAAGGGGATACACAGTGTTGTTGAGATGGAGTTTCGTGTTCTATGTTAATTTTATTTATCATTTATGAATGTTTAAATGATGTTTAATTTTATTGTAAATTTGTTTGAGACATTTTTGAATTAGTTGGACTGATGTTAACTACTTGAGTCACATTTTCGGCTCTTCTTGTTGTTGCATAGGTTTTCTTTTGGATGAATTTGTTTAGGTATGACTAGGTAAGAAAAGGAATAAGATACTAGTATTCAAGTTAATCTAGAATGTTAGTTAGAAATCAACTTAACTAAATAATTGACTTAAAAGGAAATTTATAATTATTAAGTATATGATTTATGTTGTGCCTTATTCATTGCCTGCCCTTTTCACAGCATATTAGAACTTCAGTGTTGACTAAATAACCTTTTTTAGCTTTCATAATCTATACACTATGCATAGAGGTTTGATAGTATCATAATTACGTTATTGTAAATGATGCAAAGTATAATTAGAAGATCAAGTTTTATTATGTTATTGTAAATGATACAGAGTTTGAATGTTGATAATGAGAATGATTTTAAGATCGAATACAAAGAGAAGGAAATTGACCAATTTTCAAATAAGGTTGCAAATGCAGATAATATGATTAAGAAATTAACACTCTGAATGCTTCCATCAGTAAGAAAGGCCTGTCACGAACCAGAAAAGCTAATTTAAGGTCATAAACATTTGAATAAACATTTATAATATGTTTTTATTACTAAATAGGTTCCAATGTTTACGAGATTGAGACTCGCTCAATCCGCGGGGCTGAGATGAATTTTCTAAGCACATTAATAAAATTTAGATTTATTATTTTTCAATATTAACAATTGATTTGATAAAATTGAGTTTCCCCGAAATTTTAATTATTTACAATTTAACAATATATTATCGAACATATATTTATCTAATAAACTATAACTATATCTGAATAATTACGGTTCAATTCTGTAATACATATATGCAATTATAATTTAAAATACTATATTGATAATAATTTGAATTATTTATTTATCTATTTGAAAGAATTGTTTGATAATTTTTTTGGCATTGTAATGAGATTTAATATTTGAAGTTAAATTTTGTAACATATAATCACATTTATAATTAAGAATTATATTTAAAAAAGAATTTTAAGTATTTGTTTTCCTATTTAAAAGTATGTTTGACCACTTTATTTTAAACATTGTAATGTCTGTTTTTCCGTTGTTATTATGGTTTTAAAACTGATACATGTTAATGGTTTTATTATGAAACTATTTTATGCACAATTTTTTATGGAGTAAAAAATTATATAATGTATTTTATTTATAGAAATATTGATCGAGATCAAAAAGATAGATATAAAAAAAATAAAATAATGATTACTAAAAGAAAAATAAAATTAATTTTATCTTTATAATTATTGTTACGAAATCGATTATTTATTTATTGTGAGTGATTTAAGTAGTGACAACGTTATCTTTTTTGTTAAGAGAAAAAAATTATTTTCATTTAATAGGAATTAGATTAGTTATCATAATTATTTATTTATTTTTTTTGAAAATGTATCAATTTGTTTCTTGCAAGAATTGAATTAACACTCATAGTTTTTTTATCAAATTATTTATTTCTTAATTTATTTAATAAAACATTATTGTGTGCTATAGAAAAAGAATAAACTTAATAGTTTTGATTTTGATGTGTGGTGGATATATGATTTGTACATGTATATAATTTATAATAGTATGTGTTTTGATGCATTGTGGTTGTACAATTTGTATAAGTATATAATATTATATATATATAATGAAGAGGTAACTGTATTAAATCAATGAGTATACATGAGTTTTAGTTAGAGGAATAGAAGGGGATAAGCCAATAAATATATATGGAATGATCTTTAATTAGAGGAATAGAAAGGGATAAGTCATAAAATATATATTGAAAGAAACAACATAAATAAATCAATGAGTATAAATAATTTTAGTTAGAGGAATAGAATGAATAATTCATGGAATATGTATGGAATGTTTTTTAGTTAGAGGAATGGAATGGGATAAGAGATGAAATATATATGAAATGAATTTTAGTTAGAGGAATAGAAGGGGATAAATCATGTAATATATATGAAATGATTTTTAGTTAGAATAAGTCATGGGATATATATAGAATGAGTATACATGAATTTTAGTTAGAGGAATAAAAGAGGATAAGTCATGGAATATACATGGAATATTTAATAGTTAGACGAATAGAATGGGATATGTCCTGGAATATATATGTAATGAAGAAGCAACATAAATAAATTAATGAATATACTTGATTTTTAGTTAGAGAAATAGAAGGGAACGAGTCATGAAATGTTAAAATAGAAGTGATTTAATTAAAAGAGATTTATAAATGAAACAATACTTATATTAATTAAATAAATTATAGAAGTTTTGGAATGTTGTGTTTTGAAGAGTGACACATTGGGTTTTTAGTGATGTAGCAAGAGAATAAATTGTCAACAAAATTGTGTGAACCTCAGTTTTAATATATTACTAGATAGAGATGTTATTGATTTTTATTGCAGATATCCTTACTTAAATGGTTTTGGAATTCTTAGCGTTTTAGGATGGTTTTGTTTTATGTGTATATTTGATTATGCAGGAGAATTGATTATAAAGAGTTATATTTTTTTTAATCAATTTTTAATGATTTGCAGGGGTATTTAACCTTCGAAAACAAAATCTACCACATTAAATAAATCACTAGTTTTTTAATACATATGTTGACTCACATATGTCTTGTTGTCATGCCATGTAGGCAAAATTAACGTTTTTTCAAAAAATTAAACGACAAAGACCAGTTTGACTTACATAATAGTTTTTAAGGGACTAAGATGTAGCGTTTATTAGATAAGGGTCTAAAGTGAAAACTAAAATTAAGTTAAAGGATTGATCACTAATTAAGCCATATTGAAACATAAATAAGCCATAATTTGGTCACGTATTTTTAATCTACGATGGTTTTTTAATTTTTTAATTTTTTGGCTTTGGATATTAAAACATAAAAAAAAAACACAAAATTTGATCTTAATGACATTTGAAATTAGGAATTGTTCTTAGTTGGGCCATGTTCCAAAAGGGGATACACAGTGTTGTTGAGATGGAGTTTCGTGTTCTATGTTAATTTTATTTATCATTTATGAATGTTTAAATGATGTTTAATTTTATTGTAAATTTGTTTGAGACATTTTTGAATTAGTTGGACTGATGTTAACTACTTGAGTCACATTTTCGGCTCTTCTTGTTGTTGCATAGGTTTTCTTTTGGATGAATTTGTTTAGGTATGACTAGGTAAGAAAAGGAATAAGATACTAGTATTCAAGTTAATCTAGAATGTTAGTTAGAAATCAACTTAACTAAATAATTGACTTAAAAGGAAATTTATCATTATTAAGTATATGATTTATGTTGTGCCTTATTCATTGCCTGCCCTTTTCACAGCATATTAGAACTTCAGTGTTGACTAAATAACCTTTTTTAGCTTTCATAATCTATACACTATGCGTAGAGGTTTGATAGTATCATAATTACGTTATTGTAAATGATGGAAAGTATAATTAGAAGATCAAGTTTTATTATGTTATTGTAAATGATACAGAGTTTGAATGTTGATAATGAGAACGATTTTGAGATCGAATACAAAAAGAAGGAAATTGACCAATTTTCAAATAAGGTTGCAAATGAAGATAATATGATTAAGAAATTAACACTCTGAATGCTTCCATCAGTAAGAAAGGCCTGTCACGAACCAGAAAAGCTAATTTAAGGTCATAAACATTTGAATAAACATTTATAATATGTTTTTATTACTAAATAGGTTCCATTGTTTACTAGATTGAGACTCGCTCAATCCGCGGGGCTGAGATGAATTTTCTAAGTACATTAATAAAATTTAGATTTATTATTTCTCAATATTAACAATTGATTTGATAAAATTGAGTTTCCCCGAAATTTTAGTTATTTACAATTTAACAATATATTATCGAACGTATATTTATCTAATAAACTATAACTATATCTGAATAATTATGGTTCAATTTTGTAATACATATATGCAATTATAATTTAAAATACTATATTAATAATAATTTGAATTATTTATTTATCTATTTGAAAGAATTGTTTGATAATTTTTTTGGCATTGTAATGAGATTTAATATTTGAAGTTAAATTTTGTAACATATAATCGCATTTATAATTAAGAATTATATTTAAAAAAGAATTTTAAGTATTTGTTTTCCTATTTAAAAGTATGTTTGACCACTTTATTTTAAACATTGTAATGTCTGTTTTTCCAGTTGTTATTATGGTTTTAAAACTGATACATGTTAATGGTTTTATTATGAAACTATTTTATGCACAATTTTTTATGGAGTAAAAAATTAATAAATGTATTTTATTTTTAGAAATATTGATCGGGATCAAAAAGATAGATATGAAAAAAATAAAATAATGATTACTAAAAGAAAAATAAAATTAATTTTATCTTTATAATTATTGTTACGAAATCGATTATTTATTTATTGTGAGTGATTTAAGTAGTGACAACGTTATCTTTTTTGTTAAGAGAAAAAAATTATTTTCATTTAATAGGAATTAGATTAGTTATCATAATTATTTATTTATTTTTTTTGAAAATGTATCAATTTGTTTCTTGCAAGAATTGAATTAACACTCATAGTTTTTTTATCAAATTATTTATTTCTTAATTTATTTAATAAAAAAATTATTGTGTGCTATAGAAAAAGAATAAACTTAATAGTTTTGATTTTGATGTATGGTGGATATATGATTTGTACATGTATATAATTTATAATAGTATGTGTTTTGATGCATTGTGGTTGTACAATTTGTATAAGTATATAATATTGTATATATAATGAAGAGGTAACTGTATTAAATCAATGAGTATACATGAGTTTTAGTTAGAGGAATAGAAGGGGATAAGCCAATAAATATATATGGAATGATCTTTAATTAGAGGAATAGAAAGGGATAAGTCATAAAATATATATTCAAAGAAACAACATAAATAAATCAATGAGTATAAATAATTTTAGTTAGAGGAATAGAATGAATAATTCATGGAATATGTATGGAATGTTTTTTAGTTAGAGGAATGGAATGGGATAAGAGATGAAATATATATGAAATGAATTTTAGTTAGAGGAATAGAAGGGGATAAATCATGTAATATATATGAAATGATTTTTAGTTAGAATAAGTCATGGGATATATATAGAATGAGTATACATGAATTTTAGTTAGAGGAATAGAAGAGGATAAGTCATGGAATATACATGGAATATTTAATAGTTAGACAAATAGAATGGGATATGTCCTGGAATATATATGTAATGAAGAAGCAACATAAATAAATTAATGAATATACTTGATTTTTAGTTAGAGAAATAGAAGGGAACGAGTCATGAAATGTTAAAATATAAGTGATTTAATTAAAAGAGATTTATAAATGAAACAATACTTATATTAATTAAATAAATTATAGAAGTTTTGGAATGTTGTGTTTTGAAGAGTGACAAATCGGGTTTTTAGTGATGTGGCAAGAGAATGAATTGTCAACACAATTGTGTGAGCCTCAGTTTTAATATATTACTAGATAGAGATGTTATTGATTTTTATTGCAGATATCCTACTCAAATGGTTTTGGAATTCTTAGTGTTTTAGGATGGTTTTATTTTATGTGTATATTTGATTATGCAGGAGAATTGATTATAAAGAGTTATATTTTTTTTAACAATTTTTAATGATTTGCAGGGGTATTTAACCTACGAAAACAAATTCTCCCACATTAAATAAATCACTAGTTTTTAATACATATGTTGACTCACATATGTCTTGTTGTCATGCCATGTAGGCGAAATTAACGTTTTTTGAAAAAATTTAACGACAAAGACCAGTTTGACTTACATAATAGTTTTTAAGGGACTAAGATGTAGCGTTTATTAGATAAGGGTATAAAGTGAAATCTAAAATTAAGTTAAAGGATTGATCACTAATTAAGCCATATTGAAACATAAATAAGCCATAATTTGGTCCCGTATTTTTAATCTACGATGGTTTTTTTATTTTTTATTTTTTTGGCTTTGGATATTAAAACATAAAAAATAACACAAAATTTGATCTTAATGACATTTGAAATTAGGAATTGTTCTTAGTTGGGCCATGTTCCAAAAGGGGATACACAGTGTCGTTGAGATGAAGTTTCGTGTTCTATGTTAATTTTATCTATCATTTATGAATGTTTAAATGATGTTTAATTTTATTGTAAATTTGTTTTAGGCATTTTTGAATTAGTTGGACTGATGTTAACTACTTGAGTCACATTTTCGGCTCTTCTTGTTGTTGCATAGGTTTTCTTTTGGATGAATTTGTTTAGGTATGACTAGGTAGGAAAAGGAATAAGATACTAGTATTCAAGTTAATCTAGAATGTTAGTTAGAAATCAACTTAACTAAATAATTGACTTAAAAGGAAATTTATCATTATTAAGTATATGATTTATGTTGTGCCTTATTCATTGCCTGCCCTTTTCACAGCATATTAGAACTCCAGTGTTGACTAAATAACCTTTTTTAGCTTTCATAATCTATACACTATGCATAGAGGTTTGATAGTATCATAATTACGTTATTGTAAATGATGCAAAGTATAATTAGAAGATCAAGTTTTATTATGTTATTGTAAATGATACAGAGTTTGAATGTTGATAATGAGAACGATTTTAAGATCGAATACAAAAAGAAGGAAATTGACCAATTTTCGAATAATGTTGCAAATGCAGATAATATGATTAAGAAATTAACACTCTGAATGCTTCCTTCAGTAAGAAAGGCCTGTCACGAACCAGAAAAGCTAATTTAAGGTCATAAACATTTGAATAAACATTTATAATATGTTTTTATTACTAAATAGGTTCCATTGTTTACTAGATTGAGACTCGCTCAATCCGCGGGGCTGAGATGAATTTTCTAAGTACATTAATAAAATTTAGATTTATTATTTTTCAATATTAAGAATTGATTTGATAAAATTGAGTTTCCCCGAAATTTTAATTATTTACAATTTAACAATATATTATCGAACATATATTTATCTAATAAACTATAACTATATCTGAATAATTATGGTTCAATTTTGTAATACATATCTGCAATTATAATTTAAAATACTATATTGATAATAATTTGAATTATTTATTTATCTATTTGAAAGAATTGTTTGATAATTTTTTTGGCATTGTAATGAGATTTAATATTTGAAGTTAAATTTTGTAACATATAATCGCATTTATAATTAAGAATTATATTTAAAAAAGAATTTTAAGTATTTGTTTTCCTATTTAAAAGTATGTTTGACCACTTTATTTTAAACATTGTAATGTCTGTTTTTCTGTTGTTATTATGGTTTTAAAACTGATACATGTTAATGGTTTTATTATGAAACTATTTTATGCACAATTTTTTATGGAGTAAAAAATTAATAAATGTATTTTATTTTTAGAAATATTGATCGGGATCAAAAAGATAGATATGAAAAAAATAAAATAATGATTACTAAAAGAAAAATAAAATTAATTTTATCTTTATAATTATTGTTACGAAATCGATTATTTATTTATTGTGAGTGATTTAAGTAGTGACAACGTTATCTTTTTTGTTAAGAGAAAAAAATTATTTTCATTTAATAGGAATTAGATTAGTTATCATAATTATTTATTTATTTTTTTTGAAAATGTATCAATTTGTTTCTTGCAAGAATTGAATTAACACTCATAGTTTTTTTATCAAATTATTTATTTCTTAATTTATTTAATAAAAAATTATTGTGTGCTATAGAAAAAGAATAAACTTAATAGTTTTGATTTTGATGTATGGTGGATATATGATTTGTACATGTATATAATTTATAATAGTATGTGTTTTGATGCTTTGTGGTTGTACAATTTGTATAAGTATATAATATCATATATATAATGAAGAGGTAACTGTATTAAATCAATGAGTATACATGAGTTTTAGTTAGAGGAATAGAAGGGGATAAGCCAATAAATATATATGGAATGATCTTTAATTAGAGGAATAGAAAGGGATAAGTCGTAAAATATATATTCAAAGAAAGAACATAAATAAATCAATGAGTATAAATAATTTTAGTTAGAGGAATAGAATGAATAATTCATGGAATATGTATGGAATGTTTTTTAGTTAGAGGAATGGAATGGGATAAGAGATGAAATATATATGAAATGAATTTTAGTTAGAGGAATAGAAGGGGATAAATCATGTAATATATATGAAATGATTTTTAGTTAGAATAAGTCATGGGATATATATAGAATGAGTATACATGAATTTTAGTTAGAGGAATAGAAGAGGATAAGTCATGGAATATACATGGAATATTTAATAGTTAGACGAATAGAATGGGATATGTCCTGGAATATATATGTAATGAAGAAGCAACATAAATAAATTAATGAATATACTTGATTTTTAGTTAGAGAAATAGAAGGGAACGAGTCATGAAATGTTAAAATAGAAGTGATTTAATTAAAAGAGATTTATAAATGAAACAATACTTATATTAATTAAATAAATTATAGAAGTTTTGGAATGTTGTGTTTTGAAGAGTGACAAATCGGGTTTTTAGTGATGTGGCAAGAGAATGAATTGTCAACACAATTGTGTGAGCCTCAGTTTTAATATATTACTAGATAGAGATGTTATTGATTTTTATTGCAGATATCCTACTCAAATGGTTTTGGAATTCTTAGTGTTTTAGGATGGTTTTATTTTATGTGTATATTTGATTATGCAGGAGAATTGATTATAAAGAGTTATATTTTTTTTAACAATTTTTAATGATTTGCAGGGGTATTTAACCTACGAAAACAAATTCTCCCACATTAAATAAATCACTAGTTTTTTAATACATATGTTGACTCACATATGTCTTGTTGTCATGCCATGTAGGCGAAATTAACGTTTTTTCAAAAAATTTAACGACAAAGACCAGTTTGACTTACATAATAGTTTTTAAGGGACTAAGATGTAGCGTTTATTAGATAAGGGTATAAAGTGAAATCTAAAATTAAGTTAAAGGATTGATCACTAATTAAGCCATATTGAAACATAAATAAGCCATAATTTGGTCCCATATTTTTAATCTACGATGGTTTTTTTATTTTTTATTTTTTTGGCTTTGGATATTAAAACATAAAAAAAAACAAAAAATTTGATCTTAATGACATTTGAAATTAGGAATTGTTCTTAGTTGGGCCATGTTCCAAAAGGGGATACACAGTGTCGTTAAGATGAAGTTTCGTGTTCTATGTTAATTTTATCTATCATTTATGAATGTTTAAATGACGTTTAATTTTATTGTAAATTTGTTTTAGGCATTTTTGAATTAGTTGGACTGATGTTAACTACTTGAGTCACATTTTCGGCTCTTCTTGTTGTTGCATAGGTTTTCTTTTGGATGAATTTGTTTAGGTATGACTAGGTAGGAAAAGGAATACGATACTAGTATTCAAGTTAATCTAGAATGTTAGTTAGAAATCAACTTAACTAAATAATTGACTTAAAAGTAAATTTATCATTATTAAGTATATGATTTATGTTGTGCCTTATTCATTGCCTGCCCTTTTCACAACATATTAGAACTTCAGTGTTGACTAAATAACCTTTTTTAGCTTTCATAATCTATACACTATGGATAGAGGTTTGATAGTATCATAATTACGTTATTGTAAATGATGCAAAGTATAATTAGAAGATCAAGTTTTATCATGTTATTGTAAATGATACAGAGTTTGAATGTTGATAATAAGAACGATTTTAAGATCGAATACAAAAAGAAGGAAATTGACCAATTTTCGAATAAGGTTGCAAATGCAGATAATATGATTAAGAAATTAACACTCTGAATGCTTCCATCAGTAAGAAAGGCCTGTCACGAACCAGAAAAGCTAATTTAAGGTCATAAACATTTGAATAAACATTTATAATATGTTTTTATTACTAAATAGGTTCCATTGTTTACTAGATTGAGACTCGCTCAATCCGCGGGGCTGAGATGAATTTTCTAAGTACATTAATAAAATTTAGATTTATTATTTTTCAATATTAAGAATTGATTTGATAAAATTGAGTTTCCCCGAAATTTTAATTATTTACAATTTAACAATATATTATCGAACATATATTTATCTAATAAACTATAACTATATCTGAATAATTATGGTTCAATTTTGTAATACATATCTGCAATTATAATTTAAAATACTATATTGATAATAATTTGAATTATTTATTTATCTATTTGAAAGAATTGTTTGATAATTTTTTTGGCATTGTAATGAGATTTAATATTTGAAGTTAAATTTTGTAACATATAATCGCATTTATAATTAAGAATTATATTTAAAAAAGAATTTTAAGTATTTGTTTTCCTATTTAAAAGTATGTTTGACCACTTTATTTTAAACATTGTAATGTCTGTTTTTCTGTTGTTATTATGGTTTTAAAACTGATACATGTTAATGGTTTTATTATGAAACTATTTTATGCACAATTTTTTATGGAGTAAAAAATTAATAAATGTATTTTATTTTTAGAAATATTGATCGGGATCAAAAAGATAGATATGAAAAAAATAAAATAATGATTACTAAAAGAAAAATAAAATTAATTTTATCTTTATAATTATTGTTACGAAATCGATTATTTATTTATTGTGAGTGATTTAAGTAGTGACAACGTTATCTTTTTTGTTAAGAGAAAAAAATTATTTTCATTTAATAGGAATTAGATTAGTTATCATAATTATTTATTTATTTTTTTTGAAAATGTATCAATTTGTTTCTTGCAAGAATTGAATTAACACTCATAGTTTTTTTATCAAATTATTTATTTCTTAATTTATTTAATAAAAAATTATTGTGTGCTATAGAAAAAGAATAAACTTAATAGTTTTGATTTTGATGTATGGTGGATATATGATTTGTACATGTATATAATTTATAATAGTATGTGTTTTGATGCTTTGTGGTTGTACAATTTGTATAAGTATATAATATCATATATATAATGAAGAGGTAACTGTATTAAATCAATGAGTATACATGAGTTTTAGTTAGAGGAATAGAAGGGGATAAGCCAATAAATATATATGGAATGATCTTTAATTAGAGGAATAGAAAGGGATAAGTCGTAAAATATATATTCAAAGAAAGAACATAAATAAATCAATGAGTATAAATAATTTTAGTTAGAGGAATAGAATGAATAATTCATGGAATATGTATGGAATGTTTTTTAGTTAGAGGAATGGAATGGGATAAGAGATGAAATATATATGAAATGAATTTTAGTTAGAGGAATAGAAGGGGATAAATCATGTAATATATATGAAATGATTTTTAGTTAGAATAAGTCATGGGATATATATAGAATGAGTATACATGAATTTTAGTTAGAGGAATAGAAGAGGATAAGTCATGGAATATACATGGAATATTTAATAGTTAGACGAATAGAATGGGATATGTCCTGGAATATATATGTAATGAAGAAGCAACATAAATAAATTAATGAATATACTTGATTTTTAGTTAGAGAAATAGAAGGGAACGAGTCATGAAATGTTAAAATAGAAGTGATTTAATTAAAAGAGATTTATAAATGAAACAATACTTATATTAATTAAATAAATTATAGAAGTTTTGGAATGTTGTGTTTTGAAGAGTGACAAATCGGGTTTTTAGTGATGTGGCAAGAGAATGAATTGTCAACACAATTGTGTGAGCCTCAGTTTTAATATATTACTAGATAGAGATGTTATTGATTTTTATTGCAGATATCCTACTCAAATGGTTTTGGAATTCTTAGTGTTTTAGGATGGTTTTATTTTATGTGTATATTTGATTATGCAGGAGAATTGATTATAAAGAGTTATATTTTTTTTAACAATTTTTAATGATTTGCAGGGGTATTTAACCTACGAAAACAAATTCTCCCACATTAAATAAATCACTAGTTTTTAATACATATGTTGACTCACATATGTCTTGTTGTCATGCCATGTAGGCGAAATTAACGTTTTTTGAAAAAATTTAACGACAAAGACCAGTTTGACTTACATAATAGTTTTTAAGGGACTAAGATGTAGCGTTTATTAGATAAGGGTATAAAGTGAAATCTAAAATTAAGTTAAAGGATTGATCACTAATTAAGCCATATTGAAACATAAATAAGCCATAATTTGGTCCCATATTTTTAATCTACGATGGTTTTTTTATTTTTTATTTTTTTGGCTTTGGATATTAAAACATAAAAAAAAACACAAAATTTGATCTTAATGACATTTGAAATTAGGAATTGTTCTTAGTTGGGCCATGTTCCAAAAGGGGATACACAGTGTCGTTAAGATGAAGTTTCGTGTTCTATGTTAATTTTATCTATCATTTATGAATGTTTAAATGACGTTTAATTTTATTGTAAATTTGTTTTAGGCATTTTTGAATTAGTTGGACTGATGTTAACTACTTGAGTCACATTTTCGGCTCTTCTTGTTGTTGCATAGGTTTTCTTTTGGATGAATTTGTTTAGGTATGACTAGGTAGGAAAAGGAATACGATACTAGTATTCAAGTTAATCTAGAATGTTAGTTAGAAATCAACTTAACTAAATAATTGACTTAAAAGTAAATTTATCATTATTAAGTATATGATTTATGTTGTGCCTTATTCATTGCCTGCCCTTTTCACAACATATTAGAACTTCAGTGTTGACTAAATAACCTTTTTTAGCTTTCATAATCTATACACTATGGATAGAGGTTTGATAGTATCATAATTACGTTATTGTAAATGATGCAAAGTATAATTAGAAGATCAAGTTTTATCATGTTATTGTAAATGATACAGAGTTTGAATGTTGATAATAAGAACGATTTTAAGATCGAATACAAAAAGAAGGAAATTGACCAATTTTCGAATAAGGTTGCAAATGCAGATAATATGATTAAGAAATTAACACTCTGAATGCTTCCATCAGTAAGAAAGGCCTGTCACGAACCAGAAAAGCTAATTTAAGGTCATAAACATTTGAATAAACATTTATAATATGTTTTTATTACTAAATAGGTTCCATTGTTTACTAGATTGAGACTCGCTCAATCCGCGGGGCTGAGATGAATTTTCTAAGTACATTAATAAAATTTAGATTTATTATTTTTCAATATTAAGAATTGATTTGATAAAATTGAGTTTCCCCGAAATTTTAATTATTTACAATTTAACAATATATTATCGAACATATATTTATCTAATAAACTATAACTATATCTGAATAATTATGGTTCAATTTTGTAATACATATCTGCAATTATAATTTAAAATACTATATTGATAATAATTTGAATTATTTATTTATCTATTTGAAAGAATTGTTTGATAATTTTTTTGGCATTGTAATGAGATTTAATATTTGAAGTTAAATTTTGTAACATATAATCGCATTTATAATTAAGAATTATATTTAAAAAAGAATTTTAAGTATTTGTTTTCCTATTTAAAAGTATGTTTGACCACTTTATTTTAAACATTGTAATGTCTGTTTTTCTGTTGTTATTATGGTTTTAAAACTGATACATGTTAATGGTTTTATTATGAAACTATTTTATGCACAATTTTTTATGGAGTAAAAAATTAATAAATGTATTTTATTTTTAGAAATATTGATCGGGATCAAAAAGATAGATATGAAAAAAATAAAATAATGATTACTAAAAGAAAAATAAAATTAATTTTATCTTTATAATTATTGTTACGAAATCGATTATTTATTTATTGTGAGTGATTTAATTAGTGACAACGTTATCTTTTTTGTTAAGAGAAAAAAATTATTTTCATTTAATAGGAATTAGATTAGTTATCATAATTATTTATTTATTTTTTTTGAAAATGTATCAATTTGTTTCTTGCAAGAATTGAATTAACACTCATAGTTTTTTTATCAAATTATTTATTTCTTAATTTATTTAATAAAAAATTATTGTGTGCTATAGAAAAAGAATAAACTTAATAGTTTTGATTTTGATGTATGGTGGATATATGATTTGTACATGTATATAATTTATAATAGTATGTGTTTTGATGCTTTGTGGTTGTACAATTTGTATAAGTATATAATATCATATATATAATGAAGAGGTAACTGTATTAAATCAATGAGTATACATGAGTTTTAGTTAGAGGAATAGAAGGGGATAAGCCAATAAATATATATGGAATGATCTTTAATTAGAGGAATAGAAAGGGATAAGTCGTAAAATATATATTCAAAGAAAGAACATAAATAAATCAATGAGTATAAATAATTTTAGTTAGAGGAATAGAATGAATAATTCATGGAATATGTATGGAATGTTTTTTAGTTAGAGGAATGGAATGGGATAAGAGATGAAATATATATGAAATGAATTTTAGTTAGAGGAATAGAAGGGGATAAATCATGTAATATATATGAAATGATTTTTAGTTAGAATAAGTCATGGGATATATATAGAATGAGTATACATGAATTTTAGTTAGAGGAATAGAAGAGGATAAGTCATGGAATATACATGGAATATTTAATAGTTAGACGAATAGAATGGGATATGTCCTGGAATATATATGTAATGAAGAAGCAACATAAATAAATTAATGAATATACTTGATTTTTAGTTAGAGAAATAGAAGGGAACGAGTCATGAAATGTTAAAATAGAAGTGATTTAATTAAAAGAGATTTATAAATGAAACAATACTTATATTAATTAAATAAATTATAGAAGTTTTGGAATGTTGTGTTTTGAAGAGTGACAAATCGGGTTTTTAGTGATGTGGCAAGAGAATGAATTGTCAACACAATTGTGTGAGCCTCAGTTTTAATATATTACTAGATAGAGATGTTATTGATTTTTATTGCAGATATCCTACTCAAATGGTTTTGGAATTCTTAGTGTTTTAGGATGGTTTTATTTTATGTGTATATTTGATTATGCAGGAGAATTGATTATAAAGAGTTATATTTTTTTTAACAATTTTTAATGATTTGCAGGGGTATTTAACCTACGAAAACA
Source organism: Vicia faba (assembly GCA_948472305.1). Taxonomy (NCBI): domain Eukaryota; kingdom Viridiplantae; phylum Streptophyta; class Magnoliopsida; order Fabales; family Fabaceae; genus Vicia; species Vicia faba. The sequence goes on from CATIWC010001017.1 coordinate 383,196, forward strand.
AATTCTCCCACATTAAATAAATCACTAGTTTTTTAATACATATGTTGACTCACATATGTCTTGTTGTCATGCCATGTAGGCGAAATTAACGTTTTTTCAAAAAATTTAACGACAAAGACCAGTTTGACTTACATAATAGTTTTTAAGGGACTAAGATGTAGCGTTTATTAGATAAGGGTATAAAGTGAAATCTAAAATTAAGTTAAAGGATTGATCACTAATTAAGCCATATTGAAACATAAATAAGCCATAATTTGGTCCCATATTTTTAATCTACGATGGTTTTTTTATTTTTTATTTTTTTGGCTTTGGATATTAAAACATAAAAAAAAACACAAAATTTGATCTTAATGACATTTGAAATTAGGAATTGTTCTTAGTTGGGCCATGTTCCAAAAGGGGATACACAGTGTCGTTAAGATGAAGTTTCGTGTTCTATGTTAATTTTATCTATCATTTATGAATGTTTAAATGATGTTTAATTTTATTGTAAATTTGTTTTAGGCATTTTTGAATTAGTTGGACTGATGTTAACTACTTGAGTCACATTTTCGGCTCTTCTTGTTGTTGCATAGGTTTTCTTTTGGATGAATTTGTTTAGGTATGACTAGGTAGGAAAAGGAATAAGATACTAGTATTCAAGTTAATCTAGAATGTTAGTTAGAAATCAACTTAACTAAATAATTGACTTAAAAGGAAATTTATCATTATTAAGTATATGATTTATGTTGTGCCTTATTCATTGCCTGCCCTTTTCACAGCATATTAGAACTTCAGTGTTGACTAAATAACCTTTTTTAGCTTTCATAATCTATACACTATGCATATAGATTTGATAGTATCATAATTACGTTATTGTAAATGATGCAAAGTATAATTAGAAGATCAAGTTTTATTATGTTATTGTAAATGATACAGAGTTTGGATGTTGATAATGAGAACGATTTTAAGATCGAATACAAAAAGAAGGAAATTGACCAATTTTCGAATAAGGTTGCAAATGCAGATAATATGATTAAGAAATTAACACTCTGAATGCTTCCATCAGTAAGAAAGGCCTGTCACGAACCAGAAAAGCTAATTTAAGGTCATAAACATTTGAATAAACATTTATAATATGTTTTTATTACTAAATAGGTTTCAATGTTTACTAGATTGAGACTCGCTCAATCCGTGGGGCTGAGATGAATTTTCTAAGTACATTAATAAAATTTATATTTATTATTTTTCAATATTAACAATTGATTTGATAAAATTGAGTTTCCCCGAAATTTTAATTATTTACAATTTAACAATATATTATCAAACATATATTTATCTAATAAACTATAACTATATCTGAATAATTATGGTTCAATTTTGTAATACATATATGTAATTATAATTTAAAATACTATATTGATAATAATTTGAATTATTTATTTATCTATTTGAAAGAATTGTTTGATAATTTTTTTAGCATTGTAATGAGATTTAATATTTGAAGTTAAATTTTGTAACATATAACCGCATTTATAATTAAGAATTATATTTAAAAAAGAATTTTAAGTATTTGTTTTCCTATTTAAAAGTATGTTTGACCACTTTATTTTAAACATTGTAATGTCTGTTTTTCCGTTGTTATTATGGTTTTAAAACTGATACATGTTAATGGTTTTATTATGAAACTATTTTATGCACAATTTTTTATGGAGTAAAAAATTATATAATATATTTTATTTTTAGAAATATTGATCGGGATCAAAAAGATAGATATGAAAAAATAAAATAATGATTACTAAAAGAAAAATAAAATTAATTTTATCTTCATAATTATTGTTACGAAATTGATTATTTATTTATTGTGAGTGATTTAAGTAGTGACAACGTTATCTTTTTTGTTAAGAGAAAAAAATTATTTTCATTTAATAGGAATTAGATTAGTTATCATAATTATTTATTTATTTATTTTTGAAAATGTATCAATTTGTTTCTTGCAAGAATTGAATTAACACTCATAGTTTTTTATCAAATTATTTATTTCTTAATTTATTTAATAAAAAATTATTGTGTGCTATAGAAAAAGAATAAACTTAATAGTTTTGATTTTGATGTATGGTGGATATGTGATTTGTACATGTATATAATTTATAATAGTATGTGTTTTGATGCATTGTGGTTGTACAATTTGTATAAGTATATACTATTACATATATAATGAAGAGGTAACTGTATTAAATCAATGAGTATACATGAGTTTTAGTTAGAGGAATAGAAGGGGATAAGCCAATAAATATATATGGAATGATCTTTAATTAGAGGAATAGAAAGGGATAAGTCATAAAATATATATTGAAAGAAACAACATAAATAAATCAATGAGTATAAATAATTTTAGTTAGAGGAATAGAATGAATAATTCATGGAATATGTATGGAATGTTTTTTAGTTAGAGGAATGGAATGGGATAAGAGATGAAATATATATGAAATGAATTTTAGTTAGAGGAATAGAAGGGGATAAATCATGTAATATATATGAAATGATTTTTAGTTAGAATAAGTCATGGGATATATATAGAATGAGTATACATGAATTTTAGTTAGAGGAATAGAAGAGGATAAGTCATAGAATATACATGGAATATTTAATAGTTAGACGAATAGAATGGGATATGTCCTGGAATATATATGTAATGAAGAAGCAACATAAATAAATTAATGAATATACTTGATTTTTAGTTAGAGAAATAGAAGGGAATGAGTCATGAAATGTTTAAATAGAAGTGATTTAATTAAAAGAGATTTATAAATGAAACAATACTTAGATTAATTAAATAAATTATAGAAGTTTTGGAATGTTGTGTTTTGAAGAGTGACAAATCGGGTTTTTAGTGATGTGGCAAGAGAATGAATTGTCAACACAATTGTGTGAGCCTCAGTTTTAATATATTACTAGATAGAGATGTTATTGATTTTTATTGCAGATATCCTACTTAAATGGTTTTGGAATTCTTAGTGTTTTAGGATGGTTTTATTTTATGTGTATATTTGATTATGCAGGAGAATTGATTATAAAAAGTTATATTTTTTCTAACAATTTTTAATGATTTGAAGGGGTATTTAACCTTCGAAAACAAAATCTCCCACATTAAATAAATCACTAGTTTTTTAATAGATATGTTGACTCACATATGTCTTGTTGTCATGCCATGTAGGCGAAATTAACGTTTTTTCAAAAAATTTAACGACAAAGACCAGTTTGACTTACATAATAATTTTTAAGGGACTAAGATGTAACGTTTATTAGATAAGGGTCTAAAGTGAAATCTAAAATTAAGTTAAAGGATTGATCACTAATTAAGCCATATTGAAACATAAATAAGCCATAATTTGGTCCCGTATTATTAATCTACAATGTTTTTTTTTATTTTTTTATTTTTTTGGATTTGGATATTAAAACATAAAAAAAAAACACAAAATTTGATCTTATTGACATTTGAAATTAGGAATTGTTCTTAGTTGGGCCATGTTCCAAAAGGAGATACACAGTGTTGTTGAGATCGAGTTTCGTGTTCTATGTTAATTTTATTTATCATTTATGAATGTTTAAATGATGTTTAATTTTATTGATAATTTGTTTGAGGAATTTTTGAATTAGTTGGACTGATGTTAACTACTTGAGTCACATTTTCGGCTCTTCTTTTTGTTGCATAGGTTTTCTTTTGGATGAATTTGTTTAGGTATGACTATGTAAGAAAAGGAATAAGATACTAGTATTCAAGTTAATCTAGAATGTTAGTTAGAAATCAACTTAACTAAATAATTGACTTATAAGGAAATTTATCATTATTAAGTATATGATTTATGTTGTGCCTTATTCATTGCCTGCCCTTTTCACAGCATATTAGAACTTCAGTGTTGACTAAATAACCTTTTTTAGCTTTCATAATCTATACACTATGCATAGAGGTTTGATAGTATCATAATTACGTTATTGTTAATGATGCAAAGTATAATTAGAAGATCAAGTTTTATTATGTTATTGTAAATGATATAGAGTTTGAATGTTGATAATGAGAACTATTTTAAGATCGAATACAAAAAGAAGGAAATTGACCAATTTTCGAATAAGGTTGCAAATGCAAATAATATGATTAAGAAATTAACACTCTGAATGCTTCCATCAGTAAGAAAGGCCTGTCACGAACCAGAAAAGCTAATTTAAGGTCATAAACACTTGAATAAACATTTATAATATGTTTTTATTACTAAATAGGTTTCAATGTTTACTAGATTGAGACTCGCTCAATCCGCGGGGCTGAGATGAATTTTCTAAGTACATTAATAAAATTTAGATTTATTATTTTTCATAATTAACAATTGATTTGATAAAATTGAGTTTCCTCGAAATTTTAATTATTTACAATTTAACAATATATTATCGAACATATATTTATCTAATTAACTATAACTATATCTGAATAATTATGGTTCAATTTTGTAATACATATCTGCAATTATAATTTAAAATACTATATTAATAATAATTTGAATTATTTATTTATCTATTTGAAAGAATTGTTTGATAATTTTTTTTGCATTGTAATGAGATTTAATATTTGAAGTTAAATTTTGTAACATATAATCGCATTTATAATTAAGAATTATATTTAAATTTTTTTTTAAGTATTTGTTTTCCTATTTAAAAGTATGTTTGACCACTTTATTTTAAACATTGTAATGTCTGTTTTTCCGTTGTTATCATGTTTTTAAAACTGATACATGTTAATAGTTTTATTATGAAACTATTTTATGCACAATTTTTTATGGAGTAAAAAATTATATAATGTATTTTATTTTTAGAAATATTGATCGAGATCAAAAAGATAGATATGAAAAATAAAATAATGATTACTAAAAGAAAAATAAAATTAATTTTATCTTTATAATTATTGTTACGAAATCGATTATTTATTTATTGTGAGTGATTTAAGTAGTGACAACGTTATCTTTTTTGTTAAGAGAAAAAAATTATTTTCATTTAATAGGAATTAGATTAGTTATCATAATTATTTTTTTTTTTTTTTTGAAAATGTATCAATTTGTTTCTTGCAAGAATTGAATTAACACTCATAGTTTTTTATCAAATTATTTATTTCTTAATTTATTTAATAAAAAATTATTGTGTGCTATAAAAAAAGAATAAACTTAATAGTTTTGATTTTGATGTATGGTGGATATGTGATTTGTACAGGTATATAATTTATAATAGTATGTGTTTTGATGCATTGTGGTTGTACAATTTGTATAAGTATATAATATTATATATATAATGAAGAGGTAACTGTATTAAATCAATGAGTATACATGAGTTTTAGTTATAGGAATAGAAGGGGATAAGCCAATAAATATATATGGAATGATCTTTAATTAGAGGAATAGAAAGGGATAAGTCATAAAATATATATTGAAAGAAACAACATAAATAAACCAATGAGTATAAATAATTTTAGTTAGAGGAATAGAATGAATAATTCATGGAATATGTATGGAATGTTTTTTAGTTAGAGGAATGGAATGGGATAAGACATAAAATATATATGAAATGAATTTTAGTTAGAGGAATAGAAGGGGATAAATCATGTAATATATATGAAATGATTTTTAATTAGAATAAGTCATGGGATATATATAGAATGAATATACATGAATTTTAGTTAGAGGAATAGAAGAGGATAAGTCATCGAATATATATGGAATATTTAATAGTTAGACGAATAGAATGGGATATGTCCTGGAATATATATGTAATGAAGAAGCAACATAAATAAATTAATGATTATACTTGATTTTTAGTTAGAGAAATAGAAGGGAATGAGTCATGAAATGTTAAAATAGAAGTGATTGAATTAAATGAGATTTATAAATGAAACAATACTTATATTAATTAAATAAATTATAGAAGTTTTGGAATGTTGTGTTTTGAAGAGTGACACAACGGGTTTTTAGTGATGTGGCAAGAGAATGAATTGTCAACAAAATTGTGTGAGCCTCAGTTTTAATATATTACTAGATAGAGATCTTATTTATTTTTATTGCAGATATCCTACTTAAATGGTTTTGGAATTCTTAGTGTTTTAGGATGGTTTTGTTTTATGTGTATATTTGATTATGCAGGAGAATTGATTATAAAGAGTTATATTTTTTTATACAATTTTTAATGATTTGCAGGGGTATTTAACCTCCGAAAACAAAATCTTCCACATTAAATAAATCACTAGTTTTTTTAATACATATGTTGACTCACATATGTCTTGTTGTCATGCCATGTAGGCGAAATTAACGTTTTTTCAAAAAATTTAACGACAAAGACCAGTTTGACTTACATAATAGTTTTTAAGGGACTAAGATGTAGCGTTTATTAGATAAGGGTGTAAAGTGAAATCTAAAATTAAGTTAAAGGATTGATAACTAATTAAGCCATATTGAAACATAAATAAGCCATAATTTGGTCCTGTATTTTAAATCTACGATGGTTTTTTTATTTTTTATTTTTTTGGCTTTGGATATTAAAACATAAAAAAGAAACACAAATTTTGATCTTACTGACATTTGAAATTAGGAATTGTTCTTAGTTGGGCCATGTTCCAAAAGGGGATACACAATGTTGTTGAGATCGAGTTTCGTGTTCTATGTTAATTTTATTTATCATTTATGAATGTTTAAATGATGTTTAATTTTATTGTTAATTTGTTTGAGCCATTTTTGAATTAGTTGTAATGATGTTAACTACTTGAGTCACATTTTCGGCTCTTCTTGTTGTTGCATAGGTTTTCTTTTGGATGAATTTGTTTAGGTATGACTAGGTAAGAAAAGGAATAAGATACTAGTATTCAAGTTAATCTAGAATGTTAGTTAGAAATCAACTAAACTAAATAATTGACATTAAAGGAAATTTATCATTATTAAGTATACGATTTATGTTGTGCCTTATTCATTGCCTTCCCTTTTCACAGCATATTAGAACTTCGGTGTTGACTAAATAACCTTTTTTAGCATTCATAATCTATACACTATGCATAGAGGTTTGATAGTATCATAATTACGTTATTGTAAATGATGCAAAGTATAATTAGAAGATCAAGTTTTATTATGTTATTGTAAATGATACAGAGTTTGAATGTTGATAATGAGAACGATTTTAAGATCGAATACAAAAAGAAGGAAATTGACCAATTTTCGAATAAGGTTGCAAATGCAGATAATATGATTAAGAAATTAACACTCTGAATGCTTCCATTAGTAAGAAAGGCCCGTCACGAACCAGAAAAGCTAATTTAAGGTCATAAACATTTGAATAAACATTTATAATATGTTTTTATTACTAAATAGGTTTCAATGTTTACTAGATTGAGACTCGCTCAATCCGTGGGGTTGAGATGAAGTTTCTAAGTACATTAATAAAATTTAGATTTGTTATTTTTCAATATTAACAATTGATTTGATAAAATTGAGTTTCCCCGAAATTTTAATTATTTACAATTTAACAATAAATTATCGAACATATATTTATCTAATAAACTATAACTATATCTGAATAATTATGGTTCAATTTTGTAATACATATCTTCAATTATAATTTAAAATACTATATTGATAATAATTTGAATTATTTATTTATCTATTTGAAAGAATTGTTTGATAATTTTTTTGGCATTGTAATGAGATTTAATATTTGAAGTTAAATTTTGTAACATATAATCGCATTTATAATTAAGAATTATATTTAAAAAAGAATTTTAAGTATTTGTTTTCCTATTTAAAAGTATGTTTGACCACTTTATTTTAAACATTGTAATGTCTGTTTTTCCGTTGTTATCATGGTTTTAAAACTGATACATGTTAATGGTTTTATTATGAAACTATTTTATGCACAATTTTTTATGGAGTAAAAAATTATATAATGTATTTTATTTTTAGAAATATTGATCGAGATCAAAAAGATAGATATGAAAAAAATAAAATAATGATTACTAAAACAAAAATAAAATTAATTTTATCTTTATAATTATTGTTACGAAATCGATTATTTATTTATTGTGAGTGATTTAAGTAGTGACAACGTTATCTTTTTTGTTAAGAGAAAAAAATTATTTTCATTTAATAGGAATTAGATTAGTTATCATAATTATTTATTTATTTTTTTTGAAAATGTATCAATTTGTTTCTTGCAAGAATTGAATTAACACTCATAGTTTTTTTATCAAATTATTTATTTCTTAATTTATTTAATAAAAAATTATTGTGTGCTATAGAAAAAGAATAAACTTAATAGTTTTGATTTTGATGTATGGTGGATATGTGATTTGTACATGTATATAATTTATAATAGTATGTGTTTTGATGCATTGTGGTTGTACAATTTATATAAGTATATAATATTATATGTATAATGAAGAGGTAACTCTATTAAATCAATGAGTATACATGAGTTTTAGTTAGAGGAATAGAAGGGGATAAGCCAATAAATATATATGGAATGATCTTTAATTAGAGGAATAGAAAGGGATAAGTCATAAAATATATATTGAAAGAAACAACATAAATAAACCAATGAGTATAAATAATTTTAGTTAGAGGAATAGAATGAATAATTCATGGAATATGTATGGAATGTTTTTTAGTTAGAGGAATGGAATGGGATAAGACATGGAATATATATGAAATGAATTTTAGTTAGAGGAATAGAAGGGGATAAATCATGTAATATATATGAAATGATTTTTAGTTAGAATAAGTCATGGGATATATATAGAATGAATATACATGAATTTTAGTTAGAGGAATAGAAGAGGATAAGTCATGGAATATATATGGAATATTTAATAGTTAGACGAATAGAATGGGATATGTCCTGGAATAAATTAATGAAGAAGCAACATAAATAAATTAATGAATATACTTGATTTTTAGTTAGAGAAATAGAAGGGAATGAGTCATGAAATGTTAAAATAGAAGTGATTGAGTTAAATGTGATTTATAAATGAAACAATACTTATATTAATTAAATAAATTATAGAAGTTTTGGAATGTTGTGTTTTGAAGAGTGACACATCGGGTTTTTAGTGATGTGGCAAGAGAATGAATTGTCAACAAAATTGTGTGAGCCTCAGTTTTAATATATTACTAGATAGAGATCTTATTTATTTTTATTGCAGATATCCTACTTAAATGGTTTTGGAATTCTTAGTGTTTTAGGATGGTTTTATTTTATGTGTATATTTGATTATGCAGGAGAATTGATTATAAAGAGTTATATTTTTTTTACAATTTTTAATGATTTGCAGGGGTATTTAACCTCCGAAAACCAAATCTTCCACATTAAATAAATAAATAGGTTTTTTAATACATATGTTGACTCACATATGTCTTGTTGTCATGCCATGTAGGCGAAATTAACGTTTTTTCAAAAAATTTTACGACAAAGACCAGTTTGACTTACATAATAGTTTTTAAGGGACTAAGATGTAGCGTTTATTAGATAAGGGTGTAAAGTGAAATCTAAAATTAAGTTAAAGGATTGATAACTAATTAAGCCATATTGAAACATAAATAAGCCATAATTTGGTCCCGTATTTTAAATCTACGATGGTTTTTTTATTTTTTATTTTTTTGGCTTTAAATATTAAAACATAAAAAAAAACACAAATTTTGATCTTACTGACATTTGAAATTAGGAATTGTTCTTAGTTGGGCCATGTTCCAAAAGGGGATACACATTGTTGTTGAGATCGAGTTTCGTGTTCTATGTTAATTTTATTTATCATTTATGAATGTTTAAATGATGTTTAAATTTATTGTTAATTTGTTTGAGACATTTTTGAATTAGTTGGACTGATGTTAACTACTTGAGTCACATTTTCGGCTCTTCTTGTTGTTGCATAGGTTTTCTTTTGGATGAATTTGTTTAGGTATGACTAGGTAAGAAAAGGAATAAGATACTAGTATTCAAGTTAATCTAGAATGTTAGTTAGAAATCAACTTAACTAAATAATTGACATTAAAGGAAATTTATCATTATTAAGTATATGATTTATGTTGTGCCTTATTCATTGCCTTCCCTTTTCACAGCATATTAGAACTTCGGTGTTGACTAAATAACCTTTTTTAGCATTCATAATCTATACACTATGCATAGAGGTTTGATAGTATCATAATTACGTTATTGTAAATGATGCAAAGTATAATTAGAAGATCAAGTTTTATTATGTTATTGTAAATGATACAAAGTTTGAATGTTGATAATGAGAACGATTTTAAGATCGAATACAAAAAGAAGGAAATTGACCAATTTTCGAATAAGGTTGCAAATGCAGATAATATGATTAAGAAATTAACACTCTGAATGCTTCCATCAGTAAGAAAGGCCCGTCACGAACCAGAAAAGCTAATTTAAGGTCATAAACATTTGAATAAACATTTATAATATGTTTTTATTACTAAATAGGTTTCAATGTTTACTAGATTGAGACTCGCTCAATCCGTGGGGCTGAGATGAATTTTCTAAGTACATTAATAAAATTTAGATTTGTTATTTTTCAATATTAACAATTGATTTGATAAAATTGAGTTTCCCCGAAATTTTAATTATTTACAATTTAACAATAAATTATCGAACATATATTTATCTAATAAACTATAACTATATCTGAATAATTATGGTTCAATTTTGTAATACATATCTGCAATTATAATTTAAAATACTATATTGATAATAATTTGAATTATTTATTTATCTATTTGAAAGAATTGTTTGATAATTTTTTTGGCATTGTAATGAGATTTAATATTTGAAGTTAAATTTTGTAACATATAATCGCACTTATAATTAAGAATTATATTTAAAAAAGAATTTTAAGTATTTGTTTTCCTATTTAAAAGTATGTTTGACCACTTTATTTTAAACATTGTAATGTCTGTTTTTCCGTTGTTATCATGGTTTTAAAACTGATACATGTTAATAGTTTTATTATGAAACTATTTTATGCACAATTTTTTATGGAGTAAAAAATTATATAATGTATTTTATTTTTAGAAATATTGATCGAGATCAAAAAGATAGATATGAAAAAAATAAAATAATGATTAATAAAAGAAAAATAAAATTAATTTTATCTTTATAATTATTGTTATGAAATCGATTATTTATTTATTGTGAGTGATTTAAGTTGTGACAACGTTATCTTTTTTGTTAAGAGAAAAAAATTATTTTCATTTAATAGGAATTAGATTAGTTATCATAATTATTTATTTATTTTTTTTGAAAATGTATCAATTTGTTTCTTGCAAGAATTGAATTAACACTCATAGTTTTTTATCAAATTATTTATTTCTTAATTTATTTAATAAAAAATTATTGTGTGCTATAGAAAAAGAATAAACTTAATAGTTTTGATTTTGATGTATGGTGGATATGTGATTTGTACATGTATATAATTTATAATAGTATGTGTTTTGATGCATTGTGGTTGTACAATTTGTATAAGTATATAATATTATATATATAATGAAGAGGTAACTGTATTAAATCAATGAGTATACATGAGTTTTAGTTAGAGGAATAGAAGGGGATAAGCCAATAAATATATATGGAATGATCTTTAATTAGAGGAATAGAAAGGGATAAGTCATAAAATATATATTGAAAGAAACAACATAAATAAACCAATGAGTATAAATAATTTTAGTTAGAGGAATAGAATGAATAATTCATGGAATATGTATGGAATGTTTTTTAGTTAGAGGAATGGAATGGGATAAGACATAAAATATATATGAAATGAATTTTAGTTAGAGGAATAGAAGGGGATAAATCATGTAATATATATGAAATGATTTTTAGTTAGAATAAGTCATGGGATATATATAGAATGAATATACATGAATTTTAGTTAGAGGAATAGAAGAGGATAAGTCATGGAATATATATGGAATATTTAATAGTTAGATGAATAAAATGGGATATGTCCTGGAATATATATGTAATGAAGAAGCAACATAAATAAATTAATGAATATACTTGATTTTTAGTTAGAGAAATAGAAGGGAATGAGTCACGAAATGTTAAAATAGAAGTGATTGAATTAAATGAGATTTATAAATGAAACAATACTTATATTAATTAAATAAATTATAGAAGTTTTAAAATGTTGTGTTTTGAAGAGTGACACATCGGGTTTTTAGTGATGTGGCAAGAGAATGAATTGTCAACAAAATTGTGTGAGCCTCAGTTTTAATATATTACTAGATAGAGATGTTATTGATTTTTATTGCAGATATCCTACTTAAATGGTTTTGGAATTCTTAGTGTTTTAGGATGGTTTTATTTTATGTGTATATTTGATTATGCAGGAGAATTGATTATAAAGAGTTATATTTTTTTTAAACAATTTTTAATGATTTGCAGGGGTATTTAACCTCCGAAAACAAAATCTACCACATTAAATAAAACACTAGTTTTTTAATACATATGTTGACTCACATATGTCTTGTTGTCATGCCATGTAGGCGAAATTAACGTTTTTTCAAAAAATTTAACGACAAAGACTAGTTTGACTTACATAACAGTTTTTAAGGGACTAAGATGTAGCGTTTATTAGATAAGGGTCTAAAGTGAAATCTAAAATTAAGTTAAAGGATTGATCACTAATTAAGCCATATTGAAACATAAATAAGCCATAATTTGGTCCCGTATTTTTAATCTACGATGGTTTTTTTATTTTTTATTTTTTTGGCTTTGGATATTAAAACATAAAAAAAAAACAAAAAAATTGATCTTAATGACATTTGAAATTAGGAATTGTTCTTAGTTGGGCCATGTTCTAAAAGGGGATACACAATGTTGTTGAGATCGAGTTTCGTGTTCTATGTTAATTTTATTTATCATTTATGAATGTTTAAATGATGTTTAATTTTATTGTTAATTTGTTTGAGGCATTTTTGAATTAGTTGGACTGATGTTAACTACTTGAGTCACATTTTCGGCTCTTCTTGTTGTTGCATAGGTTTTCTTTTGAATGAATTTGTTTAGGTATGACTATGTAAGAAAAGGAATAAGATACTAGTATTCAAGTTAATCTAGAATGTTAGTTAGAAATCAACTTAACTAAATAATTGACTTAAAAGGAAATTTATCATTATTAAGTATATGATTTATGTTGTGCCTTATTCATTGCCTTTCCTTTTCAAACCATATTAGAACTTCAGTTTTGACTAAATAACCTTTTTTAGCTTTCATAATCTATACACTATGCATAGAGGTTTGATAGTATCATAATTACGTTATTGTAAATGATGCAAAGTATAATTAGAAGATCAAGTTTTATTATGTTATTGTAAATGATACAGAGTTTGAATGTTGACAATGAGAACTATTTTAAGATCGAATATAAAAAGAAGGAAATTGACCAATTTTCGAATAAGGTTGCAAATGCAGATAATATGATTAAGAAATTAACACTCTGAATGCTTCCATCAGTAAGAAAGGCCTGTCACGAACCAGAAAAGCTAATTTAAGGTCATAAACATTTGAATAAACATTTATAATATGTTTTTATTACTAAATAGGTTTCAATGTTTACTAGATTGAGACTCCCTCAATATGCGGGGCTGAGATGAATTTTCTAAGTACATTAATAAAATTTAGATTTATTATTTTTCAATATTAACAATTAATTTAATAAAATTGAGTTTCCCCGAAATTTTAATTATTTACAATTTAACAATATATTATCGAACATATATTTATCTAATTAACTATAACTATATCTGAATAATTATGGTTCAATTTTGTAATACATATCTGCAATTATAATTTAAAATACTATATTAATAATAATTTGAATTATTTATTTATCTATTTGAAAGAATTGTTTGATAATTTTTTTGGCATTGTAATGAGATTTAATATTTGAAGTTAAATTTTGTAACATATAATCGCATTTATAATTAAGAATTATATTTAAAAAAGAATTTTAAGTTTTTGTTTTCCTATTTAAAAGTATGTTTGACCACTTTATTTTAAAAATTGTAATGTCTGTTTTTCCGTTGTTATTATGGTTTTAAAACTGATATATGTTAATGGTTTTATTATGAAACTATTTTATGCACAATTTTTTATGGAGTAAAAAATTATATAATGTATTTTATTTTTAGAAATATTGATCGAGATCAAAAAGATAGATATGAAAAAAATAAAATAATGATTACTAAAAGAAAAATAAAATTAATTTTATCTTTATAATTATTGTTACGAAATCGATTATTTATTTATTGTGAGTGATTTAAGTAGTGACAACGTTATCTTTTTTGTTAAGAGAAAAAATTATTTTCATTTAATAGGAATTCCATTAGTTATCATAATTATTTATTTATTTTTTTTGAAAATGTATCAATTTGTTTCTTGCAAGAATTGAATTAACACTCATAGTTTTTTATCAAATTATTTATTTCTTAATTTATTTATTTATTTAATAAAAAATTATTGTGTGCTATAGAAAAAGAATAAACTTTATAGTTTTGATTTTGATGTATGGTGGATATATGATTTGTACATGTATATAATTTATAATAGTATGTGTTTTGATGCATTGTGGTTGTACAATTTGTATAAGTATATAATATATATATATAATGAAGAGGTAACTGTATTAAATCAATGAGTATACATGAGTTTTAGTTAGAGGAATAGAAGGGGATAAACCAATAAATATATATGGAATGATCTTTAATAAAAGGAATAGAAAGGGACAAGTCATAAAATATATATTGAAAGAAACAACATAAATAAATCAATGAGTATAAATAATTTTAGTTAGAGGAATAGAATGAATAATTCATGGAATATGTATGGAATGTTTTTTAGTTAGAGGAATGGAATGGGATAAGACATGAAATATATATGAAATGAATTTTAGTTAGAGGAATAGAAGGGATAAGACATGTAATATATATGAAATGATTTTTAGTTAGAATAAGTCATGGGATATATATAGAATGAGTATACATGAATTTTAGTTAGAGGAATAGAAGAGGATAAGTCATGGAATATATATGGAACATTTAATAGTTAGCCGAATAGAATGGGATATGTCCTGGAATATATATGTAATGAAGAAGCAACATAAATAAATTAATGAATATACATGATTTTTAGTTAGAGGAATAGATGGGAATGAGTCATGAAATGTTAAAATAGAAGTGATTTAATTAAAAGAGATTTATAAATGAAACAATACTTATATTAATTAAATAAATTATAGAAATTTTGGAATGTTGTGTTTTGAAGAGTGACACATCGGGTTTTTTGTGATGTGGCAAGAGAATGAATTGTCAACAAAATTGTGTGAGCCTCAGTTTTAATATATTACTAGATAGAGATGTTATTGATTTTTATTGCAGATATCCTACTTAAATGGTTTTGGAATTCTTAGTGTTTTAGGATGGTTTTATTTTATGTGTATATTTGATTATGCAGGAGAATTGATTATAAAGAGTTATATTTTTTTTTTACAATTTTTAATGATTTGCAGGGGTATTTAACCTCCGAAAACAAAATCTCCCACATTAAATAAATCACTAGTTTTTTTAGTACATATGTTGACTCACATATGTCTTGTTGTCATGCCATGTAGGCGAAATTAACGTTTTTTCAAAAAAATTAACGACAAAGACCAGTTTGACTTAAATAATAGTTTTTAAGGGACTAAGATGTAGCGTTTATTAGATAATGGTCTAAAGTGAAATCTAAAATTAAGTTAAAGGATTGATCACTAATTAAGCCATATTGAAACATAAACAAGCCATAATTTGGTCCCGTATTTTAAATCTACGATGGTTTTTTTATTTTTTATTTTTTTTGCTTTGGATATTAAAACATAAAAAAAACACAAATTTTGACCTTAATGACATTTGAAATTAGGAATTGTTCTTAGTTAGGCCATGTTCCAAAAGGGGATACACAATGTTGTTGAGATCGAGTTTCGTGTTCTCTGTTAATTTTATTTATCATTTATGAATGTTTAAATGATGTTTAATTTTATTGTTAATTTGTTTGAGGCATTTTTGAATTAGTTGGACTGATGTTAACTACTTGAGTCACATTTTCGGCTCTTCTTGTTGTTGCATAGGTTTTCTTTTGGATGAATTTGTTTAGGTATGACTATGTAAGAAAAGGAATAAGATACTAGTATTCAAGTTAATCTAGAATGTTAGTTAGAAATCAACTTAACTAAATAATTGACTTAAAAGGAAATTTATCATTATTAAGTATATGATTTATGTTGTGCCTTATTCATTGCCTGCCCTTTTCACAGCATATTAGAACTTTAGTGTTGACTAAATAACCTTTTTTAGCTTTCATAATCTATACACTATGCATAGAGGTTTGATAGTATCATAATTACGTTATTGTAAATGATGCAAAGTATAATTAGAAGATCAAGTTTTATTATGTTATTGTAAATGATACAGAGTTTGAATGTTGATAACGAGAACGATTTTAAGATCGAATACAAAAAGAAGGAAATTGACCAATTTTCGAATAAGGTTGCAAATGCAGATAATATGATTAAGAAATTAACACTCTGAATGCTTCCATCAGTAAGAAAGGCCTGTCACGAACCAGAAAAGCTAATTTAAGGTCATAAACATTTGAATAAACATTTATAATATGTTTTTATTACTAAATAGGTTTCAATGTTTACTAGATTGAGACTCGCTCAATCCGTGGGGCTGAGATGAATTTTCTAAGTAAATTAATAAAATTTAGATTTATTATTTTTCAATATTAACAATTGATTTGATAAAATTGAGTTTCCCCGAAATTTTAATTATTTACAATTTAACAATATATTATCGAACATATATTTATCTAATAAACTATAACTATATCTAAATAATTATGGTTCAATTTTGTAATACATATATGCAATTATAATTTAAAATACTATATTAATAATAATTTGAATTATTTATTTATCTATTTGAAAGAATTGTTTGATAATTTTGTTGGCATTGTAATGAGATTTAATATTTGAAGTTAAATTTTGTAACATATAATCGCATTTATAATTAAGAATTATATTTAAAAAAGAATTTTAAGTATTTGTTTTCCTATTTAAAAGTATGTTTGACCACTTTATTTTAAACATTGTAATGTCTATTTTTCCGTTGTTATTATGGTTTAAAAACTGATACATGTTAATGGTTTTATTATGAAACTATTTTAGCACAATTTTTTATGGAGTAAAAAATTATATAATGTATTTTATTTTTAGAAATATTGGTCGAGATGAAAAAGATAGATATGAAAAAAATAAAATAATGATTACTAAAAGAAAAATAAAATTAATTTTATCTTTATAATTATTGTTACGAAATCGATTATTTATTTATTGTGAGTGATTTAAGTAGTGACAACGTTATCTTTTTTGTTAAGAGAAAAAATTATTTTCATTTAATAGGAATTAGATTAGTTATCATAATTATTTATTTATTTTTTTTGAAAATGTATCAATTTGTTTCTTGCAAGAATTGAATTAACACTCATAGTTTTTTTATCAAATTATTTATTTCTTAATTTATATATTTATTTAATAAAAAATTATTGTGTGCTATAGAAAAAGAATAAACTTTATAGTTTTGATTTTGATGTATGGTGGATATATGATTTGTACATGTATATAATTTATAATAGTATGTGTTTTGATGCATTGTGATTGTACAATTTGTATAAGTATATAATATTATATATATAATGAAGAGGTAACTGTATTAAATCAATGAGTATACATGAGTTTTAGTTAGAGGAATAGAAGGGGATAAGCCAATAAATATATATGGAATGATCTTTAATAAAAGGAATAGAAAGGGATAAGTCATAAAATATATATTAAAAGAAACAACATAAATAAATCAATGAGTATAAATAATTTTAGTTAGAGGAATAGAATGAATAATTCATGGAATATGTTTGGAATGTTTTTTAGTTAGAGGAATGGAATGGGATAAGACATGAAATATATATGAAATGAATTTTATTTAGAGGAATAGAAGGGGATAAATCATGTAATATATATGAAATGATTTTTAGTTAGAATAAGTCATGGAATATATATAGAATGAGTATACATGAATTTTAGTTAGAGGAATAGAAGAGGATAAGTCATGGAATATATATGGAATATTTAATAGTTAGACGAATAGAATGGGATATGTCCTGGAATATATATGTAATGAAGAAGCAACATAAATAAATTAATGAATATACTTGATTTTTAGTTAGAGAAATAGAAGGGAATGAGTCATGAAATGTTTAAAAAGAAGTGATTTAATTAAAAGAGATTTAAAATGAAACAATACTTCTATTAATTAAATAAATTATAGAAGTTTTGGAATGTTGTGTTTTGAAGAGTGACACATCGGGTTTTTAGTGATGTGGCAAGAGAATGAATTGTCAACAAAATTGTGTGAGCCTCAGTTTTAATATATTACTAGATAGAGATGTTATTGATTTTTATTGCAGATATCCTTCTTAAA
The DNA here is from genome assembly GCA_948472305.1 of Vicia faba. Taxonomy (NCBI): domain Eukaryota; kingdom Viridiplantae; phylum Streptophyta; class Magnoliopsida; order Fabales; family Fabaceae; genus Vicia; species Vicia faba. The sequence continues at coordinate 401,774 of CATIWC010001017.1, forward strand.
TGGTTTTGGAATTCTTAGTGTTTTAGGATGGTTTTATTTTATGTGTATATTTGATTATGCAGGAGAATTGATTATAAAGAGTTATACATTTTTTAACAATTTTTAATGATTTGCAGGGGTATTTAACCTCCGAAAACAAAATCTCCCACATTAAATAAATCACTAGTTTTTTAATACATATGTTGACTCACTTATGTCTTGTTGTCATGCCATGTAGGCGAAATTAACGTTTTTTCAAAAAATTTAACGACAAAGACCAGTTTGACTTACATAATAGTTTTTAAGGGACTAAGATGTAGCGTTTATTAGATAAGGGTCTAAAGTGAAATCTAAAATTAAGTTAAAGGATTGATCACTAATTAAGCCATATTGAAACATAAATAAGCCATAATTTGGTCCCGTATTTTAAATCTACGATGGTTTTTTTATTTTTTAATTTTTTGGCTTTGGATATTAAAACTTAAAAAAAAAAACACAAAATTTGATCTTAATGACATTTAAAATTAGGAATTGTTCTTAGTTGGGCCATGTTCCAAAAGGGGATACCCAGTGTTGTTGAGATGGAGTTTCGTGTTCTATGTTAATTTTATTTATCATTTATGAATGTTTAAATGATGTTTAATTTTATTGTTAATTTGTTTGAGGCATTTTTAAATTAGTTGGACTCATGTTAACTACTTGAGTCACATTTTCGGCTCTTCTTGTTGTTGCATAGGTTTTCTTTTGGATTAGTTTGTTTAGGTATTACTAGGTAAGAAAAAGAATACGATAGTAGTATTCAAGTTAATCTAGAATGTTAGTTAGAAATCTACTTAACTAAATAATTGACTTAAAAGGAAATTTATCATTATTAAGTATATGATTTATATTGTGCTTTATTCATTGCCTGCCCTTTTCACACCATATTAAAACTTAAATGTTTACTAAATAACCTTTTTAAGCTTTCATAATCTATACATTATGCATAGAGGTTTGATAGTATCATAATTACATTATTATAAATGATGCAAAGTATAATTAGAAGATTAGGTTTTATTAAGTTATTGTAAATGATACAGAGTTTGAATGTTGATAATGAGAACGATTTTAAGATCGAATACAAAAAGAAGGAAATTGACCAATTTTCGGAAAAGGTTGCAAATGCAGATAATATGATTAAGAAATTAACACTATGAATGCTTCCATCAGTAAGAAAGGCCTGTCACGAACCAGAAAAGCTAATTTAAGGTCATAAACATTTGAATAAACATTTATAATATGTTTTTATTACTAAATAGGTTTCAATGTTTACTAGATTGAGACTCGCTCAATCCGCGGGGCTGAGATGAATTTTCAAAGTAAATTAATAAAATTTAGATTTATTATTTTTCAGTATTAACAATTGATTTGATAAAATTGAGTTTCCCCGAAATTTTAATTATTTACAATTTAACAATATATTATCGAACATATATTTATCTAATAAACTATAACTCTATCTGAACAATTATGGTTCAATTTTGTAATACATATCTATAATTATAATTTAAAATACTATATTAATAATAATTTGAATTATTTATTTATCTATTTGAAAGAATTGTTTGATAATTTTGTTGGCATTGTAATGAGATTTAATATTTGAAGTTAAATTTTGAAACATATAATCGCATTTATAATTAAGAATTATATTTAAAAAAGAATTTTAAGTATTTGTTTTCCTATTTAAAAGTATGTTTGACCACTTTATTTTAAACATTGTAATGTCTGTTTTTGCGTTGTTATTATGGTTTTAAAAGTGATACATGTTAATGGTTTTATTATGAAACTATTTTATGCACAATTTTTTTTTGAGTAAAAAATTATATAATGTATTTTATTTTTAGAAATATTGATCGAGATCAAAAAGATAGATATGAAAAAAATAAAATAATGATTACTAAAAGAAAAATAAAATTAATTTTATCTTTATAATTATTGTTACAAAATCGATTATTTATTTATTGTGAGTGATTTAAGTAGTGACAATGTTATCTTTTTTGTTAAGAGAAAAAAAATTATTTTCATTTAATAGGAATTAGATTAGTTATCATAATTTTTTTTTATTTTTAAATGTATCAATTTGTTTCTTGCAAGAATTGAATTAACACTCATAGTTTTTTATCAAATTATTTATTTATTTCTTAATTAATTTATTTATTTAATAAAAAATTAGTGTGTGCTATAGAAAAAGAATAAACTTAATAGTTTTGATTTTGATGTATGGTGGACATATGATTTGTACATGTATATAACTTATAATAGTATGTGTTTTGATGTATTGTGGTTGTACAATTTGTATAAGTATATAATATTATATATATAATGAAGAGGTAACTGTATTAAATCAATGAGTATACATGAGTTTAAGTTAGAGGAATAGAAGGGGATTAGCCAATAAATATATATGGAATGATCTTTAATTAGAGGAATAGAAAGGGATAAGTCATGGAATATATATTGAACGAAGAAACAACATAAATAAATCAATGAGTATAAATAATTTTAGTTAGAGGAATAGAATGGTATAAGTCATGGAATATGTATGGAATGTTTTTTAGTTAGAGGAATAGAAGGGGATAAGACATGAAATATATATGAAATGGATTTTAGTTAGAGGAATAAAAGGGGATAAATAATGTAATATATATTAAATGATTTTTAGTTAGAATAAGTCATGGAATATATATAGAATGAGTATACATGAATTTTAGTTAGAGGAATAGAAGAGGATAAGTCATGGAATATATATGGAATATTTTATAGTTAGACGAATAGAATGGGATATATCGTGGAATATATATGTAATGAAGACGCAACATAAATAAATTAATGAATATACATGATTTTTAGTTAGAGGAATAGAAGGGAATGAGTCATGAAATGTGAAAATAGAAGTGATTTAATTAAAAGAGATTTATAAATGAAACAATACTTATTTTACTTAAATAAATTATAGAAGTTTTGGAATGTTGTGTTTTGAGGAGTGCCACATCGGGTTTTTAGTGATTTGGCAAGAGAATGAATTGTCAACAAAATTGTGTGAGCCTCAGTTTTAATATATTACTAGATAGAGATGTTATTGATTTTTATTGCAGATATCCTACTTAAATGGTTTTGGAATTCTTAGTGTCTTAGGATGGTTTTATTCTATGTGTATATTTGATTATGCAGGAGAATTGATTATAAAGAGTTATATTTTTTTTACAATTTTTAATGATTTGCAGGGGTATTTAACCTCCGAAAACAAAATCTCCCACATTAAATAAATCACTAGTTTTTTAATACATATGTTGACTCACATATGTGTTGTTGTCATGCCATGTAGGCGAAATTAACGTTTTTTCAAAAAATTAAACGACAAAGACCAGTTTGACTTACATAATAGTTTTTAAGGGACTAAGATGTAGCATTTATTAGATAAGGGTCTAAAGTGAAATCTAAAATTAAGTTAAAGGATTGATCACTAATTAAGCCATATTGTTACATAAATAAGCCATAATTTGGTCCCGTATTTTAAATCTACGATGGTTTTTTTATTTTTTATTTTTTTGGCTTTGGATATTAAAACATAAAAAAAAACACAAATTTTGATCTTAATTACATTTGAAATTAGTAATTGTTCTTAGTTGGGCCATGTTCCAAAAGGGGATACAAAGTGTTGTTGAGATCGAGTTTCGTGTTCTCTGTTAATTTTATTTATCATTTATGAATGTTTAAATGATGTTTAATTTTATTGTAAATTTGTTTGAGGCATTTTTGAATTAGTTGGACTGATGTTAACTACTTGAGTCACATTTTCGGCTCTTCTTGTTGTTGCATTGGTTTTCTTTTGGATGAATTTGTTTAGGTATGACTATGTAAGAAAAGGAATAAGATACTAGTATTCAAGTTAATCTAGAATGTTAGTTAGAAATCTACTTAACTAAATAATTGACTTAAAAGGAAATTTATCATTATTAAGTATATGATTTATGTCGTGCCTTATTCATTGCCTGCCCTTTTCACAGCATATTAGAACTTCAGTGTTGACTAAATAACATTTTTTAGCTTTCATAATCTATACACTATGCATAGAGGTTTGATAGTATCATAATTACGTTATTGTAAATGATGCAAAGTATAATTAGAAGATCAAGTTTTATTAAGTTATTGTAAATGATACAGAGTTTGAATGTTGATAATGAGAACGATTTTAAGATCGAATACAAAAAGAAGGAAATTGACCAATTTTCGAATAAGGTTGCAAATGCAGATAATATGATTAAGAAATTAACACTCTGAATACTTCCATCAGTAAGAAAGGCCTGTCACGAACCATAAAAGCTAATTTAAGGTCATAAACATTTATAATATGTTTTTATTACTAAATAGGTTTCAATGTTTACTAGATTGAGACTCGCTCAATCCGCGGGGCTGAGATGAATTTTCTAAGTACATTAATAAAATTTAGATTTATTATTTTTCAATATTAACAATTGATTTGATAAAATTGAGTTTCCCAGAAATTTTAATTATTTACAATTTAACAATATATTATCGAACATATATTTATCTAATAAACTATAACTATATCTGAACAATTATGGGTCAATTTTGTAATACATATCTGCAATTATAATTTAAAATACTATATTAATAATAATTTGAATTATTTATTTATCTATTTGAAAGAATTGTTTGAGAATTTTTTTGGCATTGTAATGAGATTTAATATTTGAAGTTAAATTTTGTAACATATAATCGCATTTATAATTAAGAATTATATTTAAAAAAGAATTTTGAAGTATTTGTTTTCGTATTTAATAGTATGTTTGACCACTTTATTTTAAACATTGTAATGTATGTTTTTCCGTTGTTATTATGGTTTTAAAACTGATACATGTTAATGGTTTTATTATGAAACTATTTTATGCACAATTTTTTATGGATTACAAAATTATATAATGTATTTTATTTTTAGAAATATTGATCGAGATCAAAAAGATAGATACGAAAAAAATAAAAATAATGATTACTAAAAGAAAAATAAAATTAATTTTATCTTTAGAATTATTGTTACGAAATCGATTATTTATTTTTTGTGAGTGATTTAAGTAGTGACAACGTTATCTTTTTTGTTAAGAGAAAAAAATATTTATATTTTAATAGGAATTAGATTAGTTCTCATAATTTTTTATTTAATTTTTTTGAAAATGTATTAATTGGTTTCTTGCAAGTATTTAATTAACTCTCAAAGTTTTTTATCAAATAATTTATTCCTTAATTTATTATTTTTTTAATAAAAAAAATAGTATGTGCTATAGAAAAAGAATAAACTTAATAGTATTGATTTTGATGTATGGTGGATATATGATTTGTACATGTATATAACTTATAATAGTATGTGTTTTGATGCATTGTGGTTGTACAATTTGTATAAGTATATAATATTATATATATAATGAAGAGGTAACTGTATTAAATCAATGAGTATACATGAGTTTTAGTTAGAGGAATAGAAGGGGATAAGCCAATAAATATATATGGAATGATCTTTAATTAGAGGAATAGAAAGGGATAAGTCATGGAATATATATTGAACGAAGAAACAACATAAATAAATCAATGAGTATAAATAATTTTAGTTAGAGGAATAGAATGGTATAAGTCATGGAATATGTATGGAATGTTTTTTAGTTAGAGGAATAGAAGGGGATAAGACATGAAATATATATGAAATGGATTTTAGTTAGAGGAATAGAAGGGGATAAATAATGTAATATATATTAAATGATTTTTAGTTAGAATAAGTCATGGAATATATATAGAATGAGTATACATGAATTTTAGTTAGAGGAATAGAAGAGGATAAGTCATGGAATATATATGGAATATTTTATAGTTAGACGAATAGAATGGGACATGTCGTGGAATATATATGTAATGAAGAAGCAACATAAATAAATTAATGAATATACATGATTTTTAGTTAGAGGAATAGAAGGGAATGAGTCATGAAATGTGAAAATAGAAGTGATTTAATTAAAAGAGATTTATAAATGAAACAATACTTATTTTACTTAAATAAATTATAGAAGTTTTGGAATGTTGTGTTTTGAGGAGTGCCACATCGGGTTTTTAGTGATGTGGCAAGAGAATGAATTGTCAACAAAATTGTGTGAGCCTCAGTTTTAATATATTACTAGATAGAGATGTTATTGATTTTTATTGCAGATATCCTACTTAAATGGTTTTGGAATTCTTAGTGTCTTAAGATGGTTTTAATTTATGTGTATATTTGATTATGCAGGAGAATTGATTAAAAAGAGTTATATTTTTTTATAACTTTTAATGATTTCAGGGGTTTTTAATCTCCGAAAACAAAATCTCCCACATTAAATAAATCACTAGTTTTTTAATACATATGTTGACTCACACATGTCTTGCTGTCATGCCATGTAGGCGAAATTAACGTTTTTCCAAAAAATTTAACGGCAAAGACCAGTTTGACTTACATAATAGTTTGTAAGGGATTAAGATGTATCGTTTATTAGATAAGGGTATAAAGTGAAATCTAAAATTAAGTTAAAGGATTGATCACTAATTAAGCCATATTGATACATAAATAAGCCATAATTTGGTCCCGTATTTTAAATCTATGTTGGTTTTTTATTTTTTTGGCTTTTGATATTAAAACATAAAAAAAACACAAAATTTGATCTTAATGACATTTGAAATTAGGAATTGTTGTTAGTTGGGCCATGTTCCAAAAGGGGATACACAATGTTGTTGAGATCGGGTTTCGAGTTCTATGTTAATTTTATTTATCATTTATGAATGTTTAAATAATGTTTAATTTTATTGTTAATTTGTTTGAGGCACTTTTGAATTAGTTGGACTGATGTTAACTACTTGAGTCACATTTTCGGCTCTTCTTGTTGTTGCATAGGTTTTCTTTTGGATTAGTTTGTTTAGGTATGACTAGGTAAGAAAAGGAATACGATAGTAGTATTGAACTTAATCTAGAACGTTAGTTAGAAATCTACTTAACTAAATAATTGACTTAAAAGGAAATTTATCATTATTAAGTATATGATTTATGTTGTGCTTTATTCATTGCTTGCCCTTTTCACAACATATTAAAACTTAAATGTTGACTAAATAACCTTTTTAAGCTTTCATAATCTATACATTATGCATAGAGGTTTGATAGTATCATAATTACGTTATTATAAATGATGCAAAGTATAATTAGAAGATCAAGTTTTATTAAGTTATTGTAAATGATACAGAGTTTGAATGTTGATAATGAGAACAATTTTAAGATCGAATACAAAAAGAAGGAAATTGACCAATTTTCGAAAATGGTTGCAAATGCAGATAATATGATTAAGAAATTAACACTAGGAATGCTTCCATCAGTAAGAAAGGTCTGTCACGAACCACAAAAGCTAATTTAAGGTCATAAACATTTGAATAAACATTTATAATATGTTTTTATTACTAAATAGGTTTCAATGTTTACTAGATTGAGACTCGCTCAATCCGCGAGGCTGAGATGAATTTTCTAAGTACATTAATAAAATTTAGATTTATTATTTTTCAATATTTACAATTGATTTGATAAAATTGAGTTTCCCCTAAATTTTAATTATTTACAATTTAACAATATATTATCGAACATATATTTATCTAATAAACTATAACTATATCTGAACAATTATGGTTCAATTTTGTAAATTATAATTCAAAATACTATATTAATAATAATTTGAATTATTTATTTATCTATTTGAAAGAATTGTTTGATAATTTTTTTGGCATTGTAATGAGATTTAATATTTGAACTTAAATTTTGTAACATATAATCTCATTTATAATTAAGAATTATATTTAAAAAAGAATTTTGAAGTATTTGTTTTCCTATTTAAAAGTATGTTTGACCACTTTATTTTAAACATTGTAATGTCTGTTTTTCTGTTGTTATTATGGTTTTAAAACTGATACATGTTAATGGTTTTATTATGAAACTATTTTATGCACAAATTTTTATGGAGTAAAAAATTATATAATGTATTTTATTTTTAGAAATATTGATCGAAATAAAAAAGATAGATACGAAAAAAATAAAAATAATGATTACTAAAAGAAAAATAAAATTTATTTTATCTTTAGAATTATTGTTACGAAATCGATTATTTATTTTTTGTGAGTGATTTAAGTAGTGACAACGTTATCTTTTTTGTTTAGAGAAAAAATATATTTATATTTTAATAGGAATTAGATTAGTTCTCATGATTTTTTATTTAATTTTTTTGAAAATGTATTAATTGGTTTCTTGCAAGAATTTAATTAACTCTCAAAGTTTTTTATCAAATAATTTATTCCATAATTTATTATTTTTTTAATAAAAAAATAGTGTGTGGTATAGAAAAAGAATAAACTTAATAGTATTGATTTTGATGTATGGTGGATATATGATTTGTACATGTATATAACTTATAATAGTATGTGTTTTAATGCATTGTGGTTGTACAATTTGTATAAGTATATAATATTATATATATAATGAAGAGGTAAATGTATTAAATCAATGAGTATACATGAGTTTTAGTTAGAGGAATAGAAGGGGATAAGCCAATATATATATATATATATATATATATATATATATATATATATATATATATATATATATATATATATATATATATATATATATATATATATATATATATATATATATATATATATATATATATATATATATATATATATATATATATATATATATATATATGGAATGATCTTTAATTAGAGGAATAAAAACGGATAAGTCATGGAATATATATTGAACGAAGAAACAACATACATAAATCAATGAGTATAAATAATTTTAGTTAGAGGAATAGAATGGGGATAAGACATGAAATATGTATGGAATGTTTTTTAGTTAGAGGAATAGAAGGGGATAAGACATGGAATATGTATGGAATGTTTTTTAGTTAGAGGAATAGAAGGGGATAAGACATGAAATATATATGAAATGAATTTTAGTTAGAGGAATAGAAGGGGATAAATAATGTAATACATATTAAATGATTTTTAGTTAGAATAAGTCATGGAATATATATAGAATGAGTATACATGAATTTTAGTTAGAGGAATAGAAGAGGATAAGTCATGGAATATATATGGAATATTTTATAGTTATATGAATAGAATGGGATATGTCGTGGAATATATATGTAATGAAGAAGCAACATAAATAAATTAATGAATATACATGATTTTTAGTTAGAGGAATAGAAGGGAATGAGTCATGAAATGTGAAAATAGAAGTGATTTAATTAAAAGAGATTTATAAATGAAACAATACTTATTTTACTTAAATAAATTATAGAAGTTTTGGATTGTTGTGTTTTGAGGAGTGCCACATCGGGATTTTAGTGATGTGGCAAGAGAAGGAATTGTCAACAAATTGTGTGAGCCTTAGTTTTAATATATTACTAGATAGAGATGTTATTGATTTTTATTGTAGATATCCTACTTAAATGGTTTTGGAATTCTTAGTGTCTTAGGATGGTTTTATTTTATGTGTATATTTGATTAAGCAGGAGAATTGATTATAAAGAGTTTTTTTTTTACAACTTTTAATGATTTCAGGGGTTTTTAACCTCCGAAAACAAAATCTCCCACATTAAATAAATCACTAGATTTTTAATACATATGCTGACTCAGACATGTCTTGTTGTCATGTCATGTAGGCGAAATTAACGTTTTTTCAAAAAATTTAACGATAAAGACCAGTTTGACTTACATAATAGTTTTTAAGGAACTAAGTTGTAGCGTTTATTAGATAAGGGTCTAAAGTGAAATCTAAAATTAAATTAAAGGATTGATAACTAATTAAGCCATATTGAAACATAAATAAGCCATAAATTGGTCCCGTATTTTAAATCTATGATTGTTTTTTATTTTTTATTTTTTTGGCTTTGGATATTAAAACATAAAAAAAAACACAAAATTTGATCTTAATGACATTTGAAATTAGGAATTGTTCTTAGTTGGGCCATGTTCCAAAAGGGGATACACAATTTTGTTGAGATCGAGTTTCATGTTCTATGTTAATTTTATTTATCATTTATGAATGTTTAAAAGATGTTTAATTTTATTTTTAATGTGTTTGAGGCATTTTTTAATTAGTTGGACTGGTGTTAACTACTTGAGCCACATTTTCGGCTCTTCTTGTTGTTGCATAGGTTTTATTTTGGATGAGTTTGTTTAGGTATGACTAAGTAAGAAAAGGAATAAGATACTAGTATTCAAGTTAATCTAGAATGTTAGTTAGAAATCTACTTAACTAAATAATTGACTTAAAAGGAAATTTATCATTATTAAGTATATGATTTATGTTGTGCCTTATTCATTGCCTGCCCTTTTCACAACATATTAGAACTTCAATGTTGACTAAATAACCTTTTTTAGCTTTCATAATCTATACACTATGCATAGAGGTTTGATAGTATCATAATTACGTTATTGTAAATGATGCAAAGTATAATTAAAAGATCAAGTTTTATTAAGTTATTGTAAATGATACAGAGTTTGAATGTTGATAATGAGAACGATTTTAAGATCGAATACAAAAAGAAAGAAATTGAGCAATTTTCGAAAAAGGTTGCAAATGCAGATAATATGATTAAGAAATTAACACTCTGAATGCTTCCATCAGTAAGAAAGGCATGTCACGAACCAAAAAAGCTAATTTAGGGTGATAAATGTAACACCCCATTTTAATTAATATTATTTATATTATTATTTACTAAAAATGAACGGTTGATGTTTATTTTGAATAAAATAATAATTATTTAGTCGGTAATCGGTCCGGTATGTGATTAATTGGGTTTATTTGTTTTACCGAAAAATAACTATTTTTGTACGATAATATTATATTTAGTGTGTAAATATTTTATTATATGTATTATTTGATTTATTTGTGAGGATGGATTTATATTAGTATTAATTGATTTATTATAAATTAATAAGTTAACGTTATTTAATTATATTAAATTAATTTAATAAAATATTAGTTTTATTATATATAAGTTATGTTAACTTACAATAGTAATGTATATAAGTTTATATGTTATGTATGTTAGTTTTATATAATATAATAAGTAAGTAATATAATAAAATAAGTTAGTTTTTTATTTATTATATAATAAGTAGTTAGATAGAAAGGAAAAGATATCAGGAAGTTGGAAAAGTGAGAAAGAGAGAAATGGGGTTTACATTAACTTTTTATTTTCTTTCTCTGTTATAATATAACAGTAATATTTATATATATAAAAATAGTTTATATTTTATATATATATATATATATATATATATATATATATATATATATATATATATATATATATATATATATATATATATATATATATATATATATATATATATATATATATATATATATATATATATATATATATATATATATATATATATATAAATATATTATAATTAATAGTGTGATTAATTATATAACCAATTATGGTTTATCGATGAAACTTGATATTTTGGTTTCGACCGGAGATTAATTAAATCGTAGATGTGTGGTAGATTTGAAATGTATTGTGAAATGTCGATTCTGGAAATAACATTTTTCAGTTTATAAATATTATGTTATATTAATAATATATTAATATATATTATAATTAACAGTGTAATTAATTAATATAACCGGTTGTGATTAATTGGTAAAACTTAATATTTTGAGTATGACCGGAGATGAATTAAGTTGCAGAGGTGTTGAATATTCGATATTTGGTTAATTACCGATTCTGGAAATGATGTGTTTGGTTTATGAATATTTTGGTGTTGTGTGATAATTGTTGAAAATGAAATAAATGATGTTTGTTGTGCAATGTTGTGAGATTAATTCATAGAGTTGAATTATGGTGATGTATGCTTGTAATTCAGATAGAGGGATGTCTTGATTTGCATATTATTGTTAATTGAATTGCACACCGCATCATAAGTCGTATCAAGAGGCGATGTCTGTTAGTCTCGTGGAGGCTAGTGGCTCGTCCCAAACTCAGAGTGGGGGTTTGAAAGCTTAGGGAATGGGCTTTTGTGATTATCCATCTGAGGGATAGACATTGGCAAGTCCGAAGGATAATAGATGATTGGTACCACATGCATGAGTCTTATCGTTGTGTCGAGTCGCACGCACACATTTTATTGAGTTTATGTGTTGTTGAATATTATGCATTATGTGCTAATTGATAAATGAAATTGATTGTGTTTGTTTTCTTTGAGTTGTTGAATATGAGAATTTGATTAAATGAATATATTATGTAGTTTATGTAAGAGTTGGAAAAATGAGTAAGATTCCTTTATTTAATGTCTTGCATTTGCTTTAAATTACATACTTTATGTTTGTTGGAATTCTTACCTTTCTATTGGAAAATGCTTGCTTCAGCATTGTTCAGGTACCGAAGACGGTAGTGCGAGGCACTAGCTTAGCAGATGCATTTGGATTGTAATCCGTTTTATTTTGGTTTATCGAGTCGATGCTCTGGTTGTAACACTTGGGGGTTAGGTGTCCCCATTCGAACTCGTATATTTTGTATATGAATTATACTTGTATATAATCCATTGTTTTGATTATATGTTCATGTATGTATATTATGACTTGATAACATGTTTGGTGTATGAACCGTATGGTTTAATGCCTTGAATTTTATATTTTGATTCTTCCTTTGGAGATGAAGTTATTATGATTCTGTTGCGTTTGTACGAAAAAGAAAGTATATGCCATGAATGTATTATGTGATTAAATGATTAAAGTGACGAATATGTCATGTCCGTTTTTCTTGAATATGTGAATTGATGTTATGACACTCCTTCCGTGAAAATTTTATTTTCTGAGTTTAATTATATCGTTTAATTAGGGGTTTATTAGAAGGGGTGTTACAATAGTGGTATCAGAGCATTGTCGGTCAGTTGTCAGGTCTTAATGTTACTAATTCCATTGTATTTGATTGTGTATCTGACGCGATCAATACTTTTGTGTTGTTCAAAAGAAGATGGTAGCTGGGAGGAATGATAATGCACTTGCTGAGGCATTACGATTGCTCGCTGGATCCTTGAATCAGAGGCCGCAAGCTAATACGGTGCCACATGATGGAGCTGATGATGCTTTCCGTGCTCTTGGAAAGTTTCAGAAAAACAACCCGCCTACTTTCAAAGGAGAGCATGCGCCCGAAGAAGCTCAAGAGTGGTTGAAGGCCATTGAAAAGATTTTCCGAGTGATGAATTGCACCAATGCTTAGAAAGTGCAATTCGGAACTCACATGCTTGTGAAGTAAGCGGAAGATTGGTGGATTAACACAAGTCATAGGTTCTATGAAGAGAACGCCGTGGTTACGTGGGCAATGTTCCGAGATACGTTTTTGGAGAATTACTTCCCCGAGGATGTCCGTGGTAAGAAAGAGGTGGAGTTCTTGGAGTTGAAACAAGGGAGTGGTAGCGTTGTAGAGTATGCTGCCAAATTCCAAGAATTGATCAAGTATTGTCCCCACTATAATACGGTGAATGCCGAGAGATCTAAATGCTTGAAGTTTGTGAACGGCTTAAGGCCGGATGTGAAGAAAGCAATCGGGTACCAACAAATTACCCGCTTCTCTAAATTGGTGAACAAAAGTCCTATCTATGACGAGGATAGTCGTGATAGTAGTGCTTACTACAAGAGTTTAAGTGACAAGAGAGGTAAGGGGAAAATGCGTCCTAAGCCTTATGATGGAAAATGGAAGCAACCGATGAATGTGGTCAAGAGTCCAAGGGGGGGAGTTATTACTCCGGTGAAGTGCTATAGATGTGGGAAAGAGGGACACCGTGCTATAGAGTGTCGCCAAGCTGAGCCGACATGTTTCAAGTGTGGGAAGATTGGTCACCGATCTAACCAGTGCAGGTTGGGTGCTAGTGTGACTTGCTACAACTGTGGTGAGCAAAGGTACATTAGTACAAAGTGCACGAAGCTAAAGAAGGAGCGAGGAAAAGTATTTACATTGTCTGGTGCCGAGACTTTGGAAGATGAGAGGTTGATCAGAGGTACTTGCTTTATCCTTAATGTACCTTTGATTGCTATTGTTGATACGGGTGCTACGCATTCATTCATTTCATTAGATTGTGCTACTAGTTTAGTTCTTGTGTTATCTAATTTGGGTAGAAGTATGGAGATAGATACGCCTATGATGGGTTCGGTTTCTACTTCAGTCATTTGTTTGAAGTGTCCTTTGCGTATGTGTGGTAGAGATTTCGAAGTGGATCTCGTATGTCTTCCTTTGAGTCAGATTGATGTCATTTTGGGTATGGACTGGTTGAGAGCCAACCACGTCTATATCAATTGTTTTGCTAATGCGGTTCTTTTTCTCGAGTCCGAGAAAGAAGGCGTTGCGTTCGTGTCTACTCAATAGATGAAGAGGTATGTTAGAGATGGGGCTGAATTGTTTGTGTTGATGGCGAGCATGAATCTTGGTGATAGTGGAGTGAGAAAGGATGTTCCTGTTGTTTGAAGTTTTCCAGAGGTGTTTCTGGAAGAGATTATGGATTTACCTCCAGAACGTGAAGTGGAGTTTTCTGTTGATTTAGTTCCTGGTACTAGTCCTGTTTCGATGGCTCCGTATCGGATGTCACCATCAGAATTGGTTGAACTAAAGAGCCAACTTAAAGAGTTACTTGATAAGAAGTTCATTCGTTCGAGTGTTTCTCCATGGGGTGCACCGGTGTTGTTAGTAAAGAATAAAGAAGGAACGATGAGACTTTGTGTGGATTGTCGGCAGTTGAACAAGGTTACTATCAAGAACAAGTATCCTTTACCTAGAATTGATGATTTGATGGACCAGTTGGTAGGAGCTTGTGTGTTCAGTAAGATTGACTTGAGATCTGGTTCTCACCAAATTCATGTGAAAGCTAGTGACATTCAAAAGACGGCGTTTAGGACGAGGTATGGATACTATGAGTATTCGGTGATGCCTTTTGGTGTTATGAACGCACCTAGTGTGTTTATGGAGTACATGAACAGAATCTTTCATGAGTTCCTTGATAAGTATGTGGTGGTCTTTATTGATGACATTCTTATCTATTCGAAGAATGAGAAAGAGCATGCCGAGCACTTAGGAATTGTGTTGACGATTTTGAAAGAGAATCAGTTGTTTGCTAAACTTTCTAAGTGTGAGTTCTGGTTGAAGCAAGTGAGTTTTCTTGCACATGTGATATCTCATGGAGGTATTGCCGTCGATCCGACCAAGATAGAAGCTGTGTCTGAATGTGAATCTCCTAAATCTGTGTTTGAGATATGATGTTTCCTTAGTTTAGCTGGATACTATCGTAAGTTCATTGAGGGTTTTTCGAAGTTGGCTTTACCATTGACACAATTGACGAGAAAGGGGCAAGCGTTTGTATGGACTACTCAGTGTGAGGATAGCTTTCAAGAGCTTAAGCGAAGGTTGACTATTTCTCCTGTGTTGGTTTTACCTAATCCATCCGAACGGTTTACAGTGTATTGTGATGCTTCATTAATGGGGTTAGGTGGTGTGTTGATGCAAAGTGGACAAGTGGTGGCCTATGCTTCGAGGCAACTTAAGGTACACGAGAGGAATTATCCGACTCATGACTTGGAGTTGGCAACTGTTGTTTTTGTGTTGAAAATTTGGAGACATTACTTGTTTGGATTGAGATTCGACGTTTTCAGTGATCATAAGAGTTTGAAATATTTGTTTGATCAGAAAGAGTTGAATATGAGGCATAGGAGATGGTTAGAATTCTTGAAAGATTATGATTTTAGTTTGAATTACCATCCTGGAAAGGCGAACGTGGTTGCCGATGTGTTGAGTAGAAAATCATTGCATATGTCTATGCTAATGGTTAAAGAGTGGGAATTACTTGAACAGTTTTGCGACTTGAGTTTGGTTTGTGAAGAAACTTACTTTGGTGTGAAACTTGGTATGTTGAAGATTACAAGTGGAATATTGGATGAGATAAGAGAAGGACAAAAAGAGGATTTGGTTTTGGTTGACAAATTGACTTTAGTTAACCAAGGTCAAGGAAGAGAGTTTATAATTGATGAGAACGGTGCGTTGAGATGTCGTGATAAAGTTTGTGTTCCCGATGTGAGAGATGTGAAAAAGAGGATCCTTGAGGAAGGACACCGAAATGGGTTGAGCATTCATCCAGGTGCCACAAAGATGTATCAATATTTGAGAAAGTTGTTTTGGTGGCCGAGTATGAAAAAGGAAATTGTGGAATTTGTGTATTTGTGTTTGGTATGTCAAAAGTCCAAGATAGAGCATCAAAAGCCTTCCGGTTTGTTACAACCTTTGTCTATACCGGAATGGAAGTGGGACCGTGTCTCGACGAATTTTGTTTCGGGTTTGCCGAGGACCCCAAGTAACTATGAGGCTATTTGGGTTATAGTGGATAGATTGACAAAATCTACTCACTTTATTCCAATTAGAATGGATTACTCGATGGAGAAGCTTGCAAAGTTGTATGTGGAGCGGATTATATGTTTACATGGTATTCCGATGTGCATTGTTTCGGATAGAGACCCGTGGTTCACATCTAGATTTGGGGAAGGTTTGCAACGAGCTTTGGGTACTAAGTTACGTTTGAGTTCCACTTATCATCCACAGACGGATGGTCAAACGGAGAGAACCATTCAATCACTCGAAGATCTTTTGCGTGCTTGTGTGTTAGAACAAGGAGCTTCTTGGGAAAGTTACTTGCCTTTGATTGAGTTTATCTGTAACAACAGTTTTCATTCTAGCATAAGTATGGCTCTTTTTGAAGCGTTTTATGGAAGGCGTTGTCGAACACCTTTATGTTGGTACGAGTCGGGAGAAAGTGCGGTGGTTGGACCAGAAATTGTGCAACAAACTACGAATAAGATTAAGTTGATTAGAGAGAAGATGCAAATTTCACAAAGTCGCCAAAAGAGCTACCATGATAAGAGGAGGAAGCCTCTTGAGTTCAATAAGGATGACCATGTGTTTTTGAGAGTGAATCCTACGACGGGTGTTGGTCGGGCTCTTAAATCGCGGAAGTTGACACCTCGGTTTATTGGTCCGTATCAAATTTTGGAAAGGATTGGTAATGTGGCGTATAGGATTTCATTACGACCATCACTTTCCAATTTACATGATGTGTTTCATGCGTCGCAATTGCGAAAGTATATTGCGGATTCGTCACATGTGGTGAAAGTGGACGATGTGGAAGTTAGAGAAGACTTAACCGTTGAGACCTTGCCGACAAGAATCAAAGATCGGAAAGTGAAGCAACTTAGAGGAAAAGAGATTTATTTGGTTAAGGTGGTGTGGGGTGGTGCGGCTAATGGAAACATAACTTGGAAGCTTGAAAGCCGAATGCGGGATTCATATCCTGAGTTGTTCGTTTAGAGGTAATTTTTGAGGCCGAAAATCTTTTAAGTGGGGGAGAGTTGTAACACCCCGTTTTAATTAATATTATTTATATTATTATTTTCTAAAAATGACCGGTTGATGTTTATTTTGAATAAAATAATAATTATTTAGTCGACAATCCAGTCCGGTATGTGATTAATTAGGTTTATTTGTTTTATCGAAAAATAACTATTTTTGTACGATAATATTATATTTAGTGTGTAAATATTTTATTATATGTATTATTTGATTTATTTGTAAGGATGGATTTATATTAGTATTAATTGATTTATTATAAATTAATAAGTTAATGTTATTTAATTATATTAAATTAATTTAATAAAATATTAGTTTTATTATATATAAGTTATGTTAACTTACAATAGTAATGTATATAAGTTTATATGTTATGTATGTTAGTTTTATATAATATAATAAGTAAGTAATATAATAAAATAAGTTAGTTTTTTTTATTATATAATAAGTAGTTAGATAGAAAGGAAAATATATCAGAAAGTTGGAAAAGTGAGAAAGAGAGAAGTAGAGAAGAAGAAGTGAAGAAAGAGAGGAAAACTAGGGTTGAAGAGGAGAGGAAGAAATTTCTGGAAAATCAACCAAAAAAGCTCGTTCCGGGAACTAATCGATAAGGGTTAGACTTCCTCTACACATCTAGTGTATTTTTTTTTTGTATTTGATTTCGATTTTTCTGTTTAGGAAATTAGATTTTTTTTACGTGGAGTGGTGGTGGTGGGGGGGGGGGGGGGGTTACGTTAACTTTTTGTTTTCTTTCTCTGTTATAGTATAACAGTAATATTTATATATATAAAAATAGTTTATATTATATTTATATATATTATAATTAATAGTGTGATTAATTATATAACCGGTTATGGTTTATTGATGAAACTTGATATTTTGGTTTCGACCGGAGATTAATTAAATCGTAGATGTGTCGTAGATTTGAAATGTATTCTGAAATGTCGATTCTGGAAATAACATTGTTCAGTTTATAAATATTATGTTATATTAATAATATAATTAATATATTAATATATATTATAATTAATAGTGTAATTAATTAATATAACCGGTTACGATTAATTGGTAAAACTTAATATTTTGAGTACGTCCGGAGATGAATTAAATTGTAGAGGTGTTGAATATTTGAGATATTTGGTTAATTGTCGATTCCGGAAATGATGTGTTTGGTTTATGAATATTTTGGTGTTGTGTGATAATTGTTGAAAATGAAATAAATGATGTTTGTTGTGCAATGTTGTGAGATTAATTCATAGAGTTGAATTATGGTGATATATGCTTGTAATTGAGATAGAGGGATGTCTTGATTTGCATATTGTTGTTAATTGAATTACACACCGCATCATAAGTCGTGTCAAGAGGCGATGTCTGTTAGTCTCGTGGAGGCTAGTGGCTCGTCCCAAACTCAGAGTGTGGGTTTGAAAGCTTAGGGAATGGGCTTTTGTGATTATCCGTCTGAGGGATAGACATCGACAAGTCCAAAGGATAATAGATGATTGGTACCACATGCATGAGTCGTGTCGTTGTGTCGAGTCGCACGTACACGTTTTATTGAGTTTATGTGTTGTTGAATATTATGCATTATGTGCTTATTGGTAAATGAAATTGATTGTGTTTGTTTTCTTTGAGTTGTTGAATATGAGAATTTGATTAAATGAATATATTATGTAGTTTATGTAAGAGTTGGCAAAATGAGTAAGATTCCTTTATTTAATGTCTTGCATTTTCTTTAAATTACATACTTTATGTTTGTTAGAATTCATACCCTTCTGTTGGAAAATGCTTGCTTCAACATTGTTCAGGTATCAAAAATGATAGTGCGAGGCACTAGCTTAGCAGATGCATTTGGATTGTAATCCATTTTATTTTGGTTTATCGAGTCGATGCTCTGGTTGTAACACTTGGGGGTTAGGTGTCCGCATTCAAACTCGTATATTTTGTATATGGATTATACTTGTATATAATCCATTGTTTTGATTATATGTTGATGTATGTATATTATGACTTGATAACATGTTTGGTGTATGAACCGTATGGCTTAATGCCTTGAATTTTATATTTTGATTCCTCCTTTGGAGATGAAGTTATTATGATTCCGTTGCGTTTGCACGAAAAAGAAAGTATATGCCATGAATGTATTATGTGATTAAATGATTAAAGTGACGAATATGTCATGTCCGTTTGTCTTGAATATGTGAATTGATATTGTGACACTCCTTCCGTGCAAATTTTATTTTCTCTGATTTTAATTATATCGTTTAATTCGGGGTTTATTAGAAGGGGTGTTACAATAAACATTTTAATAAACATTGATAATATGTTTTTATTACTAAATAGGTTTCAATGTTTACAAGATTGAGACTCGCTCATTCCGCGGGGATGAGATGAATTTTCTAAGTATATTACTAAAATTTAGATTTATTATTTTTCAATATTTACAATTTATTTGATAAAATTGAGTTTCCCCTAAATTTTAATTATTTACAATTTAACAATATATTATCGAACATATATTTATCTAATAAACTATAACTATATCTGAACAATTATGGTTCAATTTTGTAATACATATCTGCAATTATAATTCAAAATACTATATTAATAATAATTTGAATTATTTATTTATCTATTTGAAAGAATTGTTTGATAATTTTTTTGGCATTGTAATGAGATTTAATATTTGAAGTTAAATTTTGTAATATATAATCGCATTTATAATTAAGAATTATATTTAAAAAAGAATTTTGAAGTATTTGTTTTCCTATTTAAAAGTATGTTTGACCACTTTATTTTAAACATTGTAATGTCTGTTTTTTCGTTGTTATTATAGTTTTAAAACTGATACATGTTAATGGTTTTATTATGAAACTATTTTATGCACAATTCTTTATGGAGTAAAAAATTATATAATGTATTTTATTTTTAGAAATATTGATCGAGATCAAAAAGATAGATACGAAAAAAAATAAAATTATGATTACTAAAAGAAAAATAAAATTAATTTTATCTTTAAAATTATTGTTACGAAATCGATTATTTATTTTTTGTGAGTGATTTAAGTAGTGACAACGTTATCTTTTTTGTTAAGAGAAAAAAATTATTTATATTTTAATAGGAATTAGATTAGTTATCATAATTTTTTATTTAATTTTTTTGAAAATGTATTAATTGGTTTCTTGCAAGAATTTAATTAACTCTCAAAGTTTTTTATCAAATAATTTATTCCTTAATTTATTATTTTTTTTAATAAAAAAATAGTGTGTGCTATAGAAAAAGAATAAACTTAATAGTATTGATTTTGATGTATGGTGGATATATGATTTGTACATGTATATAACTTATAATAGTATGTGTTTTGATGCACTGTGGTTGTACAATTTGTATAAGTATATAATATTATATATATAATGAAGAGGTAACTGTATTAAATCAATGAGTATACATGAGTTTTAGTTAGAGGAATAGAAGGGGATAAGCCAATAAATATATATGGAATGATCTTTAATTAGAGGAATAGAAAGGGATAAGTAGTGGAATATATATTGAACGAAGAAACAACATAAATATATCAATGAGTATAAATAATTTTAGTTAGAGGAATAGAATGGAATAAGTCATGGAATATGTATGGAATGTTTTTTAGTTAGAGGAATAGAAAGGGATAAGACATGAAATATATATGAAATGAATTTTAGTTAGAGGAATAGAAGGGAATAAATAATGTAATATATATGAATGATTTTTAGTTAGAATAAGTCATGGAATATATATAGAATGAGTATACATGAATTTTAGTTAGAGAAATAGAAGAGGATAAGTCATGGAATATATATGGAATATTTTATAGTTAGACGAATAGAATGGGATATGTCGTGGAATATATATGTAATGAAGAAGAAACATAAATTAATGAATATACATGATTTTTAGTTAGAGGAATAGAAGGGAATGAGTCATGAAATGTGAAAATAGAAGTGATTTAATAAAAAGAGATTTATAAATGAAACAATACTTATTTTACTTAAATAAATTATAGAAGTTTAGAATGTTGTGTTTTGAAGAGTGCCACATTGGGTTTTTAGTGATGTGGCAAGAGAATGAATTGTCAACAAAATTGTGTGAGCCTCAATTTTAATATATTACTAGATAGAGATGTTATTGATTTTTATTGCAGATATCATACTTAAGTGGTTTCGGAATTCTTAGTGTCTTAAGATGGTTTTATTTTATGTGTATATTAGATTATGCAAGAGAATTGATTTTAAAGAGTTATATTTTTTTTTTATAACTTTTAATGATTTCAGGGGTTTTTAACCTCCGAAAAAAAAAATCTCCCACATTAAATAAATCACTAGATTTTTAATATATATGCTGACTCAGACCTGTCTTCCTTTCATGCCATGTAGGCGAAATTAACGTTTTTTCAAAAAGTTAAATGATAAGGACCAGTTTGACTTACATAATAGTTTTTAAGGGACTAAGATGTAGCGTTTATTAGATAAGGGTCTAAAGTGAAATCTAAAATTAAGTTAAAGGATTGATCAATAATTAAGCCATATTGAAACATAAATAAGCCATAAATTGGTCCTTTATTTTAAATCTATGATGGTTTTTTATTTTTTATTTTTTTGGCTTTTGATATTAAAACATATAAAAAACATAAAATTGGATCTTAATGAAATTTTAAATTAGGAATTGTTCTTAGTTGGGCCATGTTCCAAAAGGGGATACACAATTTTGTTGAGATCGAGATTCGTGTTTTATGTTAATTTTATTTATCATTTATGAATGTTTAAATGATGTTTAATTTTATTTTTAATGTGTTTGAGGGATTTTTGAATTAGTTGGACTGATGTTAACTACTTGAGTCACATTTTCGGCTCTTCTTGTTGTTGAATAGGTTTTCTTTTGGATGAGTTTGTTTAGGTATGACTAGGTAAGAAAAGGAATAAGATATTAGTATTCAAGTTAATCTAGAATGTTAGTTAGAAATCTACTTAACTAAATAATTGACTTAAAAAGAAATTTATCATTATTAAGTATATGATTTATGTTGTGCCTTATTCATTGCCTGCCCTTTTCACAACATATTAGAACTTCAATGTTGACTAAATAACCTTTTTTAGCTTTCATAATCTATACACTATGCATAGAGGTTTGATAGTATCATAATTACGTTATTGTAAATGATGCAAAGTATAATTAGAAGATCAAGTTTTATTATGTTATTGTAAATGATACAGAGTTGGAATGTTGATAATGAGAACAATGTTAATATCGAATACAAAAAGAAGGAAATTGACCAATTTTCGAATAAAATTGCAAATGCAGATAATATGATTAAGAAATTAACACTCAGAATGCTTCCATCAGTAAGAAAGGCCTGTCACGAACCCGAAAAGCTAATTTAAGATCATAAACATTTGAATAAACATTTATAATATGTTTTTATTACTAAATAGGTTTCAATGTTTACTAGATTGAGACTCGCTCAATCCGCGGGGCTGAGATGAATTTTCTAAGTACATTAATAAAATTTAGATTTATTATTTTTCAATATTAACAATTGATTTGATAAAATTGAGTTTCCCCTAAATTTTAATTACTTACAATTTAACAATATATTATCGAACATATATTTATCTAATAAACTATAACTATATCTGAACAATTATGGTTCAATTTTGTAATACATATCTGTAATTATAATTTAAAATACTATATTAATAATAATTTGAATTATTTATTTATCTATTTGAAAGAATTGTTTGATAATTTTTTTGGCATTGTAATGAGATTTAATATTTGAAGTTAAATTTTGTAACATATAATAATCTCATTTATAATTAAGAATTATATTTAAAAAAGAATTTTGAGTTATTTGTTTTCCTATTTAAAAGTATGTTTGACCACTTTATTTTAAACATTGTAATATCTATTTTTCCGTTGTTATTATGGTTTTAAAACTGATACATGTTAATGGTTTTATTATGAAACTATTTTACGCACAATTTTTTATGGAGTAAAAAATTATATAATGTATTTTATTTTTAGAAATATTGATTGAGATAAAAAAGATAGATACAAAAAAATAAAAATAATGATTACTAAAAGAAAAACAAAATTAATTCTATCTTTAGAATTATTGTTACAAAATTGATTATTTATTTTTTGTGAGTGATTTAAGTAGTGACAAAGTTATCTTTTTTGTTAAGACAAAAAAATTATTATATTTTAATATGAATTAGATTAGTTCTCATAATATTTTATTTAATTTTTTGAAAATGTATTAATTTGTTTCTTGCAAGAATTTAATTAACTCTCAAAGTTTTTTATCAAATAATTTATTCCTTAATTTATTATTTTTTTAATAAAAAAATTAGTGTGTGCTATAGAAAAAGAATAAACTTAATAGTATTGATTTTGATGTATGGTGGATATACGATTTGTACATGTATATAACTTATAATAGTATGTGTTTTGATGCATTGTGGTTGTACAATTTGTATAAATATATATATATATATATATATATATATATATATATATATATATATATATATATATATATATATATATATATATATATATATATATATATATATATATATATATATATATATATATATAATATATATATATATATATATATATATATATATATATATATATATATATATATATATATATAATGAAGAGGTAACTGTATTAAATCAATGAGTATACATGAGTTTTAGTTAGAGGAATAGAATGGGATAAGCCAATAAATATATATGGAATGATCTTTAATTAGAGGAATAGAAAGGGATAAGTCATGGAATATATATTGAATGAAGAAATAACATAAATAAATCAATGAGTTTAAATAATTTTAGTTAGAGGAATTGAATGGAATAATTCATGGAATATGTATGGAATGTTTTTTAGTTAGAGGAATGAAATGGGATAAGACATGAAATACATATGAAATGAATTTTAGTTAGAGGAATAGAAGGGGATAAATAATGTAATATATATATGAAATGATTTTAAGTTAGAATAAGTCGTGGGATATATATAGACTGAGTATACCTGAATTTTAGTTAGAGGAATAGAAGAAGATAAGTCATGGAATATATATGGAATATTTTATAGTTAGACGAATAGAATGGGATATGTCGTGGAAAATATATGTAATGAAGAAGCAACATAAATAAATTAATGAATATACATTATTTTTAGTTAGAGGAATAGAAGGGAATGAGTCATGATATGTGAAAATAGAAGTGATTTAATTAAAAGAGATTTATAAATGAAACAATACTTATTTTAGTTAAATAAATTATAGAAGTTTTGGAATGTTGTGTTTTGAAGAGTGCCACATCGGGTTTTTAGTGATGTGGCAAGAGAAGGAATTGTCAACAAAATTGTGTGAGCCTTAGTTTTAATATATTACTAGATAGAGATGTTATTGATTTTTATTGCAGATATCCTACTTAAATGGTTTTGGAATTCTTAGTGTCTTAGGATGATTTTATTTTATGTGTATATTTGATTATACAGGAAATTTGATTATAAAGAGTTATATTTTTTTTTACAATTTTAATGATTTGCAGGGGTTTTTAACCTCCTAAAACAAAATCTCCCACATTAAATAAATCACTAGTTTTTTAATACATATGATGACTCACACATGTCTTGCCGTCATGCCATGTAGGCGAAATTAACGTTTTTCAAAAATTTAACGACAAAGACCAGTTTGACTTACATAATAGTTTTTAAGGGACTAAGATGTAGCGTTTATTAGATAAGGGTCTAAAGTTAAATCTAAAATTAAGTTAAAGGATTGATCACTAATTAAGCCATATTGAAACATAAATAAGCCATAATTTGGTCTCGTATTTTAAATCTACGATGGTTTTTTATTTTTTATTTTTTTGGCTTTGGATACTAAAACATAAAAAAGAAGAAGACAATTTGATCTTAATGACATTTGAAATTAGGAATTGTTCTTAGTTGGGCCATGTTCCAAAAGGGGATACACAACGTTGTTGAGATCGAGTTTCGTGTTCTATGTTAATTTTATTTATCATTTATGAATGTTTAAATGATGTTTAATTTTATTGTTAATTTGTTTGAGGCATTTTTGAATTAGTTGGACTGATGTTAACTACTTGAGTCACATTTTCGGCTCTTCTTGTTGTTGCATAGGTTTTCTTTTGGATGAGTTTGTTTAGGTATGACTAGGTAAGAAAAGGAATAAGATACTAGTATTCAAGTTAATCTAGAATGTTAGTTAGAAATCTACTTAACTAAATAATTGACTTAAAAGGAAATTTATCATTATTAAGTATATGATTTATGTTGTGCCTTATTCATTGCCTGCCCTTTTCACAACATATTAGAACTTCTGTGTTGACTAAATAACCTTTTTTATCTTTCATAATCTATACACTATGCATGGAGGTTTGGTAGTATCATAATTACGCTATTGTAAATGATGCAAAGTATAATTAGAAGATCAAGTTTTATTAAGTTGTTGTAAATGATACAGAGTTTGAATGTTGATAATGAGAACGATTTTAACGTCGAATACAAAAAGATGAAATTGACCAATTTTCCAAAAAGGTTGCAAATGCAGATAATATGATTAAGAAATTAACACTCTGAATGCTTCCATCAGTAAGAAAGGCCTGTCACGAACCAGAAAAGCTAATTTAAGGTGATAAACATTTGAATAAACATTGATAATATGTTTTTATTACTAAGTGGGTTTCAATGTTTACTAGATTGC
Source organism: Vicia faba (assembly GCA_948472305.1). Taxonomy (NCBI): domain Eukaryota; kingdom Viridiplantae; phylum Streptophyta; class Magnoliopsida; order Fabales; family Fabaceae; genus Vicia; species Vicia faba. Next base: position 428,054 of record CATIWC010001017.1, read on the forward strand.
GACTTACTCAATCCGCTGGGATGAGATGAATCTTCTAAGTACATTAATAAAATTTAGATTTATTATTTTTCAATATTTACAATTGATTTGATAAAATTGAGTTTCTGCAAAATTTTAATTATTTACAATTTAACAATATATTATCGAACATATATTTATCTAATAAACTATAACTATATCTGAACAATCATGGTTCAATTTTGTAATACATATCTGCAATTATAATTCAAAATACTATATTAATAATAATTTGAATTATTTATTTATCTATTTGAAAGAATTGTTTGATAATTTTTTTGGCATTGTAAAGAGATTTAATATTTGAAGTTAAATTTTGTAACATATAATCTCATTTATAATTAAGAATTATATTTAAAAAAGAATTTTTAAGTATTTGTTTCCTATTTAAAAGTATGTTTGACCACTTTATTTTAAACATTGTAATGTCTGTTTTTGCGTTGTTATTATGGTTTTAAAACATATACATGTTAATGGTTTTATTATGAAACTATTTTATGCACAATTTTTTGTGGAGTAAAAAATTATATAATGTATTTTATTTTTAGAAATATTGATCGAGATCAAAAAGATAGATACGAAAAAAATAAAAAAAATGATTACTAAAAGAAAAATAAAATTAATTTTATCTTTATAATTATTGTTACGAAATCGATTATTTATTTTTTGTGAGTGATTTAAGTAGTGACAACGTTATTTTTTTTAAGAGAAAAATATTATTTATATTTTAATAGGAATTAGATTAGTTCTCTTAGTTTTTTATTTATTTTTTGAAAATGTATTAATTTGTTTCTTGCAAGAATTTAATTAACTCTCAAAGTTTTTTATCAAATAATTTATTCCTTAATTTATTATTTTTTTTAATAAAAAATTAGTGTGTGCTATAGAAAAAGAATAAACTTAATAGTTTTGATTTTGATTTATGGGGGATATATGATTTGTACATGTATATAACTTATAATAGTATGTGTGTTGATGAATTGTGGTTGTACAATTTGTATATCTATATAAATATATATATATATATATATATATATATATATATATATATATATATATATATATTATATATATATATATATATATATATATATATATATATATATATATATATATATATATATATATATATATATATATATATATATATATATATATATATATATATATATATATATATATATATATATATATATATATATATATATAATGAAGAGGTAATTGTATTAAATCAATGAGTATACATGAGTTTTAGTTAGAGGAATAAAAGAGGATAAACCAATAAATATTAATGAAATGATCTTTAATTAGAGGAATAGAAAGGGGTAAGTCATGGAATATATATTGAACGAAGAAACAACATAAATAAATCAATGAGTATAAATAATTTTAGTTAGAGGAAGAGAATGGAAAAGTCATGGGATATGTATGGAATGTTTTTTAGTTAGAGGAATAGAAGGGGATAAGACATGAAATATATATGAAATGAATTTGATTTAGAGAAATAGAAGGGGATAAATCATGTAATATATATGAAATGATTTTTAGTTAGAATAAGTCATGAAATATATATAGAATGAGTATACATGAATTTTAGTTAGAGAAATAGAAGAGGATAAGTCATGGAATATATATGGAATATTTTATAGTTAGACGAATAGAATGGGATATATCGTGGAATATATATGTAATGAAGAAGCAACATAAATAAATTAATGAATATACATGATTTTTCGTTAGAGGAATAGAAGGGAATGAGTCATGAAATGTGAAAATTGAAGTGATTTAATTAAAAGAGATTTATAAATGAAACAATACGTATTTTACTTAAATAAATTATAGAAGTTTTGGAATGTTGTGTTTTGAAGAGTGCCACATCGGGTTTTTAGTGATGTGGCAAGAGAATGAATTGTCAACAAAATTGTGTGAGCCTCGGTTTTAATATATTATTAGATAGACGATGTTATTGATTTTTATTGCAGATATCCTACTTAAATGGTTTTGGAATTCTTAGTGTCTTAGGATGGTTTTATTTTATGTGTAGATTTGATTATGCAGGAGAATTGATAATAAAGAGTTATATTTTTTTACAACTTTTAATGATTTCAGGGGTTTTTAACCTCCGAAAACAATATCTCCCACAATAAATAAATCACTAGAATTTTAATACATATGCTGACTCAGACATATCTTGCTGTCATGCCATGTAGGCGAAATTAATGTTTTTTCAAAAAATTTAACGATAAAGACCAATTTGACTTACATAATAGATTTTAAGGGAGTAAGATGTAGCGTTTATTAGATAAGGGTCTAAAGTGAAATCTAAAATTAAGTTAAAGGATTGATCACTAATTAAGCCATATTGAAACATAAATAAGCCATAAATTGGTCCGGTATTTTAAATCTATGATGGTTTTTTATTTTTATTTTTTTGGCTTTGGATATTAAAACATATAAAAAACACAAAATTTGATCTTAATGAGATTTGAAATTAGTAATGGTTCTTAGTCGGGCCATGTTCCAAAAAGGGATACACAATTTTGTTGAAATCGAGTTTCGTGTTCTATGTTAATTTTATTTATCATTTATGAATGTTTAAATGATGTTTAATTTTATTTTTAATGATTTTGAGGCATTTTTGAATTAGTTGGACTGATGTTAACTACTTGAGTCACATTTTCGGCTCTTCTTGTTGTTGCATAGGTTTTCTTTTGGATGAGTTTGTTTAGGTATGACTAGGTAAGAAAATGAATAAGATACTAGTATTCAAGTTAATCTAGAATGTTAGTTAGAAATCTACTTAACTAAATAATTGACTTAAAAGGAAATTTATCATTATTAAGTATATGATTTATGTTGTGCCTTATTCATTGCCTGCCCTTTTCACAACTTATTTGAACTTCATTGTTGACTAAATAACCTGTTTTAGCTTTCATAATCTATACAGTATGCATAGAGGTTTGATAGTATCATCATTACGTTATTGTAAATGATGCAAAGTATAATTAGAAGATCAAGTTTTATTAAGTTATTGTAAATGATACAGAGTTTGAATGTTGATAATGAGAACAATTTTAAGATCGAATACAAAAAGAAGGAAATTGAGCAATTTTCGAAAAAGGTTGCAAATGCAGATAATATGTTGATAATATGTTTAGGGTAATAAACATTTGAATAAACATTGATAATATGTTTTTATTACTAAATAGGTTTCAATGTTTACTAGATTGAGACTCGCTCAATCCGCGGGGCTGAGATGAATTTTCTAAGTACAATAATAAAATTTAGATTTATTATTTTTCAATATTTACAATTGATTTGATAAAATTGAGTTTCTCCAAAATTTTAATTTCTTACAATTTAACAATATATTATCGAACATATATTTATATAATAAACTATAACTATATCTGAACAATTATGGTTCAATTTTGTAATACATATCTGCAATTATAATTCAAAATACTATATTAATAATAATTTGAATTATTTATTTATCTATTTGAAAGAATTGTTTGATAACATTTTTGGCATTGTAATGAGATTTAATATTTGAAGTTAAATTTTGTAACATATAATCGCATTTATAATTAAGAATTATATTTAAAAAAGAATTTTGAAGTATTTGTTTTCCAATTTAAAAGTATGTTTGACCACTTTATTTTAAACATTGTAATGTCTGTTTTTCCGTTGTTATTATGGTTTTAAAACTGATACATGTTAATGGTTTTATATTCATAATTTTTTATGGAGTAAAAAATTATATAATGTATTTTATTTTTAGAAATATTGATCGAGATCAAAAAGATAAATACGAAAAAATAAAAATAATGATTACAAAAAGAAAAATAAAAATAATTTTATTTTTAGATTTATTGTTACGAAATGGATTATTTATTTTTTGTGAGTGATTTAAGTAGTAACAACGTTATATTTTTTGTTAAGAGAAAAAATTATTTATATTTTAATAGGAATTAGATTAGTTCTCATATTTTTTTATTTAATTTTTTTGAAAATGTATTAATTTGTTTCTTGCAAGAATTTAATTAACTCTCAAAGTTTTTTATCAAATAATTTATTCCTTAATTATTATTTTTTTTAATAAAAAATTAGTGTGTGCTATAGAAAAAGAATAAACTTAATAGTTTTGATTTTGATGTATGGTGGATATATGATTTATACATGTATATAACGTATAATAATATGTGTTTTGATGCATTGTGGTTGTACAATTTGTATAACTATATAATATTATATATATAATGAAGAAGTAAGTGTATTAAATCAATGAGTATACATGAGTTTTAGTTAGAGGAATAGAAGAGGATAAGTCAATAAATATATATGGAATGATATTTAATTAGAGGAATAGAAAGGGATAAGTCATGGAATATATATTGAAGAAAGAAACAACATAAATAAATCAATGAGTATAAATAATTTTAGTTAGAGGAATAGAATAGAATAAGTCATGGAATATGTATGGAATGTTTTTTAGTTAGAGGAATAGAAGGGGATAAGACATGAAATATATATGAAATGAATTTTAGTCAGAGGAATAGAAGGGGATAAATCATGTAATATATATGAAATGATTATTAGTTAGAATAAGTCATGGAATATATATATATATATATATATATATATATATATATATATATATATATATATATATATATATATATATATATATATATATATATATATATATATATATATATATATATATATATATATATATATATATATATATATATATATATATATATATATATATAGAATGAGTATACATGAATTTTAGTTAGAGGAATAGAAGAGGATAAGTCATGGAATATTTTATAATTATACAAATAGAATGGGATATGTCGTGGAATATATATGTAATGAAGAAGCAACATAAATAAATTAATGAATATACATGATTTTTAGTTAGAGGAATAGAAGTGAATGAGTCATGAAATGTGAAAATAGAAGTGATTTAATTAAAAGAGATTTATAAATGAAACAATACTT